>CM044006.1:74821802-75217038 GCA_024085815.1 Flaveria linearis | reverse complement strand
CGACCTCTAAACCACCACTGCCACTGCCACCGCCCACCTCCCACCGCCACTGCCACCGCCACTGCCACCCTCACTCCGCCCCTCCCACCGCCACTGCCACCACCCACCGCACCTCCCCACAGCCACTGCACTACCACCACACCACCACCGCGCTCCCCACCGACCACCACCGCACCATCAATCGTTGGTAAGAGGGTTTGATTCTTATTTGATTTGGGTTTTGTGATTTCGAATCCAATTTGACTGATTTTGTGCTAATTTTTGGTGATTTGGGGTTTAGGGTTTTTGAATTTGTCCTGATTTTGGGCTAATTTTGGGGATTTTTGTTGTAGAATTATGGAGGAAGGAATCGTGTGAAACGATTAAAGGAAGATTCGTTGATGTTGTTAAGGGGATTTGATTCTGTTTCTAGTTCACTGTCTCAGCTTTCCAATAATCTTGATAATGCACTTCAGGTAGTATCTTGATTCTGCTACTGTGTTCAAGCTAGTTATAGTCTAAATCATCATGTTTTATAAACCGAGACCGATTGGAATTGGATTTGGTTTATGCTAGTTATTACTTAGAATTCGTGCTAGTAAATTATTTGATCTATTTTTGAACTAGTTAGTAATATGCTAATTTATTAGTTGTGTTATTAAGTATTTTTAAACTAGTAATATGCTAGTAAATTATTTAGAATTTATGCTAGTTAATTATTTAGAATTTATGCTAGTTAATTATTTAGAATAAAATGTCATAAATTAAAAATTATTTTAGGCATAACGATCAACAATAAAGTTGGATGTGTTATCTTATAATTTATAACTTGTCAAAATACAACAACTTATAATGTATGTTTTGTTTGTAGGCTCAAATCGCAAGTTTGTTTCAAAAACGAACTTTATGTCTCAAATTACGCAGCTTATTGTCTCGCAAAAAGCTCCACATGAAGCTGATGAAGATGATTAGGACGAGGGAGATGAATAGGACTTGTGTTAGTAGTTTAAGTTTGTTTTAACTACATTTAATGTTTAAGGATGTAACATACTTAAAACTTATGTACTTATTAATATTAGATTTCGTTAATAAAGTATAGCGTAATTTGTGTTATTGTGTGAAATCTGGATTTATTTTATACAGGTATATATGGTTTTTAAAACTGAAATTTAGAAAAAATAAAAAAAAATTAAAATGAAAAATAGAGTATTAGTGGCGATATCTGTCGCCGCTAATAGTCTTCTTTTTGACATTAGCGGCGAACTATTAGCGGCGACACATTAGCGGCGACCTGTCGCCGCTAATACCTATAGCGGCGACAAAACATATTATTAGCGGCGATATCTGTCGCCGCTAATGTTCTTCTTTTTTGTAGTGGTAGTTTGTTATTTATCTTCTTGTTAGAAGTATTTTAGAAATGTTTTTCTGTATAGAAAAATATATAAAAGTATATATGTATTTAATGATAAATGTTGTAATATTTCTCGTTTAATTATGATTAATTGAGAGATTCAACGACCGGGTAATCAGCAAGAATAACGGATCGAGTATTCGAATCCGCAGAAATTCATGTTTTATGATTTTTATGTCAATGATGTCCACATATATCCACGTTATTTAAAGATATAGCTACAAAAGGATTATTACATTAATTTATTGTATTTCAAATATAGTGTATATAATACATGATATTAATATTGTTTTGAAAAAGTTATACGGTAAGGAATAATATATAAGCACAAAAGAAGCTTTTTCCAAGCTGAGAGCACCATTAAAATTGAGCATCCACTCATGACCCACCTTTCTAGTTGAGGTTTTACCAGTAAAGGTAAGGTTTTGCGGTGGAGGTTGATCTATATTAACAAAAGGTCCTAAGAAAAATTAAAATACTCTTTTCTTAAAGTTTATGTTAAAGTTCATAGACAATTATTATAAAAGTAAGTGTGAGGTTATTCTACAAAGTGTATTTTTGCTATAAAGTGTGAGAAGACACAATAAGCCTAAAAAAGTCACAAAAAAATTAATATCTCACAATCTAAATCGAATTTTAAAAAAGTACTTCGGAACCTCTTTTCCTCTCGTTGTCCTCTTTTAGAAAAAAATAAAAAAAAAATAATTTTTTTCATTGTATCTTTATATGACACAATGACGTCATTGTGTCTTTATATTGACACAATGACGTCATTCTGTCTTTCATAATGACACAATGAAGTAATTGTGTCTTTCATAAATGACACAATAAAAAAATGTTAATTTTTTTATTTTTTTTTAATTTTTCATTTATTTTCTTTCTTAGTGATGACAACTAGGGAAACAAAAGCTCCGAATTGCTTTTTTGAAATTCGATTTAGATTGTGAGATATAATTTTTTAGTGTCTTTTTTTGACTCATTGTGTCTTCTCACACTTTGTAGCAAAAATACACTTTGTATTTTAACTTTTTTCTAAAAGTAATTTATGAAAAGCTCTTTTTTAATATAAGAGTTTGAGGGGTTTTTTTTTCCTTCTAATTTCAATAGTTATATTAGATGTCTTTTTTATGTAATGTAAAGACTATGTAACACATTACTTTAACCTAATGAAATCCAAATCTTGATTGAGAGCATGGAATCAGTTGAGATAGTCTGATCCATCCATTGTTTAGGTTGGTTCTTGATCATTTAAATGGTGATTTTGTCTAAATAATTTATTGATTCTAGCATTCCGCACTGCAAACATAGTTTCTTTGACGTTGGAGTCTTCTTCAGATCTTGTTTTGTTCTTTGAATTTATGTGGGAAATTCAATAACTCTAATCATGTTTATTGTGTATAGGAATATTTACAATTCGTATGGTGTCACCAGCCCTTTAATAATTATTGAAGATGAAGGACAAAACAATTAGCACGGATCTAAAGGACATCTTTTTTGTATTTACTTGTCTTTGACCATGAGAACTTGCTATGTAAATTCTAGGGGCTTTACTAACAACCTTTTAACCAATGAGGTCAGATAAAACATAACTTGTTAGATATATAGTTATTAAAGCTTAAATGTAGAAAACGAATGAAATTTGGATTTAACACGATAACTCTTCTAAATGCATTCAATACCAACGAGTAATCCTCTTAAAGTTGTGATGGAGTGTGCGGTGTTTGTTGGTTGTTGAGTTCTTACAAGAGAAAAGTGATTTTGATTCAACAAAAAAAAGTATTATTTTATTCTAACAAAAGTGTTTTTGATTCGACTTCTATGCATAAAAGGTTGAAATGAAAAGATAACTACTATATAGATATTACGTAAAAAAGACAGTGTGGTATTATTTGGGTGATTTAGATGATGCAAATCTTAAAAAGACTGGTGGAGAAATAGTAAGCAATATTATAAAGACATTGCATGATTTGACTTCTATAGGTTTGTTTTGTTTTATATGTTATCTTGTGGTTCAGGTGTATTAAGTAAGCACTACTATATTTAATCTAAGTGCAAAATATTCATGACATATAGGGAAAAACAAAGAGGTTTCGTCATTTGATTTTAAAAAATTGGTACATATATGTATAATGATTTTTATTTCCTCTCAAAACCAAAAACTTACACTCGTTTATATTTTTAAGATTTAAATTTAACCTTCCGCTATCCGGTTAGTTGATTTGCTTAATCACTTTATTATCTTTACAATTAAACCATTGTGCATTTTGTGTATTTTAGGTGAATCAACAAACTTATAACTTTTTTATTCAAATAAGAGTGAATCGTTGTTTTTCTTTATGTGTTTTGATCACATTTGTTATTTTCATTAAAAATATCTTTTTTTTTTGCATTTGGCTCCCAAGGTTTTAAAAAATTATCATTTTTATTCAAACAAGCTAACTCCGTTAAATTTAAAATATTAAATCATCTATCATTAAAAGGGGTAATTATATAATTTTGCATATAAGGACAAAATTCTAATTTATGTTAACGTATTGATGTTAAAATTCCATTCACGTGTTATATTTCTATTCACGAAACATAAATCGGACATTTCATTTTCAAACCTTTCAACATAACTGAATCACGAAATTGTTGGCTTCATCGGTGGGGGAGGAAAATGGACCTCGTTTTTTGTGGCAGTCGGAAACCCATTGCAAAGGGGTTGTACAATAGAGACCATCGCCTTCTAGTGGCCATCTCCCTTATAATTTATGATTATGATTATGTAATCAAGCAATTTTATTTTGTAATTTAAAGGATAAAATATTTTTGTCAATTTACATGTTTAACAATTTAAATTAATAAAGTTGACTTTTTTGTATGAAATGATAATATTTTAAAACCTTGAGGAGACAGGTGTAAAAAAAATCTTTTCTGAATAAAAATAACAAATGTGACAAAGGAAAATGAAAATTCATTTTTTAAATAATAAACAAAACAGGACTGCTGTTACATAAACTTTATCGTCCACATTTGAGGATATGACCTCGGAATATGGATAAGTAGATATATATTTCAAACATTAAATAACTAGAAACCAAATAAATAGTTTTAGTTTTTTTTTTTAATCATGGAAGGGATAACAGAAAGGAACATTAGAGTGACGAAGGCATACGAATGAGAATCAACTATGCATTAAAATGTAAGCCAAGAGCTAAAAATTGTTACTTTCGTTTCAATTGTTTAATAGTTCTCGTTTAATATACATGTATTGATGTAAGGTATGATACCCTATCCATATTGTCCAACAACATGGGTCTTAGAAAAGGTGCAATGTGAATCCCTATAAGGTATGATACTCTATCCATATTGTCCAACAACCATGTTTGGTTTTACTACAAGATCATAAAAGTAGCTATTTTTCTGGTGATATATACTTCTATAGTTATGTTTGAATCCTTCTACTCTTATGGTTATTACAATGCGAAACTTTGATCGCGCATATGACATATGGTTTTGCTCGCATATCAGGGTTTTTTTTATAAAATGCCAACTTAAATGTATGCGACACGTGACCACAACCATGCATGTATCAACTTTGTACTCGTGTATCGTCATCAAATGCTTCTTTTTCAACAAAGCTTTATGATACACAATCACAACTCACATATGCACTTCATCTTTGTCAGAATTCAATGCTCTGTTTATTCTACCTATTGTTCTTAGTGTAGAATTGTTTGTTTGAATCATGATTTTTTACTAATAAATAAACTAACAATAAAATTTAAGACAATATTTTAGATGTAAAATAGTCATACGTTTAACCAATATAAATATTGCAAGTGAAACTAAATGGAGTAATGATGTCTACTTATTATTGTTTTAGTTGTATTTCTCTACCACCGATGATATTATATGAAGATAATATTGATGTGTTATTACGAATTTTTGTTTAAGATTAGGTTTTTTTTGAATTTTAGAGTGGTTTTTACGTTTGTTTTAGGTTGTTTTTTATTTTAGGTATTCTGTTATCTTAACAAGCGGATGTGCGCGATGTGACAAAGAAAGAAGTGTGTTCCGCTAGTTGAAGCAGCAGAAGTGGTGGAAAAGTAATCTTCCGTTCGTTGAACTAGCCACATTTTTTTCTCTGTCTTCATGAATTTTTTCTGTCTTCATGATTTTTTTCTGTCTTCATGAATTTTTTTTCATAGTTTAAATGCATGCAATTACTAATATCTACTGGCAAAAATAAATTATTTATTTTATGAAAATAATTTCTTCTTTACCTAAAGATGAAAAAAAAAACAGATGCGTTTTGTAAGAAATAAAAGATAAAAATAATAGCATTTCCACTAGCTTCTTGCATCTCTTTACGATCAACTAGATCTTAGACTCATCCATTGACTAAACACAACTTACCTCGATTGTTACGTATTGTTGCAACATATCTGGGTTAAAATGCAATCAATGTTTTGGGTAGTTTTATTTTATTTATTTCATGAAAATTATTTTAAAAAATATTTTGTGTTATGTAATTTATACAAGTATTGGTCCTTGCATGCACCTAAACTAAAACTAATGCTTGTAAACTAATAACGTGACACATCCGCTATCTCAACTAGCAGAAGACAAAGAAAAGAATGTGATCTGCTAGTTTAACAAATGAAAGCAACTTTTCCACCACTTCCGCTATCTCAACTAGCGGTGTTTTACAAATAACCTATTTTAAAAAAAAAAAATCCGTTGTTTAACTATGTATTCATTGTTTAGGAGGAAATGGAGGTTACGATGGGTTTCTTGTAAAGAAATGACATGAACAACCACGCCTGCCATGACATATTGTTCCTATCATAAACTAGCATACTTAATAAACCTATAGATTTTACCATTTTACTATTCAACAAATATGTGATTAATACTACCTAACATCGTTATGTTAAATATGTTATTGCTAGTCAAACATCCTTGTCTTATGCAACGTTAAGTATGTACGTATTGTATTCTGACCTTACTAAATTATGTATTTAACAATCAACTTAACAATACAAAGCAACTTTGGGAACGTCATGTGGTTTGGATATATATGTTGCATATATTGCCGCAAGAAGAGGCGTGTGTGGGAAAAGACATGAACTAAGCACTTTTACTAGGTTTGTATACAATCCTACTTTGCTAAGGTATGTAGCCTCATTAAAGTTTTCATTTTGGGTATTTCCCACTAATGCCTCTCTATATGAGAATACATGTATTATAAAGAAAGCATCAGTCACCAGATTATTTAGGCATATTATGTTAGATATTTTAGTTTGATTGTATTAACTAATTAACAATGTAATTATAATAATCATCAAACAAGTTAGGAGGCCGGTGTGGAGTGCACGCTTTTTTGATTGTATTATGATCTTCGAAATTGAAAACTTTCTTAGTGGCGAAGCCCCTAAGCAACGGGGGTCCTGGGGCAGCGCCCCTGGGAGCGAGGTCCAAGGGACAGAGCCCCCTGGTTGGGGTCGAGTTGTGAAATTAGAGGTAAACATGTGAAATTAGAGGGTAAACATGTGAAATTAGAGGGTAAACATTGCTTTATCAAAAATGCACTAGAATTTGATTTTCCCGAAATTTCACATGTGAAATTAGAGGGTAAAACGTGTAAATTTCGATATGAAAAGTGCCGGAGGCAATTTTCATCCCTTCCCTGCAAATGTTTATTTCGAATCAATTTATGATCATTCTTGTTTTCTGTGTTCACGGATTCTCACGCACCTGTCATACTTGTTCTTGAATTGAGTTTTATACGATTGAAGATTTGATGTAAACCCAAATAGTTTCAATCTGATAGCGTTTCGTGACTCTCAATTTATCACAGTAATCCTCTACATATTCCCATGTTAATGCTTTTACCTTATCGAGATATCAAGACATACGAAAACAGACATCATGTATGATGTAATGTTGACAAGGTTCAAATGCTTAGAAATAGTTTATTCACTAGTCCATAGCTAGTGTGGTATTTTTGTATTGTGTATTTAATTCTTTTAAGAGGTTAACGTGAACAAAAGCAATAGAAATTCTATGGTCATAATACGAGTGATAATTACTATATAGAAAAATGGATAAAGATCAAAATATTAACTCTTATTTATTGCGATATCCTGCTAACACAACTAGTGGTTCACAACAATTCACATCGTCACTGTAAGTTAGTGTTACTGTGCTATAACTAGTGATCCACAACGAACATTAGTGTAATTTGTATAAATATAACATTATACAAAAACTTAATAAGGATTTAAAGAAAGAATGAAATAGTTTAAAGAGTAAATTGTAATTTTCGTCCCTGCGGTTTGGTAAAAATTGCCACTTTCATCCAATAGTTTATTTTTTCGCATCTGGGTCCCTGTGGTTTACAAATCTTGTCATATTTATCCAGTTCGTTAACTTCATCCAGTTCGTTAACTCCATCCAACATTCTCCGTTAAATGAAGGGTATATTGGTCATTTTACATATATGTTTTATTTTTCTATTTTTTTAAACCCCATTTAATACATCCCCTTTAAATAAATTGCTATTTTAGTCCCTGTGGTTTGGACATGTTTGCCAATTCAGTCCAAAAATCCCACCACCTTAGCATAAACACCATATCACCACCACCCGTGATGGAACCACCATGTAATGTAGGGTACAAATAACCCACACAAGACCGGGTACCCGAACCCGAAAGCCCGCCCATGTGGGCGGAACGGGTAAGCCAACAGGACATGTGCCCCACATTTAATTACATCGGAATCACCCCAATCATAACCGATAATTCAGTAACGGTCGGAGAATATAAAAGGTAATGGATTTGTCGGGGAATAATCCCTGTAAATCAGCACACGATTGCAGCAGGCAAACACTATAAATACCAGGTAAGGAGGATCGAGATCAGGGTCGGCTTAACGTTTTTGGAGGCCAAAGCGAACAAAAATATGAGGCCCTCAAAAGATTATTTATATAAACCCTCCTCCTTTATCCGGGCTTGGGACCGGCAAAAATAAACTAATAAGTTTACAATTGGTGGAGTTAAAATTTTTTTTAAGTTATTTATTGTGCTTGTATAATCATATTTAGATTAGAAAATGGCTCAAAAGCTCAAGAAATACCAAAAAGTACCTGACTCATGTTCTTCATGGATGGAAAATATATCAGCAATTTCTTTATCGTCTTCATTATCATATTGGAAAGATAGGTTATTATGTCTACTTTTACATGGAGAGGTCTCTGCTGACACCCATTCTTCTGATCTTTCCGATCGCTCACTGAAAAATAATCAGATACAAGGGAAATATAATATTAATGTTAGTGGCTCTTCACTTTTTGTGCCATAAATATTTAACAACAAACTTCCTTAGAAAGATAGAAAACAGTATCATACAGAGGAATAGATATAAATGGCCACCGCTTGTCTTGTGCATAAGCATCTAGAAGCAACAACGCATATTGAAGCACTGTAAGCAAGGCCTCCCAAAAAGTGATAACCTTCGGACCCCATACCTGTAAATTGAGACATTGTAGAAAACTTTAGACCAAACTGAGCCCAAAAAGAGACACATATTCAACAAACATAATCTGAATTCACCTCCAATATTATGTACAACCAAATATATGCCCAAAGGACCAAAACAGCTCCACTATCCAAACTCCCAAATCCAAAATCTTCTTCAATTCTCAAGCTTTTGGAACCACAACACAAACGGCATGGATCGGAAACAGATCAAATGCAGCAGAACCAACAAGTGTCCCAGGGCCTAAACCTATCAATTCAAAGAGATTTCACAAACTGAAATCAATTTCAAGGTTTCAATATGCAAATGATTATGTCACATAAACTGAATCAACTACTAACCTCCAGATAGAGTTCACCAATATTCCGAATCGCGTCAATGGTAGCCAAAGAGATCTGCAGAAAGCTAGTTCCAAAATCCAGCAGAGATATATCCGCAATTGTAAAGTTCCACACCTTCTCATGCTTAACAATTTTCGTATTACTAACAGTATCTACCTTCACCACCGTTCGAGTCTGCTGAACAACGTGCTCTATCGATCGGAAAACCTCACAGTTATCGCCGATAATCCAATGAAACAATAAGCAAGCGCCACAAAATACAAAAACGTACGAACTCCATCACCGAGTGAAGTTTCACCACGAAGAAGAAATTAGCTCTCACATGAACCCTCCGCCATGAAGCCGGTAAATAATATTATCTCCAACAGCTACCGTATTATCACTACGCTTAAAAGCAATTTCCGTAAATAATATTACTTTCATAAGATCTGTTGAATCTGTTGAAGATCATAATCCATAAACCCTACATGAAGATGAACAATTGTTAGTATTTCACATTAAATCAATCATCAATCATTTAATCATCATTATCGATAATTGATGACGGGCACAACTCAGAAGGGCACAGTTGGACAGAACTACTCGCAGAGAATCGTACTTGAAGGCTTGAAGCTGTGACGCTTGATGATCTCGAGAGTCAGCGTGAAACCGAAATTAAAAGTCGTCTGTGAAGATCGATGCTCATTGGGTTTGGGGAAGCTGTGCCGCTTGGTCTGAAGTCTGAACCAAGAATGAAGATGAAGTGCAGAAGTGGAAACGTCGACGGTCGATGGAACATCTAATACCATGGAACATGGGCCAAAAATCAAAAAATAGAGACCCTTTGATTGTGGAGGCCCAAAGCCCTAGCATTGGGCAATAATACTGTTAGGCCGGCCCTGATCGAGATCCTCACAAAAGAATACACACAAAAGCTCCCCCTTAATTATTCCTATCACATATTTCCATTCAACCAATACTTACTCTCACGCCGGAGGGTCGTTCCAGGGATATTTCCCTCTTAGAACGCCTTAACTGGTGTTGTTTTCATTGTGCGTAGGTGTGAAGCTTCAGAGAGCATCGGTAAATCGAAGTTCAACAAGACCGGAACCATCTAGAGTTGGACCTCGTATTTACACACCACACCACCACCACGCCGCAAAACTACCACCGCTCAATTAGAACCACCAATCATCACCACCACCCTATCATAAAACCTCCAACACCACACCAGACGGGCACCACCACCACACATTAGATCTCCACCACCACACATTAGATCTCCGCCATCACACACTAGATCACCACCACCATGTAGACCCTAGAAACAAACTGTTAATCTCAAACTTATAACAAACCCCTTTGAAAACGTATATGGAACCCTTGAAAACGAGTATTGTAGAGGTATTAGTAGGGTTTGACATGCATTTTCGAAGTAGTATGTTACAAGTCCAATATTGATTGTCGATTTTTAGGGTTTACATGGTAGCGACGATCCAATGTGCGTGGTGGTGGTGGGCGCTCTGGTGTGGTGTTGGCGGCTTTGTGATAGGGCGGTGGTGGTGGTTCGGTGGTTCTTGTGACAGGTAGTGGTGTGGTGGTTATTTTTGGACTAAATTGGCAAATACGCTCAAACCACAGGGACTAAATAGCAATGTATTTAAAGAGTATATATTAAATCAGGTTTAAAAAAAAGAAAAATAAAACATATATGTAAAATGACCAATATACCCCTCATTTAACGAAATTTTGGATGGAATTAACGGACTGGATGAATATGACAAGATTTGTAAACCACAGGGACCCAGATGCGAAAAAACAAACTATTGGATTAAAGTGACAATTTTCACCAAACCACGGGACGAAAATGGCAATTTACTCTAGTTTAAAAAAATGATGAAGATTTTTCTGTAAAAGAAAGAAGTCTGGGGGGGGGGGGTCGTTACATTGGCTGTGCAGCATGGTGTAAGTAGGGGTGCAGACGAACCGAGCCAAGCCCAAGCTCGTATAGGCTCGTAGCTCGACTCGTGATGACTTAGGAGAGCTCGAGTTCGGCTCGTTTCAAGCTTTATTTTTAAAGCTCAAGTTCAGCTCGACAAATAATTTTTCAAGCTTGAGCTCGGATCCGGCTATGCTCGGCTCATTTATTTATTTAAAATATTATTTTTAATATTTTTATATTAATTTTCATAAATATTTATAATTATGTATTTATATATAACATTATAAATGTTATTTAATTGGTTTTTATCATAACTTTATATATAATAAATATTATTTATATAATATATTTAGTAGTTTAAATAGAAAAATATAAATAAAAAGCTCGTTTAGGCTCATGAGCCGGGTTGAGCTCGTTACGTGAAGCTCGGGCTCGATAATTAATTGAGCTTTTTTCAAGCTCGAGTTCAGCTCGGGCTTGATAAACCTCGTTTCAAGTTTTCTATCAATCAAATCTCGAGTAGCTCGCGAGCGGCTCGGCTCGATTGTACCTCTAGGTGTAAGTGTTTGTTATACTGGTCCTTACAACATATTTATGATGTAAATATTCGTTACAATTAACATGTTATCATAAAAAAAAAAAAAACTTTACCCAAAGATACATCTATGTATGTGAGTGGATATTATGGGGATATTAATACGATCTCAAACACTAATAATGCGCATTAAGATTCATTTTTTTTATGTTAGATGTCATGAATACATGTAGCCATTATGTTTTCCAAATACTTGCATCATTTGATAATTAAAACCATTTCATAACATTACTTGCATGAGTAGCAGGTCCATACAACGTGCTTCTAAATACGTTCTATATATTTGGGTTGTCTTTTTCATTAACAAACCTCTGTTACATTTCGATCTCTCTTTGTAAGTGTCATATGAATGTTTTAGTGATATTTATTGTCAAACTTTTGTGCTCAAAAATAACAGAGCAAAATATTATGTTGTCATATTTATCTATTATACACAAAGAAAATGATATTACATGACATGAATTCACAAATATACTATACTAGCTTTAGTAAAGACGTGTAATATACGGGTTAAATAAAAATATTAAATAGAATGAAATTTATTAACTATAAATAATGTTCTAAAATAAATATTATTGAAATATTTCTTATAATAATAAAATAAAAATTTTATTTCAAAACAAACCATTTTAAAAAATGTCATACTTAAAAAAAATTATTATACCTCTCAATTTTAATTATTTTTTGTTTACGAAAATTTTACTTTTTAAAAACACCAATTATAAAATCTTGTGTATTTTTAAAAAGTTTGATCTTCAAAACATTTTCTAATTTTATGAAAAATTATTTTTTAGAAATAACATTAGTAAAAGATCTCTTTCTTAATTTATTAAAAAATATTTTAATCTAAAAAATTAAATAATATTATTAGTAATTAATGTAATTATTAAATAAGAGATAGAAGCATGAAAAAAATTGATGAAAATAAATATGGTGTTGACATGTGTCCTTCTACATACACTTTTATTAGAACAGGAAGATAAGTGTAAGGAACGTATAAGAATGATAAACAAGAGAAAAGGTGATACCCAACTATGAGTCATATATCATCAATCATTAAGGTTCTTCTGATTTAAACAAAGCCGAATACACAAGCAAAAGCATATATCATCGGGGGTTGAATTGCCCCCCCCCCCCCCCCCCCCCCGTTTTCTTCGTCAGTAGTGTTAAATTTTAGTCCGTTATTTTAAATTTTTGGTTCGGTAATGTTAAGTTTATATAAATATCGAGTTCGCTCACCCCCTAAAAAAATTAATTTCGACCCGGCATCATACGGAAGTGTTCAAACTCTACAACTGAATATCATATGAAATTAAGGCTTTTCCGATTGAAAAAAAGCTTGATACGCGAGCAAAAGCATAAGCATGACATTAAAGGAATATGGCATAACATGTCTACCGAAGTGAAACAGTTTTTTCAATTGGCTAAAAATGAATATTTTTGTGATATTCTCTTCTTTTTATCTTGCAAACCAAAGTTTTGAGTAAGATTTTCTTTTTATCTTGGAAACCAAAGTTTTGAGTAAGATTTTCTTTTTATCTTGGAAACCAAAGTTTTGAGTAAGATCTTATCTAATGGATTAAAAGGCAAACTAAGTTAATGATATGCGATATGAGAATCTAGAACGAAAGGATCAATCACTTTCAACATGATGTTGAGAAGTGTCGTATTTGTGCATCCCTCCAAAACAAAATGGGAACAAAATTACTGCTTTTCAACCAAAGGTCAAAGTATATAGTCTTTTGCATTAGCTTCAACAACGTTATTGACGATAAATCGAGACCATATATAAGAAAACAACGATGTTTGATATGCATACTATTGAAAAAGGTAGCTAATTAACCGGAGGATTAAGCGCCCAAAACCCTTGTTAGTTCCGTTAATGTTTGATTATATTTTTAATTGTTGTTTCTATAAGAATGGCCCCAAAAGGAACTTCAAGCGATATCATACTTGTTGGAACCTTTTAAGGCGTTAGCATGGTTCACATGGTGGTAACTTTGTGCGTAATATAGCACATATATACTATAACCTTTTTATAATAGTTTTAACTCTGCTTTCTATTAATCGATCATTTTATACTTAAACCTTGCATCATACGAACCGTCGCTCTCATCATATAATATTTCTCTTTAGGATCACATAAACAAGATTTTTCTTAACAGTTAGGTATTAAATTTTGAAATATTAAAATGCCGTATGAATTATATTGCAAATAACAATTCAATGAGCCATTAATGAAGATAAGAAATTATTTCAAAGTATAATTGACATCTTTCTGTGGGCTATAGGGACCAATCATAACGATTGACTTTACAATGAAAGCTGACCTTTTAAGCCAAAATTGAAATATATATAGGAAAAAAGTGCTTGCAAACGCAGACTCTAAAATTCATCTCATCAAGTTATGGACGACTAGTAAAGCCAAAATAAAAGGAAAAACAAAAGTCGATCAATATGATAAAGTAAAATGAGCAATTGAGGTGAAGCTAACAAAATTGAGATTAACCATAGACGAGGTAAATTCTAATGTCATTATCTATTTGCATATCGATATGATATAAAATACACATGTAGCTTTATTATTTTATATGATTTCATAACTTTCAAATTAACGTGTCTTTTTTCTTCTTAATTCTACCTATGTGTTTTAGTGTTATCATGAATCTTGATGTATTGTTTGTCATATTTTCCTTTCTTGTTTGATGATTTTCTTAAGCTTCATTTGTTTAATTACTTTTTTTTTTTTATCAAAAAAAGTTTTTTTTACCACATCTAGGTTTCTAATATTTTGAAAAGTTGTCGTTTTCATTCGAAATGTTAATTTCATTAATTTAAAATGTTAAATTGAAAAAAGTATGTAACTTTGCATATAAAATTAAAATTCTAATTTATTTTATATTTTCTATTATAATTTCATTCATGTATTATTGTTCCATTCACAAAATTTACATTGGACATTTCACCTTTTCATCTTCGAACAATTTTATCATCAACTGAATCGGAATCGCAAGATTGTCAGCTTCATTGGTCGGGGGAAGTAGATGGTACTGTTTTCTAGTGGTGGTTTGAAATCCATTCGCAAGAGGTTGTATGATTGTAACATCCTGTTTTAATGTGTGAAAATAAAAGATTCAAAAATTATAATTTAAATATTCTTATGCGAGCAAGTAACGGGGTAAACTCGTCATTTGAAACATGGCGTGTCTAATTGAGTGTCAAGTATTATAACCTATGTAAGTTGGAAAAAAATAAAATAATATTAATAATAATAATAATAATAATAATAATAATAATAATAATAATAATAATAATAATAATAATAATAATAAAATTATACTTGGTGGTGTGTTGCCACGTTTGTGGTAAACAAAAATAATAATAAAATATTTTTTGTTATATCATTCCAATTAAAAAAATAAGGCGGTATGTGTATATAATAAATTAATATAGGTGGTAAAATGTGTAAATCTTCTTTTTGAAGACTCAATGACGGTTAAAAAGAATATGTGTATATATATTTTGCATTTGAGAGATTGTTGGGTATCAACAAAAGAAAACAGAACTAGGAAAATTTAGAAACATATATTTATTGAAATAGGTATAGATGCGAGATTTTGAGTAAGCAAACGTCAGAGTTATTGACGGTTTTGATCATAACAATTTACTGGTTATATGGTATACTCAAGTTAGTGATACAACAAGTAAGTACACTGACCCGTAATTAATTTTTATTACAAGTTTAACTACATGATATATGTTTTATTTATTATAAGTTTGTATGAATTATGTGGAGATGAAACATGTTTAAATACATGTTATATATGTTTATCTATTATGATAAACATGATTAGGGGATAAATGATTTATATGATTACAGGTCCAAGTATGTGAACTGATGGATTTAATATATGTAAAGATTTCGGGTGTTGAAATCCCAAGGGGTTTGGATGTGGAACTCCACATATATAGAAAAGAGAAGTTAATATATATAAGGATTTCGGGTGTTGAAAAAAGGGTTCGGGTGTTGAACTTCACATATATTGTTAAAAATAAACCCACAAGGAATTAGGATGTTGAATTCCTAAAAAGCAATAAGAATTATAAATGATACAAGAGATATTTAGGAAAAATTTAAAAATTTAACCCTAAATTAGAGCACATCTTTTTTTAAAAATTAAATCATACATGATATTTATTCTTTCTTCAAATAATTAATCAATAAAATTGTAGAAATCATTTATGATTTTCTTCATCTATGAAAATCGATTCCTTGATTGTGTGTTTTCATTAAATAATCGGTTTATATTCAAATATTGACAAAAGTTACGGGATTTTTCATCGACGTCTCTCCAATTTTAAGGAATTCATGGGTATCTTTTTATGAAAATGAAATAATACCCAATTTACAATATTTCTCAACTATCTCAGCTTTTCGATCATCACGATTTGTCTTTATAAAATCTGACGATATCGCCTTCGACAGACTTCATCAACATTCTCATTTTGACTTCGGTTTCATCAAGTTTTCTTCAACAAAAGGTATTTGTTTTTTGTTATATTTGAGCTTTCATCCTCTACTATTATGATTTAACCTATCATTATCTACAATTGGGTTTTTGAATTAATATTATTTTACTTTTATTTTTTTGATTTGAAGATGATCTACTTCAACAATTCATATGTGAAGAGGCGTTACATGCTTCTACTTTTATATTTCTTTATTTTTATGTATACTGTCATATTATTATTATGTTTGATTGGAATTCGTTTGATATGTGCAAATTGTTTTGATGTATGTGGAAGTAATATTGAAAATCATACTTTTATTTCACGGTTAACTTTGACATCTTCAGACAAAATGATTTCTTTTAAATTAAAAAAAAAGTTCCCGTTAGGAGTGTGTTTTGAAATGACAATAAACAAGAGCCAAGGACAATCACCATCAAAAGTTGGTTTGTTTTTAAACAGTGATCATGGTCAGCTCTATGTTTATCTCGAGTTAAAAGTAGACAAAGATTTAAACTATTAATATCAGATAATGATGAAAAAATCACCAAAAAAATCAAATGTTGTATACAAATAAATTTTTGAATGTTGATGAATTTGAAATATTATTTTTTATGTTCAATTTAATTTGTTTTTTTACTTAAAGTTCTTATTTATAAGTTTATTTCATTCCATATTATATACTATTTAGACGTATAAATATTAATAGAGAAAACTTACTAATATTAGTTGTTATTAATGTTAAAAAATATTCATAAAAGTTCATATACAAAGTATTATAAAAAACATTATAACTTATGAATATTTTTTAAACAAAAACAAAATATTTGGATTAAACCCGTGTATTATATATGCCTTTAGCCTAGTTTGTTACACGGGAGTAAATATAATTGGAGGATGTGGAGAAAGGACGTATGCAGGGGCGTCTCAACGTTTTTAGAGGCCTAAAGCGAAAATTAAAGCGGAGGCCTTTTAAAACTTTATCTTTAAAACCTTATTATGTTTTGAAGCACAAGCACTAGTTGATTCCTAAATCAGTTTATTCAAAGCAAATCCTAATTGATTCAATGATTTTATATTCTAATATAAACTATAACAAGTAAAAAAACTAAAACAAATAAACAATTAGCAATTTGCAAATCAAATAAATAGAAGCATATACAAAGCTAAAACAAATTTAGAACAATTAGTAATTAACAAGTTGTTCCTAGAACAAAGAATTAAAGAAAAACAATTAGCAATACATGAAGCACTTTACCTTATTTAGGGAGAGAATCAATCAATCAGAGAACCCGCTCAGCCTAGTACCTAATCGTGAGTCCGTTACTCTACTAGATGTCCGGATGAAATCAAAGTTTAAAGGCTTCTTAATTGCAACGAAATCAAAGAAGCAAATCGTGATTCCACTGGATGAAATTAGAGAAGCAAACGAAGGATAGGGGTCTTTTATTCGTTACACCAGTGAAGAAATCGAAGTTTTGTGTGGCTGGGTTCGCTTGGGGCAAGCAAAATCATAGGTGAATGATGAAATCGAAGGTTCGCGGTTGTTCATCTTAACCTTATGGCTTTGTTCGTCTCTTCGTTTCAACTTCCCCGCCCCAACTCCCAAACTGGAATTGACCAATAGCATGTGTTGAAGATCTACGACCTGTCGACCTAGGTTTCCTTCTTTCTTTCATTCATTCATTCAGTTTTTTTATTAGTTTATTCTGCGTTTAGACTGAAAATTATATAATAAAAATTATTTTTTGGTGGCCTATTAGAATGGGTGGGCCTAAAGCCCTAACTTATTTTTTTAAACTGTTGAGCCGCCCCTGGACGTATGATATCGTTGATCTTTACCATATTTAGATATGGAAATATGAAATAGAAGAACCACCGTTGTTACTTGGCAGGAATCATATCTCTCGAAGAGCGGTTCCCTTTGGAGTGTTGGGGATTTTATAATCACCTAATATCTTGTGTCGATATACGCTATTTTTTATTAAATGATAAAAGCTAATGGGTTTTTAGTGTTTTACAGTGGCTTGTTTTAAAATCAAATTTATGTTAAAACGAATCTCAAAATTACTATGCCATAATGGCACTAAAAATAAGTATGTTGTAATGTTTATATTAGCAGTGGCGGAGCTTGAATTTTTCCGTAAGGGAGACAGAGGCGAACTTAATATTTATATAAAAATTTACATTACCGGGTAAAAATTTTACACTATTGGATAAAATTTAACACTGCTGAATAAAAAATAGCCCCCCACCCCGTCCCTATGATGCTACGCCAATGTATATTTGTAACTTAAAAAGACACCGCACGACATATTTAATATCTAGTATAATAGTATAAATATATGTCTTGCGTAATTTACATAATTTTAATAAAAAGTTTGTTAGTGATCAAATTATTTTAAACTTTTTGAATGAAAGTAGTTTAGAATATAACATGAAATTTTTTCGAATATTATTTGTGTTTTTGACAGCATAAAGGTAACATTATTATTTGACACATTTGTTACTATCAAATTTGCATGAGTAATTAAAAAATAGAATAGGG
The DNA here is from genome assembly GCA_024085815.1 of Flaveria linearis. Classification (NCBI taxonomy): domain Eukaryota; kingdom Viridiplantae; phylum Streptophyta; class Magnoliopsida; order Asterales; family Asteraceae; genus Flaveria; species Flaveria linearis. The sequence continues at coordinate 75,198,210 of CM044006.1, read as the reverse complement.
TGCTGGATCGTATAGAATCGGAATTGCCCTTTGTTGTTAAAGATTGAGTCGAAGAATTTCGGGGCCAAACCCTTTAGGTTCTATAACTCTTGGCTTAACAGGGATGGTTTAGAGAAGGTGGTGCAGGATTCGCTGGCTGGGGAGTTCGCGTCAAGTAGGCCGGATATCAATATGTTGCGCATGTTCAGAAGACTAAGGAGTAAGATTAAAGAGTGGCATGGTTTACAACTCAAGTGTGAAAAGGAAGAGGAAGATAGTCTTAGAGCTGAGATTGTGGAATTGGAACGTATCCTGGAAACGCGCGATTTGTCTGAAGCTGAAATGTGGGTTTTAGAAGAAGCTACTAAGAGATTGAAAGAACTGGATAATTTTAAGAGTCGAGATTTGAAGCAAAAAGCCAGGGTCAGGTGGGCAAAAGACGGGGACGCGAACTCATCATTTTTTCATGGTGTAATTAATTCGAGGAGGATCGCAAACACGATTCCAGGTTTGTACATTAAGGGTGAATGGGTGACGAGGCCGCAAACGATAAAGTGTGAAGTTCGTCGGTTTTTCAAAGAGAAATTTGTAGAGGAATTAAAGGTGCGGCCTAATCTTATGGTGCATGATGTTAAGAAGCTGGATAGGGAGGCGTCCGAACAGATTATTGCTCCTTTTCTAGAAAATGAGATTAAAGAAGCTGTTTGGGAGTGTGGGAGTGATAAAGCGCCCGGGCCGGACGGATTTAATTTTCATTTTATCAAGAAGTTCTGGCACTTGTTCGCTGGTAAGTTATTGGAGGTCTGTAAGGCGTTTGAGGATACGGGGGTTATTAGTAGGGGGTGGGGTCTTCCTTTATTACTTTAGTGCCAAAAGTAAACGACCCGGTGGAATTGGGTGAGTATAGACCTATTAATTTGATTGGCGTCGTCAGTAAAGTTATTTCAAAAGTGCTAGCTAATCGTTTAAGGAAGGTGATTGATGGGTTGATATCAGAAACGCAATCGGCTTTCATAGCAGGGAGGTATATTCTGGATGGCACATTGATTATTAGTGAGCTTCTCTCCTGGGCCAGAAAAAGTAAAAGGGAGCTATTTATGTTCAAAATTGATTTCGCTAAAGCTTATGATAATGTCAACTGGGATTTTTTGCTGTCGATTATGAGACAGATGAGGTTTCCCGAAAAGTGGTGTATGTGGCTAAAGGGTGTCTTAGTTTCGGCCAGGTCGTCTGTTTTGGTGAACGGTTCACCGACATTTGAGTTTTATTGTGAGAAGGGGGTGCGGCAAGGTGATCCTATGTCTCCTTTCTTATTTATTATTGTTATGGAAGCTTTCGCGGGTATGATGAGAAAGGTTGTGAGGTTGGCGCGTTTGATGGTATTTGGCTCCCTAAGAACGGGTTAGTTTTGTCCCATTTGCTATATGCCGACGATACTATGATTATGGGAGAGTGGTCGGAGAACAATTTCGGTACATTGCGAAGATTACTAAGGGTCTTTCACTTGTGCTCGGGCCTTAGTATAAATATTAATAAGTCTACTTTGTTTGGAGTGGGGAAGGAAGTAGACGAGGTGGTTGTCATGGCTCAGTCTCTTGGTTGTCGCTCGGGGGTTACTCCTTTTACTTATCTTGGCATTACTGTGGGTGCCAATATGGGTAGGATTAACAACTGGGAGCCGGTGATCAAGGTTTTTACTACTCGGCTATCGAAATGGAAATCTGTAAGGCCCCGCTCACCGGGCACCTTACTGTTGGTCATCATCACACGTAAAACATATATTTAATACATGATCATAAAATACGCAGCGGAATTAATAAAACATGCATTCTCATTTCATCCTAAAAGCTTTTACATCGTTGTCTTGATTACAAAATACAAGCTTTTCTTTACATTGCTTAACTATACTATGATTGCTGCTGATGCATATTCCACAGCAATCATAGGGTCATACAGCGACCTCTACCGAAGAAAAATAAATAAAAGAAAAATATATTCTTCTTCATTAAGAAGATATTAAGTTCAAAATATATTTTTCTTCATAAAGAAGATTTCTTAAATAATCCTGTTTATCAGGATTATCAAGAAGTCTTCCACTTGCATGCAACATAATGAGTTGCGTGCGTTATGGACCCACAACGCATGACGTTGCATCATTATTAAATGGAGAATGCCATCCCAAAAGAGCTGAGTAGCCGCCTCGTGCCATCCTCAGCAACACTACCTGCGAACTGGAAAACACATAAAAGTCAGCGTTGCTGAGTGAGTTCTAGTTTTTATAATAAAACATACTTTCCTTCTTATTAACCGTTCTTTCATACATGTGTTCACACATCATACGTACACGCAGATAATATTATTATTATCTTATCATTAATTACTTACTTTCATTCGTGTACACTTTCTCATTCTCGTTTACTTTCATACATACATACTTTACATACTTCACATACTTTCGTATGTCTTTACTTTCATTCATACTTTTACTTCATACGTTCGAACCTTCATTCTGTTCATTCATTCATTTATTACTTTCGTTCGAACGTTCATTACATTCGGTGACATGTACACTACCCCCTTTCATCATACGTACTACTGGTGCTGGACCTGTGGTGGTTAGCCACGAACGTTGTGCACAAATGCTGATCCAGTCACCCAGGGTAGGTACAAGCACCACTTATCTTTCACTTTACTTCTGGATCAATGCCATATGCTATACCCCGAACGTTGTGCACAAATGCTGGTGCTGGACCTGTGATGATCAATCACGAACGTTGTGCACTAATGCTGATCCAGTCACCTAGGGTAAGCAGCAAGGATCCCATACATACTTCTGGTCAATCACAAAGACTGACCCCGATGTGCATCCTTCGAGGTAGCTAACCCGCACACCGTTGAGCTAACACCTGCCAGGGGTGTGCACCTCCTTTCATTTGCTTGCAAGCCTTTCTTACTTTCTTTCATTAATGCATGCATTCATTCATCATGTTCCTTCTTTTATTATCTTTCACTTTACGTTCTTAATACATTCATTCTTTCGTTCATTCATTCACGTAAAGTTATTAAAGATAAAACACATACACATAAGGAACATGATTACTTACATATCATCAGTATTCACCCTCTATCATGGCGACCTCATACTAACATACATACATCATAAGGAACATACACATAACATTCATTCATCATCCTATAAGGCATCATTCATATATGGCATACAACAGGTACAACCATGCATCATCATCACTATCATGCCTAAGTTCCTCATTTTCCTCGAATTAATCAGATCTTACTAAGCCTGATCCGCATTTCTCATTCTGGTTTATCAGCATTAGTCTGTTCATCCGCATTAGTCAGTGCGGGTGAGTAATACCTTATCCGCATTAATCTACCTCATCCGCATTAGTCAATGTGGATGAGGAATGACTTACCGCATTCCTGAGTTGGTCTCCCGCATGGGTTAATGCGGATTACTGCCTTAACTGCATATCGTGTACTCGTATTAGGTTAATGCGGATGAAGGAAGGGCCTTGACCGCATTTGCTTGGTCATCCGCATTAGTCAATGCGGTTGCCTGATGCCTTGACCGCACTTTCCCTGGTCATCCGCATTAGTTAATGCGGTTGACCGCTACATTTGCTTCGGCAGTTCGCATTTGGACAATGCGGTTGAGTAAGGCAACCTGCAACTTAACCTGTTCCATTTCTACAATCCATACATCATCTCAATCATACATTAGCACTGGTTTATCATATCAGCTGCTTAGAATCAACTAAACATCGTGCATATCATAAGAAGGATTCCTAAAACATACATTCGGCAGTACTCATATGATCAACATGCTGAGATTCATCTACCTGCCCTAGAAATCTTACATACACTAGGCATAGCAGTCCAAACGGACCATACACACCTTCATACTCATACATACATACACAGATTGAGCGCTCACCGCTCGAAAACAGTTTTAATATGTGTTCCAGCCCCAAAATCGTTCAAAATACGTAAAAGAAGGGGTCTTAGAACTCACATTGTGCTGTTGGGTATGACTCCTTCGAAATCAGTAGCCGTGGAACCCAGTACCTCGAACTCGTCTTCCTCTTCTTCTGTTCTTCCTTCAAACTCGTAGTCTGCTCTCTTTCTCTCTCTAAAACTCTCGCTGATTTGGGGGTTGTGAGAAAAGAAATGGGCAGACATCCCTATGTATATCAGATATTTTCTCTTTTCTTTGTACTCTTACACAAAACCCCCTTCTACTTTCTCTTCCTTTTCCTTTTCCTCCAAAATTCTTTCTTTTCTTTTCTTCTTATTATTTCCCGTAGTCTAATCAAAATTGCGGGTGTTACAAGTCCACCCCCCTTATTTTAGGTTTCGTCCCCGAAACCTGTCATTCCTCAAACAGTCGTGGGTAATGTTGCCTCATTTCTTCTTCAGTTTCCCACGTCGACTCGGATCCCTTCCTGTGCCGCCACTGTACACGCACAAGGGGGACCACTTTATTTCTCAACCTCTTTTCTTTGCGATCTATGATCGCCACCGGTTGCTCTACATAATTGAGCTTTTCGTCTACCTCTATATCATCCAGTGGAACGACCCTGTCTTCGTCCGCCAAACATTTCCTCAGATGAGACACATGGAAAGTCGGGTGGATTCCACTTAGTTCATCTGGCAGATCTAACCTATAGGCCACCTCCCCTACGCGAGCAACAATTCGGAAAGGGCCTATATATCACGGACTCAACTTTCCCCGCTTCCGGAATCGAATGATCCCTTTCCAAGGTGAGACCTTCAACATAACCCGGTCTCCCACTTGGAACTCAATTGGCCTGCGTCGTTTGTCAGCATACGACTTCTGTCGGTCTTTGGCTGCCTTCATATACGCTTTAATTCTTTCGAGCTTTTCAGTCGTAGCCTCTACCACTTCGACGCTTCCCAATTCTTTCTGACCAATATCACCCCAACAGACGGGTGTCCTGCATCTCCTACCGTATAGCATCTCATAAGGTGGCATGCCGATACTGGCATGATAACTGTTGTTGTATGAGAACTCGGCTAACGGTAGATGGTCATCCCAACTTCCCCCGAAGTCAATAACACATGCTCGGAGCATGTCCTCCAAGGTCTGAATGGTCCTTTCCGACTGACCATCAGTTTGAGGATGATAAGCCGTGCTAATATGCAATCTCGTCCCCATAGCATCGTGGAATTTCTTCCAGAATTTGGATGTAAACCGGGTGTCGCGATCGGACACAATCGACACCGGTACACCGTGACGAGTCACAATCTCCTTGATGAAAAGATCAGCCAACTTCTCGGACGAATATGTCTCCCGCATCGGTAAGAAGTGAGCACTCTTCGTCAATCGATCCACAATCACCCAGATCGTATCATACCCTTTAGGGGTACGTGGCAACTTTGTGACAAAATCCATGGTGATGTGTTCCCACTTCCACTCCGGGATGTCCAAAGGTTGAATCTTTCCATACGGCTTCTGGTGCTCCGCCTTTACTTGCAGACACGTGAGACATTTACTCACATACTCCACCATATCGCGTTTCATACCCGGCCACCAATAATCTTTCTTCATATCTTGGTACATCTTGGTGGCGCCGGGATGAATGGAGTATCGAGACTTATGAGCTTCATCCATAATTTTCATTCGTAGATCCCCGAGACGAGGAATCCACATACGCCCAAACCGGGTTTTAACGCCCGTCGTGTTTTCTACTAGCTCCGCTACCAGTCCTCTCATTCGTTCAGAGTTAAGATGTTCGTCTTTCAAAGCCTCATCTTGGAACTCTTTGACCTGTTTCATCACGTCGGAGGTCATGATTAGCTGGTACGCCTTCACTCGAATTGGCTCGGGTCTCTCCTTTCGGCTAAGGGCGTCCGCCACCACGTTGGCTTTGCCCGGATGGTAATGGATCTCACAATCATAGTCCTTTATAAGTTCCAACCATCGCCGTTGCCTCATATTCAGATCCTTCTGCTCGAAGAAGTACTTCAAGCTTTTGTGGTCCGTGAAGATGGTGCACTTCGTCCCGTACAAATAGTGCCGCCAAATCTTCAACGCGAAAACCACAGCTGCGAGCTCCAAGTCATGAGTACGGTAATTAACCTCATGAACTTTTAGCTGCCGGGATGCATAAGCTATCACCTTTCCCCTCTGCATCAATACATATCCCAACCCCGAGTAGGAGGCATCAGAATAAACCACCAAATCTTCACTCCCTTCGGGTAATGCCAATACTGGAGCTTGGGTCAATCTCGCCTTCAGTTCTTCAAACGCCTTCTCTTGAGCTTGACCCCATACAAATTTCACATCCTTCCGGGTCAACTTCGTCAGTGGAGAAGCAATTTTGGAAAAGTCTTGGATAAACCTTCGGTAGTAACCCGCCAAACCCAAGAAACTACGGATCTCGGACGGCGTCTTCGGAGATTTCCATTGCATCACTGCTTCCACTTTCGCCGGATCGACCGTAATCCCGTCCGGATTTACCACGTGACCCAAGAATTGAACTTCACGCAACCAGAACGCGCACTTGGAGAATTTAGCATACAACTTCTCCCTTCTCAACGTCTCCAGAACTTCGCGAATGTGACCGGCATGCTCAGTCTCACTCTTTGAATAAATCAGGATATCATCAATGAATACAATCACTGATTTATCCAACATCGGCCGGCACACCCTATTCATCAGGTCCATAAAAGCAGCTGGCGCGTTGGTCAAACCAAATGACATAACGAGGAACTCATAATGACCGTAACGCGTACGAAAAGCTGTTTTAGGGACATCCTGTTCCTTCACCTTCAGTTGATGGTAACCTGATCGAAGATCTATACGTGAAAACCAACTAGCACCCTGAAGCTGATCAAACAAGTCATCGATCCTCGGCAAGGGGTATCTGTTCTTTACTGTCAGCTTATTCAGCTCGCGGTAGTCGATGCACATCCTCATACTACCGTCCTTCTTCTTTACAAACAGGACCGGAGCACCCCAAGGTGAGATACTCGGTCTAATAAACCCCTTATCCAGTAGCTCTTGTAACTGCTCCATCAACTCTTTCATCTCTGTCGGGGCCAATCAGTATGGTGCCTTGGCAACAGGTTGGGCGCCTGGTACTAAATCAATCTGGAACTCGATCTCTCTGTCAGGTGGCAATCCCGATAAGTCTTCCGGGAACACGTCGGGGAACTCACACACAACCGGAACATCAGACAGTTGTGGTGCTGGCTTCTCTACATCTTTCACATAACATAAATAGGCGTTACATCCACGCCTCATACATTTCCCCGCCACTGCCATTGAGATCACTTTCGGCATCGTAGTAACCCGATCCCCATAAACTGTCACTGGACTACCGTCAGGCGCTGTCAAACTGATCATCTTCTTGCGACACACAATGTTCGCCTCGAAATCCGCCAACCAATCCATTCCAAGCACCAAATCGAAACCACCTAACGTCATCGCAAAGGGTTTAACTGGGAATTTGTGACCCTCCAGTTCTACATCGCAACCCTCAATTACCTCAGAAATCCTGGTGGTTTTACCTATAGCAGTCTCTACATCAAACGGTACATCCACACGTCTACTACTAACGGGCAATTTGGCACAAAAAGCTGCAGAAATAAAACTCCTACTAGCACCTGAATCAAATAATACGGAGGCTAGAGTTTGGTTCACCAGAAACGTACCGGACACTACATCAGGGTCCGTCCTAGCCTCTTCCTGCGTCATCGTGAATGCTCTGGCGCTTGCCTTCGACCCTTCACCCACTGCCTTCTTTCCGCCGGAACTCCCAGACCTCGACTTCTTGCAATCTTTGTTCATATGACCACTTTCCCCGCAGTTAAAGCACTTCATCGCCCTACACTCCTTAGCCATATGACCGGGCTTTCCACACTTAAAACATACATTCAGCCCCCATCTGCATTCACCACCGTGCTCTCGCCCACACTTTTCACACTTTCTCGACCCTGCACTTGTCACGACCGCACGGCGATCATCAACCCGTGCCTTTTTACTACTTGTCGAAGTATCGCCCCGACCAAACCTCTTTCCCTGCCACTTCCTCTCATCACTTCCCTTCTTACTGCCCTCAGATTTCACCATCGCGGCCCGCTCATCGTACAACCTCCCAGCTAAATCCACCGCCGACCTGAAAGTACTTGGTCGGGCGGAAATCAAATGCCAACGAATTTCGGCTGGCAATCCCTGAATATACCGGTTGATCTTTCGAGACACCGGCATCACTTGCTCTGGCACCAACAGCGCCAACTCGTTAAACTTAGTCGTGTACTGCTGATGGGTCATCGTCCCCGCCTCCAGCTGCAGGAACTCCCTTTCTATTCTATCCATTTCCCGACGAGGACTGAATTCCTCGATCACCAGCCTTTTCAACTCAGCCCACTTCATCTTCCCTATAGCCCTGGTACCCTCGGCTTGGACCATATTTTTCCACCAGCATAAAGCCGACCCTGTGAAAGAGTGGGTAGCAAACTTCACCTTCTTGTCCTCCTGACAATCACTAATATCGAGGACAGCTTCCATTTCCATCACCCATTGGTGAGCATCAGTAGCAGTACCGGAGCCATCAAAAGTTGGAGGCTTGCACCTCATGAATTTCCCATAATCACAACCCCGGGCTGTCTCCCGTACCTGTTCTTCCTCTTCTTCCTCTTCATTATCAGACAATACTGTTTCTACCCCTGCCTGTTGCTGCCTACCCGAGGACCGATTCCTCCCTTGTCTATCCTCCTCACGTACTGCCTTTATCGCTTCGGTCATTACAGTCGGTAAGATCGTCTGCATAACCTGGTGCACTTCCTCAATCACTGCCTCTTTTACCGAGGCTCTCAACTTGGCGCTTTCGTCCGTCTCTTCCTGGTGAGGAACCTCGTTCTCCTCACGAACTACTTTCTCTTTTCTAAGTCTTCCTCGCGTGATACGCGGCTCATCACCACGTTCACCATCACGGGAAGCATCAGATGATCTATCACCGACCATCTTCTATCACACTGAAAGATTAAAACACCAACACGGTCATTCAAGGAAATGGCTCAGTTTATGTTAAGTACAGTAAGTCCCTAATTACAGTGGCCAGTTGTGATTAGCCACTTACTCTACTCTTCGTACCCCGAGCATCACCTATCCTGACTACATTAGTATCTCAGTCTAACAGTACACATAATTCACATCGCATGCGCACATAATAACCAGTTAATCTTTAAGAAAATACCTGATGGCACGCGACTACTCAGATGGCATTCTCATCCTCCCTGTCCCATTCTCAGTTTAAGTTTAGGTTTATTATGAAAATTACCCATTTTACTTAAACTTTTGCTCTGATACCAACTTGTAAGGCCCCGCTCACCGGGCACCTTACTGTTGGTCATCATCACACGTAAAACATATATTTAATACATGATCATAAAATACGCAGCGGAATTAATAAAACATGCATTCTCATTTCATCCTAAAAGCTTTTACATCGTTGTCTTGATTACAAAATACAAGCTTTTCTTTACATTGCTTAACTATACTATGATTGCTGCTGATGCATATTCCACAGCAATCATAGGGTCATACAGCGACCTCTACCGAAGAAAAATAAATAAAAGAAAAATATATTCTTCTTCATTAAGAAGATATTAAGTTCAAAATATATTTTTCTTCATAAAGAAGATTTCTTAAATAATCTGTTTATCAGGATTATCAAGAAGTCTTCCACTTGCATGCAACATAATGAGTTGCGTGCGTTATGGACCCACAACGCATGACGTTGCATCATTATTAAATGGAGAATGCCATCCCAAAAGAGCTGAGTAGCTGCCTCGTGCCATCCTCAGCAACACTACCTGCGAACTGGAAAACACATAAAAGTCAGCGTTGCTGAGTGAGTTCTAGTTTTTATAATAAAACATACTTTCCTTCTTATTAACCGTTCTTTCATACATGTGTTCACACATCATACGTACACGCAGATAATATTATTATTATCTTATCATTAATTACTTACTTTCATTCGTGTACACTTTCTCATTCTCGTTTACTTTCATACATACATACTTTACATACTTCACATACTTTCGTATGTCTTTACTTTCATTCATACTTTTACTTCATACGTTCGAACCTTCATTCTGTTCATTCATTCATTTATTACTTTCGTTCGAACGTTCATTACATTCGGTGACATGTACACTACCCCTTTCATCATACGTACTACTGGTGCTGGACCTGTGGTGGTTAGCCACGAACGTTGTGCACAAATGCTGATCCAGTCACCCAGGGTAGGTACAAGCACCACTTATCTTTCACTTTACTTCTGGATCAATGCCATATGCTATACCCCGAACGTTGTGCACAAATGCTGGTGCTGGACCTGTGATGATCAATCACGAACGTTGTGCACTAATGCTGATCCAGTCACCTAGGGTAAGCAGCAAGGATCCCATACATACTTCTGGTCAATCACAAAGACTGACCCCGATGTGCATCCTTCGAGGTAGCTAACCCGCACACCGTTGAGCTAACACCTGCCAGGGGTGTGCACCTCCTTTCATTTGCTTGCAAGCCTTTCTTACTTTCTTTCATTAATGCATGCATTCATTCATCATGTTCCTTCTTTTATTATCTTTCACTTTACGTTCTTAATACATTCATTTCTTTCGTTCATTCATTCACGTAAAGTTATTAAAGATAAAACACATACACATAAGGAACATGATTACTTACATATCATCAGTATTCACCCTCTATCATGGCGACCTCATACTAACATACATACATCATAAGGAACATACACATAACATTCATTCATCATCCTATAAGGCATCATTCATATATGGCATACAACAGGTACAACCATGCATCATCATCACTATCATGCCTAAGTTCCTCATTTTCCTCGAATTAATCAGATCTTACTAAGCCTGATCCGCATTTCTCATTCTGGTTTATCAGCATTAGTCTGTTCATCCGCATTAGTCAGTGCGGGTGAGTAATACCTTATCCGCATTAATCTACCTCATCCGCATTAGTCAATGTGGATGAGGAATGACTTACCGCATTCCTGAGTTGGTCTCCCGCATGGGTTAATGCGGATTACTGCCTTAACTGCATATCGTGTACTCGTATTAGGTTAATGCGGATGAAGGAAGGGCCTTGACCGCATTTGCTTGGTCATCCGCATTAGTCAATGCGGTTGCCTGATGCCTTGACCGCACTTTCCCTGGTCATCCGCATTAGTTAATGCGGTTGACCGCTACATTTGCTTCGGCAGTTCGCATTTGGACAATGCGGTTGAGTAAGGCAACCTGCAACTTAACCTGTTCCATTTCTACAATCCATACATCATCTCAATCATACATTAGCACTGGTTTATCATATCAGCTGCTTAGAATCAACTAAACATCGTGCATATCATAAGAAGGATTCCTAAACATACATTCGGCAGTACTCATATGATCAACATGCTGAGATTCATCTACCTGCCCTAGAAATCTTACATACACTAGGCATAGCAGTCCAAACGGACCATACACACTTCATACTCATACATACATACACAGATTGAGCGCTCACCGCTCGAAAACAGTTTTAATATGTGTTCCAGCCCCAAAAATCGTTCAAAATACGTAAAAGAAGGGGTCTTAGAACTCACATTGTGCTGCTGGGTATGACTCCTTCGAAATCAGTAGCCGTGGAACCCAGTACCTCGAACTCGTCTTCCTCTTCTTCTTGTTCTTCCTTCAAACTCGTAGTCTGCTCTCTTTCTCTCTCTAAAACTCTCGCTGATTTGGGGGTTGTGAGAAAAGAAATGGGCAGACATCCCTATGTATATCAGATATTTTCTCTTTTCTTTGTACTCTTACACAAACCCCCTTCTACTTTCTCTTCCTTTTCCTTTTCCTCCAAAATTCTTTCTTTTCTTTTCTTCTTATTATTTCCCGTAGTCTAATCAAAATTGCGGGTGTTACAAATCCAAAATGCTATCGATTGGTGGTCGGTTGGTCTTGATAAAATCTGTGTTGGAAAGTATCCCGTCTTATTATTTTGCCTTATATAAGGCCCCATCGACTATCATTATGAAATTAGAGGCGCTGATTAAAAGATTCTTGTGGGGTGGAGACCCGGATGTTAGGAAGGTGCATTGGGTAGCTTGGGATAAGGTTGCGATGCCCAAGAAATATGGAGGGTTAGGTCTTAGTCGATTGGAAGATAGTAATAATGCGTCCTTTTAAAATGGTTATGGAGGTATAGGGTGGCAGGTGATGCTATGTGGCGTAAAGTGATTGATTCCTTACATGGTTCGGTTAGACAATGGGAGACTTATCCAGCGAAAACTAGTCTGTCGGGTACGTGGTCCAAGTTGGTTAAGAATGGTTTTAAAGTCAAGGTGGGTGATTCCATAGGTGCGTATATGTTTCGGGCCAGTGTGGGAAATGGGTTGGCGATTAAGTTTTGGATGGATCCTTGGATTTCTAAAGTGCCATTGAAGGTGATGTTCCCGAATTTGTTCCGGATGGAGGCCAATAAATGGTGTAGTGTCGCTGACAGGATTGGGGGGCCTGATAGGGATGGTCCGATTTGTTGGGCTTGGAGGAACTACCCGGCTGCGCAACAAGAGGTTACCGAATTAATAGAGTGTCACAGGTTGTTGCATGGTCAACTATTATTGGATCATCCGGATACTTGGGCATGGCATGATCGAGGCCCAATTGTTTTCTCCGTCCACGAAGCGAAGCAATGGATGGTGGATAATCGGTTGGCTGGGTTGAATATGGATTCTGTCTTTCGTGGTGTAAGTGGCTTCCCCTGAAGTGCAATGTCTTTATGTGGCGTCTCCTGTTAGATAGAATCCCTACAAAAGTGGCGCTTAATAGAAGGAATATTTTGCATGGCGAAAATATGTGTGATATTTGCAGGATTGATGAGGAGAGTGCGGATCATGTGTTCACTGGTTGCGGTCTGGCTATAGGTACGTGGCAGGGTATTGCTCAGTGGGTTAACTCCCGCCTATATTCTTGTTTTCTGTTAGAGATATTATTGAAGTGGTTAAAGGTTCGGGGTGGTCGGCGAGGAGAAAGGAGTTGTTATATGGGATTTTTATGGTGGCTTGTTGGCATATCTAGAAAGCTAGGAATGAGAGGATTTTCGCCCAGAAGACCCGGAATGTTGTGGAGCTGGTGGCGGATATAAAGTCACTGTCTTATCTTTGGCTTAGAAGTAGGGGAAATTTTGAAAGGGTGGATTGGAAGGGTTGGAAATCTTTTATTTTTGATGTAATGTGATTGTTGTAGGGGTTCCCGGCTTGGGAATCCCGCTTTGTTTGTGTGTTTTATTGAAAGTAGCCTTCCAAAAAAAATTAAAAAATAGAATAAATAAATTCATAACTGACTTCGATAGATATAACTTTTAAATTCCATTCACGTATGACTCGTATTCGATTTGCAATGAAACATCGTAAATGTTCTATTTAAATATAAAGGCAAATTGGAAATAAATAATCCAATCTTTATCAAATTGGCCATTAATAATCCCACCTCAAGTATTTAACAATATTGGTTCAACCTTTTTCATCTTTTTGTTTTATGGTCCCTCGTTAAAAAAACCCTAACGGAGTTAACTCTCTCCTACGTGGCTCGGTGACTTGGCCTTTTTTTTATTTTCTTTCTGCCTTATACCAAATTACGTGGATCCTCTCATTTTAACCCTTAAATGAACAAACTGAGCCCTAGTTCAAGAACTTTAGAAGACTTCGAAGTTGAGAAGAATTCAAGAAGAAATGAGCTCATCGTCTTCGTCTTCTTCATACCAGTAGCGTAACTCCAAGATTTTTCGAATTAGTACTGATGGAAACGTTTATTGTAACCATGAACTGATTGCAATTTGTAGATTAGCTGGAAAACGAAGTAGTAGGCAAGGTGAAGAGTTTTATGGATGCCTTTATGGCCTGTAAGTTTATTTCTTTCCAATTCCAATTTTTATAGGTCCGATTGCTATTTATGAATGTAAGATTAATAATGAAGTTTTTGATTTGTGATAGAGAGCGGATTGTAAATTCTTTATGTGGAAACAAGAAGTTGATGCTGTAATATTGAATGGATGCAAATGTGTTATTGAAAGATTGGAGTTAGAGAAAAGGGTGACTGAAGATGAAAACAAACGTTTGAAAAAGGCAGCTTATGGGATGTCAAAGAAAGCATATGTTGTATTTGTTTGTGTAATAGTAGTAGTGTATTGGTTTTTTTTGACCCGTTTGGGCATTGGAGTCTTTGTAATCGTTATGTAATGAAAATGGCAACTTTGTATCAAAATGGCATTCAAGTCTTGGTCTTTGTAATCGTTATGTATTGATGAAATGCAATTGGCAGTTGACGTATTTGATACATTTGACACGCTACTTCTATTAACTAATGCATTTAGTAAAATGACACCCATTTGATCCATTAAACTGCAAGTAACCAACATAAACTACAGCATAACAATAACATAAACTACAACATAACAATAACATTAAACTACAACATAAAATCCATAAACCCATAATCCATAACACATCATCCAAAATGTATCCAAGATCCATTAGAATCCATAATCCATAACACAATAACATCATTAAAATCCATAAACCCATAATCCATAAAGCATCATCCATAAACTACAACATAACAATCTTTCTTTTGACTTGGGATGTTGACTGTGATGCATTTGGTGTTGCTGTTGACTATGTTACAGTTGGTGTTGCTGTGGACTGTGATGCATTTGGTGCTGCTGTTGACTGTGATGCATTTGTTGCTGCTGTTGCTGTTGACTTTCGTGGTCTGCCAATCTTTTTTTTGACTTGGGAACTTTCTGGCTGCTGTTGCTTTTCTTTTGAACATGTCTTTTTATTATGACCTTTTTGGCCACAGTTCTTGCAAGTCATAAACATACCATGCCTGCTTAATTTCCCTGGTTTCTTCGTTTCATGAGGATCTTTCTTTCTTTTCATTTTAGGTCTGCCAGGACCAATCTTGATGGGTGGTGGGTCTAAAGGAAAGTCAACTTTTGGCCAATATTTTTCTGATAGCAATGGTGGTATAGTGTGTTCATATGACATCATATACACCTCTTTGGTGTAACTCTTGTGAACATATTCCTTATCATTATGGTTCATAAATCCTGCAACTGCACATGCATGATAACATGGTATACCAGTTAAGTCCCACTTCATGCATGTACAGGTTCTTTTGTCCATGTCCACAGAGACATCATCAAAGTCCTTGACTTGAAACAAGTTTTTGCTTGATGGGTACACACTACAATTATAAGCCCTGTCTTTCTCTCTATCTAACTTTCTTGTTTGAACCCTAGGGCAGACAACCACCTTTTTACCAGACATTTCATCTTGCTTTTTAACTAATCTTGTCATAACTACCAACCTGATGTCTTCTAGCATGTTAATTATATGCTTTGATCTAGACAGTATGATAAACCCATTAAATGTTTCTGCCATATTATTAACAATGACATCAGTCTTTGTATCAGTTTGAAGGTAGCACATGCAGAAGCATTTAGGATTCTGAGTGATGAATGCTTCAGCTGCATAGCATTGAGTTCCCTCATTTCTTCAAGAGCCTTTTTATGGTCAGCCTCATTGTATGCTCTAGCAGCCTTCCAGAATAAATCTTTAAGATCATCACCTTTGTGTTTTTTGTGCCAGTTTGCATAGATGTGCCTAGCACAGTTCCTATGCTCGGCATTACCCCAACTAAATGCAACAACATTTAGTAATCCCTACAAAGAACATACAAATTATTAGGCATAAATTGTATCATATAATTCCAACTATGAATTATTTTAGGCAAGTGTACCTTTTGCTGGTCAGATATAAGAGTCCATCTCTTCCCTTCATTAGTCACACCTAAGCACTTCTTCAACTCAATCATGAACTAATTCCAACTGTCATTGTTCTCACCTTCTACAACTGCCCAAGCTACGGGGTACATCTGATCATTGGCATCCCTACCAATAGCAGCCAATAACATTCCCCCTAAAAATGTCTTTAGAAAACAACCATCAAGACATAAAAGTTTTCTGCAACCTGCTAGGAACCCCTGTTTAAGTGCATCAAAGCAAACAAATAACCTGAAGAAAACCTCATCACCTGAATCACCTCCATAATACTCTGGTGGGATAGTCATTAGTTCAAAAGTAGATGTTGGGTTAGCTTGTTTTAAAGCTGCTAAATATGATCCAATCTTACCATAATGATCTTTCATTGAACCATGCAACTTCCTATGGGCATAAGTCTTAGCCTTATAAGCCATTCAATTAGTAATGACAACCTTGAATTTCTGTTTAACAGCATCTGAATTTCCTTTGCTGACCAATGTGGCTTTGCTTTAAAAACTGGCAAATACTGGTCAGCTATGAAGGCTGCAGTAAGTTGTCTGTTTTTCACCATATTTCTTTGAAAACTGTGTTCATTAATTGCACTTTTCACCATAAAACAACACTTTCTTGGATGATAAGAGGCATACACCTTAAATGGACACCCCTTAACACAACTAACACCAAATCTACTTGCATGTTCTTGTTACTTACAGAAACTCTGAGATTTCTACCATTACTAACAGCATAATTTCTTATAGCATTTCTAAGAGCATCCCTTGATGGGAACCTTGTACCAACTACCCAAACCCATTTAGTCCAATCAGTAGATTCACTTACCACAGGAACATCTGCCTTGTGTTTTTTATCTCTTATATCATCATCCTCACTCTCTCCAGGTGAATTTACATCCCCATCAGAGTCTTCATAGCTACTTGCATCACTATGTTGCTCTTCAACATGTTTCTCACCAGATAAGCCAGTTAATAATTGCTTAACGAACTCTTTCCTTGAGAGTGAATCTTCCTTTATTGCAACAACAGATTGTTTCCACTCATCATCATCATCATCATATGTGCCAGCTTCATCTGGAATCTAGCTTTCATCTTCTTCATCACTTTCTAATTCAGATCCATTCTTTACTTGCTCTGATACATCAGAAGTGTCTTCCTCAGATCCAGATGCATCAGGTTCTTGGCTAACTGGGTTGGGCAGCCTACTAGGAGAACACCTAGTCAACTCTTCTAGTTGCTTAGTAGGTGTTAGAAGTCTGTTAGCAGTACGTCTAGTAAATCCTATCATAGGTTGGGCTTGTAACTGAGCTTTTGGTTGGGCTTCTGGTTGGGCTACTGTATCAGACTTACCTTATGCATAGAGATCAAGGATATTCTGGCATCTTTATCCCCCAAATTGGCCACCATATCCATGACATCTTTGTCATTCTTAATATGCACAAGTCCTACCTCAAACTTTTTCCAGGCATCAAGTAATACATCTCAAAATCCCTTGTTTTGTAAGATCCGGTCTCAATCAGGTAATCCATCAGCTCAAAATAAGACATCTTGTCTACTTCTACCTCAAACATATCAGTTTCACCTCCCTCATAATGCAAAGTAGGTTTCCGTTTAAGATTCCCACCATGCCAAGCCTTTACGATGACTTTGTCAGCCATCCTGATCGATTAAGAACTGGAATAAGAATTCAAGCATATAAAGAAATAGAATTTACGGTTTAGGGATGACCATACCTGATCGTTGAATATGGATTTGGAATTTTGGATGGATAGGGTTTGATGAATCGTTGAATATGGATATGGATTTGAAATTTTTGAACTAGGGCTCAGTTCCATCATATTACGGTTAAAAGGAGGGGATCCACGTAAGAAAATAAAAAAAGCCAAGTCATCGAGCCACGTAGGAGAGAGTTAATTCCGCTAAGGTTTTTTAACGGGGGACCATAAAACAACAAAGATGAAAAAGGTTGGACCGATATTGGTAAATACTTTAGGTAGGATTATTAGTGGCCAATTTGATAAAGATTGGATTATTTATTTCCAATTTGCCAAATATAAACGCCACAAGTATAGTTTTTCATGAAGTAGGCGATTTCCCAAACATCTTTTTTAAGTTGTGCACTTGTGCCTATTTGCTTTAACAAAATTTAAGATGATTAAAAAGATAATTTAGATTAGTTATCGTTAACCGCTTCGTGGAGGTTAGGAGATTTAAGTATTGCAACTTGCAAGTCCCTTAAGTAAAATTTGTGATACGGTTCTAAAATTTTCACCTATTTAACAAACTCCAAATCAGTTTGAATTCTATTTTTTTTTCTTTACTTTAAAATTGAAGGTAAAGGGGCAATAATCTATGACGATAGCTCTTTTTAAATAATAAAACTAAATCTTTTAAAACTACAAGCATGATTAAGCACTTCTTGATTTATTTATCAATAAATCACCTGAATTGTAAGTGTGGTGTGGCGAATCATCTATCACCCTTTTGGTCCCTAGGACAAGTAAAAAAAACATTTATTCCGAATTTCTTCCATTTATGCATGGACGGTCTTAGATTGAACGGACCGGAGTCACATTAATACAATGAATGTTCACGTATATATGAGATGTATATTTTAAGGACACCATTGTGTTTTTCAACAGTGACTCCATCAGTTATTAAAAAAACTATAGGTTAATTAATTGATAATTAAATGAGCTCACTCCCACTAATACTCATAAAACCCATAAGTTAATTGAATTAAATCAGTTCACTTCCAAAAAAGCCTTAAAAATGAACTTGCAAATTGTAGAAGGGACGATTTGTCGATCTAGCTACAAGACTCAAGACTCGTCACTTAATAGATTGCCGATATTGTTTAGTTTTTTAAGAGTTTTTCTTCAATAAAGGACGTCAAGAAGAAGTTGTATAATCAGATGACTGATGAATACATGAATAATTCTTGCATTTATTATATTAAAAAAATATCTTAATAAGTTTATGTCGAAGATGCTGTAACCATCCGTATTTCATATTAACTTCTGTTAATGTTTATTATTAATACAATCACGAGAAATCATTTGTAAAACTAATAATAATAATAATAATAATAATAATAATAATAATAATAATAATAATAATAATAATAATA
The DNA here is from genome assembly GCA_024085815.1 of Flaveria linearis. NCBI lineage: Eukaryota > Viridiplantae > Streptophyta > Magnoliopsida > Asterales > Asteraceae > Flaveria > Flaveria linearis. The sequence goes on along the minus strand of CM044006.1, from coordinate 75,179,204 downwards.
ATAATAATAATAATAATAATAATAAATAATAATAATAAGTTTTATTATTTCAAAACTTGAAATTCACTTGTTTTAACATAGAATAATAACAATACAAAACCTCATGGACCAAATTGTAATTTAATTTAAACACTAACCTAAGTTTTGGGAGGAATTGAACAAAACATGAAAACCACAGGGACTATTCGTGTAAATTCCAAGAAAAACTCACCTTTCTTCTCCACCACACCGACCCACGATTTCCTGCGCATTTCCTTCGGCCACTTTACAGCCCAAACGATCGCACTACACCCTATTTTAATCGAATTAATGCTTAACTGAATGATCATATATCTAATCCTAATCAGTTGTTGAATTCAATTCCACCCGAAACACATCAAACATCCTAAACAAATCCTTCATTCATCGCGAGCTGCTGTGGTAGTGTTCACCATCATTCGACCAATACCAACTGAAAATAACAAAGGGCTTTCGTTTCAAATCGTCACTAGAAGCTTCTGGTACAATTAATTTGAGTATAATCATCTATATTCCATGAAATCAAAATACAAAGGGTCGCGACCTAACTCAAACGTGTACCCATCGATTTCATCTTTTTGTTAGGTAATTAAACCCTCTATAAACTCGTTTTTATACGGGGATTAAAAGCCCTTGAATGTGTTCTTTAACACCTGCGTTTGATTGTTCAATTTGGGAGGAATCGATTTCTAGGGTTCATACGGATTGAGATTACTTTGTAACCTTGCTTAAAAGGAATTGGAACCATTCTACACCACGGCTGGATGCCTGGTCTATGGTTCCGAGCCCTTCGCACACTATGAGGTCCGGGTTCGAACCGGGCTCCCTCATCCATTTTTTTAGGGCTTTTTAGCCATTAAATAAATTGTAAAAAAATCAGAAAAACTATAAAATTCCTTTTATAAACTTCCAATAATTTTTGAAATCATCTAATAATTTTCTAGGAATTTATTTTAAAATTTCTTTATTTATTTAGTTATTTATTTTCTTTAATTAGTTCATTTTCTTATAAAATAGGTTTTAAATATCGTTTAACGAATTAAATCATTATTTGTTCAAATAATCTATTCAGATTAATTCCTATAAGATAAACTTAAAAATATTGTTTTAATATACTAAATAGTTTTGCTCAAAATAATATACTTATGGACAATTCTAAAATAATTACTTATATAATTCTTTAATGAACTAAAAATATAAATAATTATATTATACACTTGTTACTTATTAAAAACCTTAAAACCATTGAAAGCCAAACTATTATTTGAACGTTAATTATATTATTAACCTTAAACTTGTAATATACATTTAGGTACCTTGTAAAGGAATTCGTTGAAACGACGCTTGTTATTATTTCTTATTAATCATCCAATATATACTTAATCGCCAAGTGAGTATTTCTATGCCCCTTTTTCATATTTTCACACTTTGGGGTGAAACATGTTACTTTATAACCATTGCACTTGTAAACGTTTGATTCTTGTAAACCTATGGCAATTTACTTGTGTGTTGTGGTTAGCTGAACCTTGTAGCTACCATGTAATGTCGAATACATGTACAATCATTAACTATTGCTAGCCTGGCGACGTCATAGATCTATGGGCCTGACAAGCCTGCTTGATTGATCCAAGTACACTTAGCTAATCGTACATACTTATAACTTGGTTGGTCCAAGTACACTTGTAAACGTTTGAGACTTGTAAAACTTTGTCAAGGTTTGATTGTACATTCTGTCTTACATCCCTAGTTACCTTGTTCTCTAATTTACAACATGAATTGCCATCTTTTATATACTTATGTATTCAAAACTATAGAATGCTCACCAACAATATGTTGACCTTTTATTTTTAACATGTTTCAGGTTACTCTTTAAAGCTTATCACACTTAGGATTGGACTTAGAGAAATAAACGAATGATCTGGATACTTTTATACTTGTATTCTGGATGTTGAACATTTACTTGTATTGCTACAATTGAATCTTGATTAATATATTTGGAATTAGTAATAGCGTTATGTGGCTGTGAACAATCGTATTCCTCACGCCTCGACGTTTCCGCCGTCAAGGTTGGGGTGTGACAGATGCAACACAACGTTTTCAAAAAATAAAAACTCCTAGAAAACAACTGTAGAATGTTTTGTTTGAGTTCGTAAGACCGTTATTTTATTGTGTGTTTTTTACATTTCAATGATGATTTTTTTAACATTGTGTCTCATTTTTGTTGTATGGCCAACTAACCCAACCCAAGTGACCCGACAATTTTATATCCGCTTCTATATAATTTGAGCATTTAAAAACCGTAACTCTGTTGAAATAAATTTCTAGATTTGTCACTGCTGACTTGTATTATTGTGATAGTAATTGCAAATCTAAGATGGCGAACTTTCTTTATGGTGCTATGATCTAATTTTATAGGTTCACATATTTGGACATTAATAAACATTAGATTATGTGTAATAATTGTTTAGTTAAAATGTCATAAAATATCATATAGATAAAAATCATTTTACTAAAGCCCCTTTTAAATCATATATAGTGGTTAATTAGTGGTTAATTACTAAAGCCCCTTTTAGTGGTTTCTGTTGCTAGGAAATGACTTTGTTTACTTGTTACGGGGCTTGATGTGTATGTAGTACGCGTGGACCTTTTTAGGGGAAACTTGCGGCTTTTCTGATGCATGCTTGTTCATTTTATACTTCCTTTTGGTGATATCTTAATGCTTTGAATGCTTGTTGTATGATGTGTGCTGTACCATATACCATATATCATAAATCGTACGTTTGATTATATGATTGACTATTTGATTATTTGATTATATGTTAAATCGCGAGCGTTATAGCTTTTGTATCGAGCCAGGGGTCTCTTTGGAAGCGGTCTCTCTACCTATCTGGATAGAGGAAAGACTTGCCACCACCTACCCCTCCAGACCCTGCTCTTGAGTGGGATATACTAGGTTTGTTTATAGTGGTTAATTAGTGTTTGGGGTCCTTATTGATGCAATAATATAGGTAAGTTATTTTCGGTGCCTGTTAAGAGCTTGACGCTCTATGGGTTTGAAGTCCCTTTTAACTATCTTGTAACGGTATTTAAAATCTCACATATACCCATGTTATCATTTGAGTATAATATTGTTATATCAAAAAAGGAAAAAAAATTATACGTCAATACTATATATATGTAGTATTACAATACATCATAAATATAATATGTCGCACATATGTACTTTATAACATATATGTAGCACATATGCAATACATGAAAATTATATCCAGATTAAATATAAAAATAATTATTGGTATTGTAGTGCAATTAAAAAAAATAATATCTTGTGAAAAGTTATAAATGTTTAGAGAAAAAATGAGATTAGTTCTCAAGTTTTTAAATTAAAGAGTAAATCTCGGTTTTGGTCCTGTGTTTTGCAAATTGACTCCACTTGAGTACCAACGTTTATTTTGTCTCCATTTGAGTACCAAAGTTTAAAAAGTTGTCTGTTTCAGTCCTTTTGACTAACTGTGTTAACATTTTCTGTTAGATTTTTTTAAAAAGACCAAAATACCCCTAAGGTCAATGGAGCACCAACACAAGTCAAAGTCAATGGTTCCCATACAACCCGATATCTGTTATCTTCAGCCAATTGGTGTTTGGATCTAAATTGTACAATGGTTAATTTCGCCCCCAAATCGATTACATTCTTCTGTTTCAATCTACTAACCCTAACCCTAACCATAATTCCCCCATCTGCATCTTGATTTCTAGACACTCGTTGTGACGACGGCAATTACACAGCAAACAGCGGCTACGAACGAACCTCAATTCCGTCGTATCGTCACTAGCCTCCGCCACCACCACCGCCAACAACGGCTTCTTCAACCGATCGCCGGCCAACCACCAGACACAGTCAATGCCTTCGTCTTATGCAGAGGCGACGTCCAGCCGGAAACCTGCCGCCGGTGCGTCAACGACTCTCTCGGTTCGGCGAATAGGTTTTGTCCGTACGGAAAAGTGCGGCGGTGTGGTACGATGACTGTATGCTGAGATTTTCCGACGAGACGATCTTAGGAAGTGTGGATACAAACGGCAGATTGATATGGACTACTGATAACTTACAGAACGCCGATGAGCTGTATCAGGCGATGAGGCCGTTGATCGATCGGTTGAAAAGTGAAGCTGCCGGAGGAGATTCGCGTCGGAAATTCGCCTCCGGCGACACACCGGGGCCCGGATTTATGACGGTTTATGCACTGATGCAGTGGCGATCTGGGTGCGGACGGCGGAGGCTTCGAGGCGGAGTAAGGGATGTTGTGGGAGTGGAGGCGGACGGCGGCGGCTAGGCCGGAGAGGCCGGCGCCGATGATGATGGCTCCGGTGTGGTGGGGTTTGTTTGAAAGGTTAGGGGTGCTGGTGTGTGGTGTTTGAGAGGTTTAGAAGAAGAAGATTGTGTTTTGAATGAGGGGTATTTAGTAAAGTGACAATCACTTAACGGAAAAAGTTAACACCGTTAGTCAAAAGGACTGAAACAGACAACTTTTTTAAACTTTGGTATTCAAATAGAGACAAAATAAACGTTGGTACTCAAGTGGAGTCAATTTGCAAAACAAAGGGACCAAAACCGAGATTTACTCTAAATTAAAATTAGTTTTCACACGGCCCTCTTCCTAAAATCTTACAACAAACAATTAAATAAAATGATTTGATTTTACTTCCAACAAAACGTTTAAAGATTATTTACTATCATAATAATTACTTATTAAAATAAATGCAACATTTTGATAAATTATATTGCTTGTGTCGACTACAGATCTATATATCTAATTAACCAAGGTTTCTTTTGTCACTTGTCATTATTTTAATCTACTCTTTTGCCACTTGTCATTCTTCTAGATATGCACATATCAATTTTCCCTTCAAAAGGGTATTATAGTAATTTAAATACTCATACAAATTTCTCTCTTATTAAAAATAAATTTTATTAATTATTATATTTCTCTCTCTTATCTAAATTTTTTATAATCAAACTATCTTTTAAAAAAATTTTATTAAGAAAATTAGAAATCACATCTTTTAACTAAAATCTAAACAATAAAAAACTAAAATTTCATATAAAATTTCTAAAACACTAAACCTTTTTTAAACAAATATTTTAACCGTTTTATTTTTAAAAAAATTATAAATAGGTGAAATTTTTAAAAATCTTAAAACGGATATTTAAAAATAACTATTTATGTCACACCCCAACCTTGATGGCGGAATCGTCGAGGCGTGAGAGTTAAGATTGTTCACAGCCACATAACGCTATTGCCTGAAACATGTTAAAAATAACAGGTCAACATATTGTTGGTGAGCATTCTATAGTTTTTCATACATAAGTATATAAAAGATGGCAATTCATGTTGTAAATTAGAGAACAAGGTAACTAGGGATGTAAGACAGAATGCACAATCAAACCTTGACAAAGTTTTTACAAGTCTCAACGTTTACAAGTATATACGATTAGCTAAGTGTACTTGGATAAACCAAGCAGGCTTGTCAGGCCCATAGATCTATGACGTCGCCAGGCTAGCAATAGTTAATGATTGCACATATATTCGACATTACATGGTAGCTACATGATTCGACTAATCACAACATACAAGTAAATTGCCAAAAGTTTACAAGATCAACGTGTTTACAAGTGTAACGTTTATGCGGTAACATGTTTCACCCAAAAGTGTGTGAAATAATAAAATGGGTATAGAAATACTCACATGGCGATTAAGTATATATTGGATTATTAATAAGAAATAATAACCAGCGTCTTTTCAACGAATTCTTTACAAGGTACCTAAAACGTATTTATTACAAGGTTAAGTTCAATAATAAGTTTAACATTTAGACGTGAATTAAAGTTTTAGAATTTTGGAGTTTTGTATATTATATTTATTCGATAGAATATATCTTTTAATTGTTTTACTCTAGAAATGAAATTAGGCTTAATATCGGATAATGTTTGAATATATTTTGTATATATTCTTTGTAATAAATATCGTTACAATAATGTATTATACGATAAAAATTTATTAATCTAAATTAATTGTGAAAGTATATTTCATAATAAATTACGTTTGTAAATAATTGTGTAATTATAAGGTGTATAATTTCTATAATTTACAGGACTATTTCGTAATTAAACGTGATATAATGTCCATTTTTATAAAATAATTATTTATAATATTTATAATAATATTTTATAAAGATTTTTAAATGTTTTTAACCCAAATAAATTTACAGAAAATCATTTTGGAATATTAAAAATAGAAAAGTTTATAAAATTTATTTTTATAATTTTTAAGAATTTTTATGTATTTAATTTAAGGCTTAAAAGCTAATTTAAAAAAATAAGGGGGTGCCGGGGTCGAACCGGGACCTCCTGCGTGTCATGGTGAGTCGGGGACCAGTGAACCAAGGCCTAAGCCGCGGTTATGAATGGTTCCCAATTGTTTTATACACACCTGCGATTCAATCCCAAATCCCACGAACCCTAACTCGAACAGGTTCAAAATTGAAGCTCAATTCGAGTTTGATAATGCCTAAATTCATGGGGCTTTTGATCCCCATGTAAAATCAAGTACAATGATGTGTTCAATTACCTGTTTGATGTTAAATCGATAGAGAACAGATTAAGAACAGTTCGCGGTCGATGAGAGGATCAATGGATGAGCAATCAGTGATTATATTCAAATTAAACTTGATGTTAGCTTCGAATGGTGATCTGGAACAATAGCCCTTATCCAATTTGATTAAAAATGATCGGGAGTTGGGTTTTTAGAGAGTTGCAGGTTCGACAGAGAATGAGGATCGAATTCAATTGTTTATGTGTTTTTGATTAGAATTGCAAGTTGTATCCAATTTATATGGAGATAAAGTTCAATTTGATTGAATCAATTTGTCTAAAGTGGTCTTTGAATGGGTCAATTAACTTTGAACGGTCGGGAAAGAATTTGGATCTAATGTTTGTGAGCTTTGGATACTGATTACACGCGTTTCAGGGTGCCTCGAGTTCGAATCTTGGTCGCGAAGCTGTCGGGGCATTGGATCGGGTTGAAACCGCATAATTTTTGAGTATTTCACTCGCCAGAGATCGGCCGGAGGTGTCCGGAACAGTGTGGCGGGAAAACGCGGGTGGGGCTGGATTTGAAAAGGTTACACAAATGGTCCCTGCGGTTTCTGTTTTGTTTATTTATGCATAAAACTTCTTTTGAAGTTTCAGAAATGACAAAATGGTCCCTGCACTTTATTATTATTATTATTATTATTATTATTATTATTATTATTATTATTATTAGTATTATTATCATTATTATTATTATCATTTTTATTATTTTTTAGCATTATTATTATTGTTTTTATCCTTATTATTTTTATTATTATTATCATCATCATTATTATTATTATTAATTTTATTAATTATTATTATTATTATTTGCGAAATACGAAATGTTACAATTTAGATAAAAGAGTTAAAAAATAGCATAATTATTTTATTTCTTGAACTATTACGTATATATAATTTTAATTATATTTTATATTAAATATTATACTGTAACTCTTCGTGTTTATTACTAACTATATCCATTTAATTATTGGGTTTTTAGCCTATCTATCTATTTATAAAATACTAATATAAGCGTGAAACAATTGTAAGTCTCATTATACTTATTTTTTATTTCTCTATATTATAATAATATTGAATACTAATAATATTACTCATACTATTTTTAAATTAAAAAATGTATAGTTTAATAAATTAAAAACCTATTGTTTATTAAAAACAAACCTTTTAAAAATAAAATTTATAAAATACATAATACAAAAAACTATTTTTTTAAATTAATTTAAAAAATACTTTAAATCATAATTTTTCTATAAAAATAAAAGTTTAAGAAAAATAAATTATTGTTTATTTACTTAAAGTAGCTATTTATACGTAACTATAATCGTATTTATCTTCAAACATGGTATTTATAATGCATAATTTTATATTACTAATGATTTAAGATATTATTTATTCAGTCCGTATAATGCACGAGGATTAACCTAGTAAAAATATAATATCAAAGATATTACTTTGTAGTCTATTATAATTAACTAGCTATAGTAACCCGTGTGTTACACGGGTTGAATAAATAAAAAATTAATATAATATAATTTATTAATTATAAAATAATATTTTAAGATATAATATCAGTGAAATTATGTATTAGAAATGACTGTAAGATAAAATGGTGATATCAACTTTTTAAAACTTTATTTTTTAAAAAAATAATTAAATATTTTGTTCTAAAACAAACGGTATAAAAATGTCATTTTTAAAAATTTTCTTATTATAACTCTTAAATTTAATTATTTTGGTTTTAAAAAAATAACTTTTTAAAAATACCAATTTTAAATATTTCGTATTTTAAAAAAAAGTCTTATGCTTTAAATAAATTTATTATTTTATAAAAAAATATTTATTTAGAAATAACATTAATAAATAGATCTCTTTATTAATTTATTAAATCTAAAAAAGTGTTAAATAGTATTATTAGTAATTAAGGTAATTATTTAATAGGAGAGAGAGGCGGGAAAATTTTGATAAGAATTATTGTGGTGTTGACACGTATCATCCCATATACCTTTTTATTAGAATAGAAAGATAATAAAACCGGCCGTTATTAAATGTAATTATAAAAGGTAAATAAATGTTCGGTTGTGTGGTTTTGATTCTGTTTTTTATGTTTTGATTAAAAGCAAAAACTAAAACTGTACTAGAAATATTGGTTTTGAAAAAAAAGTAAAATCAAACCGTTCGTTTTCGATTGGTTTGGGTTTTTCCGGTTCAATTGTACCACTTAATTTGGTTACGAAACTATTATTTTCAATGTTGTTAGGACCGGATCGGACCGGCCGGTCCGACCGGTTCGACCGCGAATCGGTGGCTGGTCCGGTCCGGTCGAGGGTGGATCGTTTTTGGAGCATTGAACCGGCCGTTTCGAACCGAGTCGGCGGTTGGACCGGCGAACCGGTTCGGTTCCGACCGGATTTTGAATTTTTTTTTTTTATTTTAGTGGGTAAAAACAGGGTGTTAAACCATAAATTAGTACTTTGTATATACAAATATTGTAAGTTTTATATATAACTATAAAATATATGTATAAATCATATATAAATTACTTATATTTAATTACATATATAAATATAATTAAAATATAGTTAAATCCGGTCCATCCGGTCCGACCGGTCCGACCACCAAACCAGTAAGCCGTCCGGTTCGGCGTCCGATCCGGTTCTGAGAACATTGATTATTTTAGTTTCATTCCAACTTCTATTGATTTTTGAAATTAGGATTTTTCAAATTAGGATTTTTCGACTAGAACTAATAAACAGCTGTAAAAACTATGGGCTTATTATAATTTTATTATAATTTTGTATATATTTCAACGAAAAACTACTTTTAAGATGGTGGATAAAATTATAAATACACGACTTATTTGAAAATTTTAACTTATAACACTCATTACCAATGTTTTTAAAACTGGACCGGACAGTGAACTGAACGCCTTACCGGTTCAACCGGTCGGACCGGTTCAACCGGTCGGACCGGTTCAACCGGTCGGACCGTATATAAGAACCGGATAAAATTATAATTATTTTTTATAAATATAAGTAAAAATTACAAAAAAATAAAAAAATTATATAAAAAAGCCGGTTCAACCGGTCCGACCGCCGGTTCGACCAGTTCAACCGGTCTGACCACCGGTTCACTGTTAAACTGGTTTTAAGCACCGAACCGGACCGGATTGGAGTCCGTTTCCCGGTCGAACCGGTCGGACCGGCCGGTCCGGTCCAGTTTTCAAAACCATGCTCATTACAAGAACACAAATAACAAATGTGTAAACACTATAGACTTATTTAACTTTTTATAAAACATTCACTACAGGAGCTTAAAGACAGGGAGAGCCTCAGTAACTTAACGATTCCATTTCATCAGACTTCCAGATTGAAAGAGGGCTTTCGTAAGGGGACCCCTTTTTCCTTTTTCTGTTTATTGGAGATCATATATATGAAGGCTCTAAGTATTACCCTTCATAGCAACATGCCTCAAATCTCCCACCTTTGCCATGCGGATGACTATATCCTTTTTGAAGAGGTGTACGTATTTGAGAAATATGAAAAATCTTAATTGAATTCTTCGATGCTTTCAGGTTAAAGGTGAACAAGAAGAAAAACAACTTATATAGCGTGGGGCTATCATATGTGTGGCGTCAAATATGGCTCGAATCTTAGACTATAACATTCGTGAGTTAATTTCCATTTATTTACTAAGGAAATTCACATTGGTGCAAATATGAGCCAAATATAACATTGGAAGTCGGTTATTAACTAATTCAACGTGAAACTTTCATCATGAAACGCCAAAAACCCTCTCATTTGGTGGTAGAGTCACTCGCGCTAGGTCATTCTTCGCAATCATTCCCTCATACTACCTTTCGTTATTCAAAGAATCCATTAAAGTCATCAACATCCTTGAAGGCATTAGGATAAATTTTATTTTGGGAAGTGTCTTTTGTCTCAATCTTTTTTGCGGCAATAGTCGTTTCGTCGCAGAAAAGGTACTAAATGACAAAAAATTATTACTTTTTATTCACCATAGTATTAGAGCAATATTGAAAACGAGAATGACATAAACTTATGGATGCATAGTTGGACGGATGAAGAGCTTCTCTGTACAAAATACTCCTCTATCTTTGCTCTTGCTAAAGTAAAAATCCAAAATCGAGATTAGTTGTAAAAAGAAATGATAGTCTAATCTCGGTGGGATGGGACTGGAAGAAAGGCACGGTTACATATTTATATGTCTGATAATTAGGACAATGGGTGTAGATCAACGACCAAATTCATATTTCTCTGTTAAATCGGTTAGGCTTCAAAATTTAAGCTCAATGACTTGTCGGCTTGGGTTTGGTCCATTCTGTGAAATAATCGGATCCTCTCAAACGTGGAACGACTTCATGTGGAGGGCTAACTTGGAGAGGATTCCATCTAAATACGGTTTGACTAGAAGAGGGATTGCGATTCAAAGTCGTATATGCACTAATTGTGATTATCTGGATGAAGATGTGTCCCACCTTTTACTTGCTTTCTCATTTGCAAGTAGAGTGTTGGGACAAAATTCTTACTATGATTAACAATGTCATTGAAGATGTTATTGGAAATCCTTCGTTTGGGTGTACCATAGACATTCAGGATATATTGTGTGATTTTAACCTTTGTGATATAGTTTCTTAAGTTTTCATCATTGTGTGTATTCAGTTTTTTTTATAACAGCCTTTAAAAGTATGTAGAAAAAAGAAAAACTTAAACAATCGTAAAGTATATGCTTGTCTCACAACAATTGTATAAGCAACTGATTTAGGATTTGTAAATCAAATATGCTCTCTCACCGGTTAGACCACTCTTTTAAATTGATTTATCGTGTTTGGTCCGTAACTCTGGTAACATAACAAACCCCATCCTTGTCATTTACTTTATATATATATATATATATGGTTGGGTTATTACGAGAACCCTCTATTTTTGTGAGAACCATTTAACCCAATCCTAACCATAGATCCAAAAATGGATGGATAAGATCTTTCAAAACTTTTTTTTAAAAGGGCATAAAGGTCATTTAATAAATCTATTAAAATTTAGATTTAACAGAATCATGACAAGTGTCATTCACTACATCCTCCTATTTCTTTTTTATATTTAAACAATTTACCCCCTTTTTATTTAAACACTCATAACTTTTTATATAAATTATTATTTTTTTATAAAAATTACACCATTAAACTCATCATATTTTTCTCTTTAATTCTACTATAGTATTGCAAAAAAAAGTTTCACCTGTACGTAGTTACATCATATTACAACGTTACACTGTTGTAACATGCAACAAAGCTATAATAAAAACAACAAGTTACAATGTTAATTCCCATGTTATCTTGCAAACGACAATAGATCATATAATATTGCACTACTGTACTAAACTTTTACACCCCATATTACACCACTCTAACTAACAATAATATCCTCATTACGACAACCTAACAACCAAACGACATTACATCATGTTGTACTAATGTAATCTTTAGCAAAGTTGTAACAAAAATATCTAGTTACACTGTTAAATACATGATATTACACAGCTCCAACTAAAAGTAGCATAATCATTACAACAAACAAATGACATTACATCTGGAAACAAAACAACCCAAAATATTAACCAATGTAAATAAAAAAAGTTATTACTCGTACACAGTTACATCAAGTTACACTGTTATACTACTGTAACTTATAATAAAACTGTCACGAAAACCAACTGTAAAACAATATAATCATTGTAACCCAATGTAAACTAATGTAAACTATTATAACCCACAAGGAAAACCAAGATCTAAATCAGCATTACAAGATCAAAGAAATCATAGGATAAAGAAATATAACATGTACTTAATTACATCATGTTTTAATGTTATACTAATGCAATATTTAGCAAAGTTGTAATGAAACATCAAGTTACACTATGAAAAACCCAATATTAACCAATATTACACCAATGTAAACCAATATAAACCAATATTAGCCAATGTAAATCAATCTATAAAACAAATATAAGCTGATGCAACTTACTATTACGTTAATATAAATAAGTGTAACACCACTGTAAGAAGGTATAACATAAATGTAAAAAGGTGTAACATAGAATATTAAAAATATGCATCAATGAACCCAGATCTGAAAATAACAACAAATGAGAAAACCTAGATACATGAAACACATTAAAGTACCCAGATCTTGATGCAACTTTTGCACCTTCTTCTCTAACTCGTTCGCCTGCTCTATCCTTATCACCTCCGCCGCGACGTCTGCCGCCTCCACCAACTCCATCATCTCACCAGCAACCGTCGTTCTCCTTTTCGCTTGTCGGTCCAATTCGCTTATGCTCTACCGATTTTCACCCCGATGACGTCATTTTCCGACGAGTGTGATTTGGGCAGAAGGGCGGTGGTTGTGGACCGAGATTTCTAATTTCACCCACAAAACCTGTGTTCTTCTTGGTTTGGACCGAGATTCTACATAGTGACGGTGACCTAAAGGGTCGATGTTGATGATGACCTCTAAGGTGGTCGATTTGGTGTGTAATGGGTGTCATGACCACCCACTGGTGGGGCGACTGTTGCTGAAGTGGTAGCGGTGGTCGATGACGCTGGTGGTTGTTGTTCAGGCAGTGATGTCCACCATCTTCCTCTTCAAATCCGATTGAGTTCTCTGAAACTCTCAAGTGATTTTTGAGATATATATCTAGATGAGGATTTAAAATAGATTTGAGATTTGATGTGTGGTTGTGGTTGTAACTTTTAAGAAAAAGAATCTGACAAAAAGCATAAAGTAAAAAAAGTCAAATTACTTAAATGCCCTTATTAGATCTTGACCATTGATTTGATATCTAAAATATTTAATATTAAATCAAAGGCTAATAGAAGGGTTAAATGCTTCTCATAAAAACTAAAGGTTCTCACATAAACCCAATCATATATATATATATATATATATATTATATATATATATATATATATATATATATATAAAACTAAAGGTTCTCACATAAACCCAATCATATATATATATATATATATATATATATATATATATATATATATATGTATGTATATGTATATTAGTAGGGACCCGTTCGTTGCGGCGGCGACAACAACAATTTATAATGCGATACTCATTTTTGTTAGTTTATCAATCTTCTTGTAATATATCGCATTGTACGTCAATTATTTTTCTTATTGAAAGCGTCGGGAATATTGTACAACTCAAGATTCAAAATAGCCAATGGTTTATCGAAATCAAAGTTTGTGAGATGCGTAGATAATTTTCAAACATAAGCAAATTTTCAGTTTTATTTTTTTACTATTATTTTTCTTGTTAATGATTTGTCAATAAAAATTTCAAATCAAAACCTTTTTATTATCACATAAACAATTTACGATCACATGCTACAATGGAATACAAAATAATTAAAATTATATAAACATGCACATTCATATTCACTACACTAAATAATTCAAATCAAATACACCTGTTGGTAAACGTTATAGTGGGTATAGCAAGCATTGGTATAGCAATAATGCGTATTATAATGTTTTGTTCAAACGGGTCAATTCAGATAAGTATACACACTTGTTATAGTAAGAAAGCATTATGCATGCAGCCTTAATAATATTCACCTGATAATGCTATTGTATAAGTAGAGACCAAAACATTCAATCACTATTTGACCTGCCCATCCTGCTGCCATATCTATAGATTAGCATGTGAAGTTAAATTCAGGACTAAAGTGTAAGGTGGTGCAGAATTTCTTACAGATCGAAGCTGATCTACTTCCATATTGAGAGTTTTCTTGAGGTCAGAAAAGCTCCTGCAGAAACATTTACAAGTTGCAATTGAAGCATCTTGTGCTTAAGTATCAATCAACTTTTGCTTAGTTATTATTTTATATTAGCGCGATAACTGAAGTTCACATAATCAAAAAAAAGACGGGACTGCATCAGTAAGGTAGGACAGAAGCAAACAAACATATGACGATAGCAAGCAAACGGAAGCATAGTTTGTGATTTCTCGGGCTTTCATGAAACCACAAGAATTTACAACATAACAATTCTCCATTTCATGAGAATCAACAGAAACTATAGGAAGAAAAACTTCAAACACAAAACAAAGCTAAAGAGCAAGTTAGTTCTAAATAGCAAGTTAGTTAGTGAGTTGCTAACATTTCAAATCATCATGCTTGGTATATGACACAAAGACCTCCTTATTCTTCTGATAAACGGATACAAAGAATAATACCATCCTAACAACAGACCATTTAGAACAAGAAATCAAAAGAATGTTTTTTTTTCATTTCATGTTCACAATGTGTCGACAATCGCCTGTTGTTGCAAATTTTATCTATTCCTTTTGGCATTTTCACCTAAATGATGATTAGTTTGCACCAAAATTCAAGTTTGATGACTCATTAACTCAAAAACAATAAATAAGTAACTTGTAAACTATGTACAATCCCAATATAAGACAGGACAACCAGATCTTAAACATTATAACTAAAGTAAATAACCTCAGACCTGAGGCTGTAAGATACACAAAACCAACAAATCAGCATACGAGCAACAGGTAATACTTACATCACGATAGCTCTTAACTTGAGTATCCAACTTTGATCTCCAGCTTTGAAGATCCTTCATGTGAAAAAGCAAAACTAATCACTAACAAGTTCAAATTACAAGAGTACAAATCAACAATCAACAATCAATCTGCAGTTTCATATGCAAACTCCTAATCTAACCAACAACTTACATTCTTTAGATTCTGAATCCTATTAAGCAGTTCCGCCCGTGATTCACTCAACTCCTGCAAAAAACACAAACACGAATTAGGGTTCCCTCTTCACAAAAACCAATTAAACTACATGCTAAACAAAAGTAAAGTCCAACAACATACCGCAATCTTCGAATTAATCGGCGTCAAATTCTCTTTCTTCTACAAAAACACAAAGATGCACTCATACGATTAACACCCAACAATAACTATACAAAACCCTAATAGAAAACGAAGTAAAGATCACATACTGAGGAAAGTGGAGCAGCGGCAGCTGGTGATTGAGCAGAGTCGGTGTTGACCGGCGGTGTCCCAGAACGGTGGTTGCCGAAAGATAACCCTGAAAGAACGGAGCTCTTGACCGGCGCTCTTGACCGGCGGTGTCCCAGAACGGTGGTCTCCTCCCATCATCGCCGACTGCCCGTCCATCCTCCCATCATCTCCGACCGACTGAGATGGAAAGCTTTTGAGAGAGAGAGATAGAGAGAGAGATTTTGAATTTTGAAAACTGAAAGCAGGGTGTTTGAATGCTGAGTTTGCCCAGAACGATGTTTGAAGAGAGGTCCGAAAGCAATAAGGAAGAGAGGTCGAAGGCATCTTCTTTTGTAACAGTGGTCGAAAGCATTTGCAGAGTTTGCCCTCCATATACATCAAAAGCAAACTAACTTGTACCTTGTGCATGAATACATGTATATCTCTTAGTTTTAAGAGATATGTAAAATTACATTTTTACCCTCCTCAAATGAATATATGATGGAATGGGTTTTGTTCATGGTTTTAATATGTTAATTCCAAGTTTTTACGTGTTTTATTGTTATAAACATGTGGGATAGCATATACTTTGAGATTGTTCATGTTTGCAGGTTAATGGAGCTAATATGACAATGTTAGATCAAGGTTGGAGGTAGGAATGGGAGACAGGTGGAGCAGAACGAAGAAAACAAGAAAACGGAAAATAAGCTGGCCGTAACTTACGGCCTGCCCGCCGTAAGTTACGGTGGTGGTGATACACAATTGAGCCCGTAACCCCGAGACGTTGAGCCGTAAGTGGTTTTATTGGAAGCTAGGAGCCGTAGCTTACGGTCATGTGGCCGTAGCTTACGGCGGTAAGGAAAATTAAAATCCGGGGTTCGCGAATTTATGGTATAAAAGCCAACATTCAACCCTAGTTCGAAGATAGACGAGCAGAGACGAAAAAGCACCAAGTTTAGGGCAATTTTGGAGCACTTCAATCATCAATAACATCATTCTTTCACCCGGATTGAAGATCATAGCATGGATTGTTTGAAGAACATTGAAGAATCATCTCAAATCATGTCCGGCTAAGTTCTTGGTAACTAACCCTAGATGTAGGATTGTGATTTTGGATTCATTACTTGATTTTGATTATTTAGACATTATTTGTGATTGGTTTTAATCATCTTTCACATTGTTATGATTGTTTTCTGGATTCACAAACATATTTGATTTCTTTAAGTTAATCATTCAATTGTTATTCGACTTTTCATAGCCGCTCGCATGTTGAGTATTGCTTAAGGTTTTTATCAAAGTGGTAATTGTTGGATTAGTTCTAGTTGTGTTCCATTGTCCGATCTCAGATCGTTGGGTTAACACACTGAATGAAGTTTAATTGTTACCTGTTGAATTGTTAAACAAATTGCTTGTTAATTGAATCAGTTGGTATTGAATCCAGATCAAATCTGAAGTCTAGGGTTGGTTACTTGTTTCACCAATTGTTTACAAATCAAATTTTACAGTTTTATTTCAATTTATAGTATTTTAGTTTGCTAATTTTTTTTAATTTCACAAAGTGTGTTCTAAAACAAAAATCTCTACAAAACCAATTTTAATTTTAAGTCTAGATTAATTTTCAATATAGAGCTTTCCACAAACTCCCTAAGGATCGATATCCTACTTACCCTAACTAAGGTATTTAAGTTTATTTTTGATTGAGCCTTCGACATCGATCAATATATATAGTATAGATATATATATATCGTACATACTTGATTAATAAAAAAGTGAATTTAAAATTACAAATATTATCTTTGATGCGTTGGTGAGCCCCGCGGTAGGACATGTGGGTTTAAAGCTAACAATACCGAAATAATTAGTGTGATGTGGATGTGGATGTGAATGGCTGTGGTGGCCTTTTGTCTTTCAACGGGGGAGGTCAATCTCGATTGTTAGTGTTTCTTGAACCAATCAATATTCCCATTTTTCCCAACCTTTTTATATATCTCCTTGGGATGCCCAATCTATGAAATGCTCGCATCTTTAAATTACCAACAAAATTAAGGTTGTTTACGAGCCGAGTCGAGCCGAACTGAGCAGATCTTTGCTCGTGCTTGACTCGTTTTTAAACCGAACGGAGCCGATCAGTTCGTTTACAATCGAGCGAAAAAATCGAACGAGCATTTTTCAAGCGTTAAATTTTCGAGCGAGCGTTTAGCAAGCGCAAACGAGCGGCGAACAATTTATACAACCTAGCTATCTTGTGTGTCATACGATTTATAATGCAGCGAATAAGATTTAAGGACTTAAAAATTAGTCACATTTCATTACATTATATTTTCATGGATAACAATAGTTGTGGCTGATGATGAGGCTAAGGTTGTAGCCGATGAGGCGGATATCATATTGCAGAGAATGATGACGGTGAGAGCGAGAGATGATCGACAAAAATATCTCTAAACAGCTTAGGATTTCGCTTTCATGTCTATGTAGAATTTTTTATTAGGTTGATTGTTCAAGTATGCATAAATATAATTATATATTTGTATATAATAGATCAAATCTATTAGAGTGTTATGTATAAACTATATATACATATTAATTCGATCCGAATCAAACCGAGCGGATCTTTGCTCGTGCTTGGCTCGTATACAAACCGATTCGAGCCGATCGGCTAGTTTACAACCGAGCAAAAATTCGAACGAGCATTGAACGTCGAGCGAGCTTCGAGCGACGAGTTGAACAGCCATATACAAAACGAACATATTTATAAATATTCCATGAAAGTTAAGTAATATAGATTTTAATATTTTAAACATATTTTAATCTATTTTTATTAATCACTTATACATATATCTTGTAACATTTAAATCATCAGGAGATGTATATTAGCACCCAATATGCTCCTTTGAAGCTAGAGATATATATTTTTAATGTTTAGAGACTCATGAGCCCTCTGATATTACAATTTTACTATAAAAATTTCCTCATGGGGGCGATTACATGTTTGTTACGTCTAATGTTTGTAGTGGGGGTCAACGAGTAGGTTAAACATGTCAAACAACGGTTTAAATGAGTAGCATTAAGATACATATCAACAAATGTTGTTGTCAGGACTTTATACTTTTTGATATTATCACTAAAGGAAGTTTGCGTGCAATAATATTTTTAAATTTAGAAGAAAAGGTTGTCTGAATTTAAGTTTTGAAATTGATCGTTTGCTTAATATTTATGCATAAATCTTTAGTATTAGGGGTTGTTTGATTGCATCTGACTGATGCACTGACTGCTGACCCGGTCAACCAGTCGGCACGTTTGATTTACAAAAAAATAGATTCTGACCGAGTCAGCCCTTCTGACTCACCTTTACTTTACCTCTGACCCAGTCAGTTTTTTTAAAATCTTTGACATAGTCTCCATTGCTGACCACATCAAACAGCCCTTAATGTTCAAGTATATAATGTAACTGGTTCTAAGTTGTTTGATCATCTAGCAGCCAAATTTTAAGTACATGAATAATTGCAATAAAACCGATTTCAAATATGTGTTTGTTTATCGTCATTTTAATATTTAAATAATTTTATAATTTCACACACTCAAAGAGTTGATAATCTAATTAACAAAATTTTTCACAATTTCAAATAACGAAAGCACATCAAACTCTAATACTTTATTTTAGTAATTTGTTTCTTTAACAACTAATAACCTTATGTTCTATATTAATCTCAAAACGTAGTCAAACACCCTAAAAACATATTACGTATGATCATATTTTTTATTTGACAATTATAATTGTTTATATGATTACCCATATATTAAATTATATAGTTAACAATATTATAACAATTAAAAAACACACAATTAATGAAATTGTTTTTAACAACAAATTCACACACACTCTCTAAACATACTCTTAAATCTACATAATTTATCCATAACATGACTTAAACCCTCAAACTTTTGAAAAGAACTCATACAATAACTCTTGTTATTTTTGGGTCAAATGCCCCATTTCATTATATAAAAGTGTTATTTGGATCATAAAGAAAAAAATACAAAAATACATCTTAAACTTTTAAATCCAATCCTACATGGGCTTTCATTAACATAGTGCTTTTTTGTAACCCAACTGTTCCATACAGCCCAGTGCCCCAGTTACGACTTACGAGTCATCAGTTATGGCCTTGAAATTGGTCAACCACAATCCCTCATAGATTTATCCTGTTTCTATGGAGATTTGATTCACCATTTTGTTAATGAATCATCACATCAAGCTTATATTTTCTAGCTATAAAGACATACTCTTTACATATACTCTATCCTTAAGATCAACATGCCAGTATTTTATAAAAATTAAAATATACAACATCTGATTAGGGCTTTAGGAGTATATCATTTACCATAAAAATGTCCTCTTACAAATACATCAAACTTGTTTCGTGTGTTATCTCATGTACTTACTCATGGTGGATAATAGTTAACGGTATATCGATTTTTATCCGAAAGTAAGTGCTAGATTTGTATAAAATTAATTTTCTCTATAATATTTTTCTAGAATTTATACACTTTTGTAAGGATAGATAATGATATATGTGATTGCCCTCTTTACAACACTGCATTTTATACATTTGTCTCATCAAATACTATATCAATACATTTGTCTCATCAAATACTATATCAATGAAAAGATCAATTCAACCTTAAGTTTGACCACGTAATTTCTTAATCTTATCTTTACACTTCATGCTACCTCTAGTCCAATTTAAGTTTCACTTTATAGATAAATCAACTTTTCCAAATTTCTTACGGCAAAACAATTGTGTTAGTCTCGCATTCTTATTGACTAATTTGTTAGCTTAGGATAAAA
Organism: Flaveria linearis; assembly: GCA_024085815.1. Taxonomy (NCBI): domain Eukaryota; kingdom Viridiplantae; phylum Streptophyta; class Magnoliopsida; order Asterales; family Asteraceae; genus Flaveria; species Flaveria linearis. Next base: position 75,158,638 of record CM044006.1, on the reverse strand, counting down.
ACATTAATAATATAATTAAAAAAGTACTAAGAAGCATATACAATTTAAAATAAAATCATTTTAATACGCTTATAAATTGAGACTCATATTGTAATATGGGCAAAACACAGTGACCAATCGTGTAATTAACTCTAACATTTTATTATGAAAGGATGGAATGACACACTATTCATATCTTCTATCATAATCTTTCCATCAATCATGCATTATCATATTATTTTGAGTAAATCTCGGTTTTGGTCCCTGTGTTTTGCAAATTGACTCCACTTGAGTACCAACGTTTATTTTGTCTCCATTTGAGTACCAAATTTTAAAAAAGTTGTCTCTTTGAGTACCAAATTTTAAAAAAATTATCTGTTTCAGTCCTTTTGACTAACGGTGTTAACATTTTCTGTTAAATTTTTTTAAAAAAGACCAAAATACCCCTAAGGGCTATAAAAATATCACCATCTCCACCACACACCACATACCACCACACCACCACACACCACCGCCACCACACACCACCGCCACACACCACCGCCACCACACACCACCACCACACACCACCGCGTATGGCAGTGGCGGTGGAGGCTGTTGCTGCCCTGCCTCCCTTTGTGGTTGAGGCGGAGCAAGTGGCGGTCTTCTGGCCACTTGCTAGTTTTCCGGCGAAACTAGTTTTCCTGCGAAACCACATTTCCAGCAAATTACACAGCCAAACCACAACCATAAATCACCTGCGAAATTACCATTTGTTGTTTCTTTTCTTGCTACCAACAATTATCAACAAATAAACAATAATTTCAAAAGATCAAAGTTCAGGTTCTTACATGTTGGAGATCAGGATCCTCAGTGAAGTTGAATCTCCCACAGTCAGTATCATGCACCAAAACAGATGACCTAAACCCTAACCTCATCGACACCAGATCAAACTGCACCAAATTATCCTCCATCTGACGCCCTCCGATCACCACCAAGCTCCTTGGCCTCTCACCACCGTCAACAAACCCTAAACCCCATCGGCTTCACCGTCATAACCTACTCCAACCACCCCTCCGACGAGTACTTCATCTTCACCTCCGCCGACCAGCTCCACCGCGCAACTACCATCACTTAACCATCAACCCCACCGTGAACTCGCAGCCAGCGACCCTCACCATCAATCTCACCTCTGCAGCCCCATCTCCCCTACACTATCAATCTCACCCATAGCGAACCAGCACCACCCGCCGCCTCACAACCGTCGCCCCCTTCGCACAACCACACTTGCGAACTGTCCGATTGCAACCATCACCATCTCTGACCGACACCAACCTCATCTCTGTCGACCTTCGAATTCGACCCATTGAACCCCCAAATCACCTTCAACCGATCGCAACCACTTGAACTTCGATCGAAAATTCTTGATTTCGGGTTCACCGGAGTTGAGAGATCGAGAGAGACAGAGCATCGAGAGATTGAGAGTGAGTTGGACCTTCCTGATCGGAGTGTGTCAGCGGTGGTATGTGGTGGCGGTTGTGTGGTGGTGATGGTGTGTGGTGGTGGTGGTGGTGTGGTGGTGGTGGTGGTATGTGGTGTGTGGTGGAGATGGTGATATTTTTATAACCCTTAGGGGTATTTGGTCTTTTTAAAAAAATCTAACAGAAAATGTTAACACCGTTAGTCAAAAGGACTGAAACAGACAACTTTTTTAAAATTTGGTACTCAAATGGAGACAAAATAACGTTGGTACTCAAGTGGAGTCAATTTGCAAAACACAGGGACCAAAACCGAAATTTACTCTATTATTTTTATCCTTTAATTATTTAATTGAATACACGGGTTTTGGTACCTAAGAGCACTACCCTCAAGGAGTACCGCAATCGTGGTTGCGGTATTATCATGGTGCCCTAGCTACCTGTGTGAGGTTACTCGAAGGTGGCCCGCCTAGCCTAACATAGCTAATACAAGAAAGTAAGAGGGTTAAACTTTTGTTATTCTAAATGCATAATTGCTACAATTTAATCCTGTTCGACATTAACAAATTTTCAAAAAGCCGTTCCTTATCATTTTACTCTAAAGACTATTATATCTTACTATTTTAAAAAAGGGTAATTAGGGTTGCTACATGTCATTTTTTTAGACTAATCTAATGCCACATTGCATCTTGAAATTTAACAATAAATATTTTTCCCGCCCAAAAGAATTCAATCTACCATTTTTGTATTAATTTTTTTGGAGTAAATTACCGTTTGTATTCCTGAGGTTTGTTGATTTTAACCGTTTGAATCCCTACAAAATCCTCATATACCCCCTAACATTTTATTTTTGTTCCCATTTGCATCCAAATGACTAACGACGTTAAATAATTTATTTAACATTCAGAAAATGACAAAATTACCCTTACTCTAATCCCCTTTAACTTTATCTCTCTCTCCCTTCACACACACACACCCCCATTCTTTCTCTCTATATCTCTCTCTCTCTTCCAGATATCTCGCCGGAAATGGGTTCACCGACGTCGGAGGTGGAGGCGGTGTGGATTGTGATGGGCGCGGCGGTGGAGGCGGTGTGGGTTGTGGTGACTGGCGGCGGTGGAGGCGGTGTAAACCACCATAGGCGGGTTTGGCCCTATCAGAGGACCTGAAATTCCATCATCCGGAGGCCCGTTTTTGGCCTTAACATGTTTATCATTGAATCTAGGATTTTTCATTTATCGCGTATCATCGTTGCAAGGCAGAAGATATGATATCATTTTTCCTCAAACATTATGTTTCCACTATGCGTCACATGGATGATAAATCGTTGAAACAGATGAATAAAGAGCTTTTATTTCACACTAAAACCTAGAAGCCTGGTCACAGTTCAATTTTGTGAAGAAAATCTGTCATCATTTTTTTGAATTGTAATTGAAGTGTTTGATAAAAATCAACTACAATGCTACATTTTTTTCTTGATAATTCTTCCACAAACATCAATTTCATTCTAATTTAAGCTAAGTTCTAACAAATTCCACCCATAACATCTAGTTTCTTCTTCTGTAAAATCAATCAAGAGCGTAAAATTCTTACGTGATGAAGAAATGAGTTCCAAATCCGCTAAACGAATGTGTTGATTTTCATATCAAAATCAGAATAATACAGAACGTTAATCTAACACAATTGCACAAATTTGAAGCAACAATGATAAAAAAAATAGGGGACATAGATTCGAACCTCTGGAACAAACAAAGGAGTAGGATGTTGATGATTATTAGGTATGGCGATTCGAGAGCTTGACTGTAATGGAACTACGGTTCTCGTTGAATTCTTAATCATCTTGAAGTTGATTGGGGATGTACCCAAGGATAAGATTGCCGTCATTTTTTCTTTAAAAACTCGACATTTGTCAATCGAAATTTAGAAAGAGGTGGTGGTTTACACCGCCTCCACCGCCGCCCGTCACCACAACCCACACCGCCTCCATCGCCGCGCCCATCACAATCCACACCGCCTCCAACTCCGACGCCGATGAACCCATTTCTAGCGAGATCTCTGGTAGAGAGAAGAGATATATAGAGAGAAAGAATGGGGAGTGTGAAGAGAGAGAGATAAAGTTAAAAGGGATTAGAGTCAATGCTAATTTTATCATTTTCTAAAATGTTAACTGAAATATTGAACGTCATTAGACATTTGAATGCAAATGGGAACAAAAATAAAACGCTAGGGGTATATGGGAAATTTTAAACTGTAGAGATGCAAATGGTTAAAATCATCAAACTTCAAGGATGTAAACGGTAATTTACTCATTTTTAAATACACATTTTGTTTCCAAATATAATTCCATCCAAAATTAACCGGATATAAATTAAAACTCTTTCATTTAAACTAAAAAATATATCTCTTAATTTTACTCCTAGCAAACTCTATTAGTTAATTTTAAAAATTATCTTCTTATCAAATCTTTATTTTTTGAAAGACAAAATAAGTCATAATTCTAAGATAAACGTTTACTTTAATATTGTATAGAACCACTCAAAGGTAATGTTTTATACGTTTTTTCTATAGAAACTATCATTAGTAAAAACAAAGAATTGCTTTTAGAAATTAAAATAAAACATGTTCTTATTAAAAAAAGGTACTTAAATTATACATCAATATTTTAATTGTCTTTTATTTCATTACCGTTTCTTTTTTTTTTTTTATTTGTTACCATCAACAAAATCATTATTTTCTAAATTTAAGATGTTTTTAACTAATTTTTAAAACGTGTTCTTATTTCGTTAGAAATATTTTATTTTATTTTATAAGTGATTTCTTTAATTTATTAGATAATGTTTTTCTGTTGACTTTTTATCCAGTTTTTATATTATTTTTTATTCAGTTTTATTATATTATTTTTTATTTAGGCAGAACTTTTAATAAAGTCTATTAAGATATAAAGTAGCCATTTCTAGTGCAGAATTTAGAAGGTTCTTTTAATTATTTTTGCATTTTCCATGCTTAGTTGTATTATTATGTGAACGTAAGTTTAATAGTAAACTCAACTAATATATGTATGATTATGAGTTATAATTAGTACCAAAAGGCATCACAGAAACTTCTCTCAACGAGTCTCCTTTTTAGTAAATTTTCAAACAATTTTACTTACACTATCATATTTTACGTTTTTTGTTATTTACAATTGCTCGAGACGAGATTAGTCAATATTTTACTTTTTGTTAATTGTCACGTTAGATTATTTAATAAAATTTTAAACTCATGTACATTACTTTGATAAAAATTTAATATCATTGTTTGTTACTTATAATTATTTCTCATATGTAATTTTAATCGTATATTTTAAAATATCGTTTTATAATTAATAAATTTGTTTTATTTAATATTTTATTTATTCAACCCGTGTAATACACGGATTCATTAAAACATAATAGATCCAGATAAACATTCAAATAACAAATAATTTTAAAAAACAATAACAGATCGGAAGAAACCTGTGTAGCTGTTCGACGATGGGGTGTCGAGGATGGGAGAGGGTCGCCGGAGGGAGAGCTGCTCTCGAGGACCGCCGACGCTGGGGTGCCGAGGATGGGAGAGGGTCGCCGCCTGAGGGAGAGGGTCGCGGATGATGGGGGTGCGGAGGGTTCGCCGACGATGAGGGTGCTCGTCGCCGGTCAGACGTGGTCAGCTTTTATCAATTCTAGGTCTGGGTCAGCCCCTTAGAGCTTGTCAGACGTGATTTCAGCAACAGTAAATAGGCTGACCGGCTGACCGAGTTAACGGGTCAACCGGATCAACGAAAACAAACAGCCCTAAGTATATAAACAAGCTTGTGCCAAAAGCCAAAATGATAAGGTAGTGGGCTGGGCTATTTCAGTTAGAGTTAAGGTTGAAAGACTTCAAATACAACATGCATGTCTCACTTATATAGTGATAGTAGAGGTTTTACTTGTTAAAAAAAGTCTTGAGTTTAATCACAGGCATGATATAAATTAGATTAAAGTATTAAAAAAAACATGAATGTCTGATCAGACTACTATGTCTCGCTTTATGCGTCATGAGAACACACACATATTATTCATATTAGAATGTGTATGGATTGATTCTAGGATATCGTGTTGTGTCATAATGAATAGTGGTATGGGGTCGTTAAGTACATATGGTCTATAGCCATTGCATGTATTTCGATGCATGCTTATATATGAAGTAGCTTGATAAGTACATAAGTAAATCTATTGTTATGATCTTTGCACCATGGGAATATTTTCATTAATGTTATGTTCTGATTTTATTACCCTTTATTACCCATCATTATTGTTACTTTATTTGTTCAACCGCATGTTAAGTTGAGTGAAAAGGTTGATGTAGAAGCAACAAGATTTGATAGACGAAATTTTGAAACAAATATTTAATTTTGTGATCGATGATGCACCCTAACTGTTTTATTCATGAAATTATGTCTTTTGCGTTTGATTTTGTCATAATGACACGTCACTAACAATGACGTGATTAAAATAAGTGTAAATTAAAAAAACGATTCTAATGACTTCCATAGTAATGAGGTTATTAAGAAGAAACTAAAAATTGTTATAATTCTATGTCTATATTATAACGTGTGATGTGTGTAGAGTTTAAAAAAAAAACCACTACGGGAACCGGAACTGGAAGCAGTTAAAGGACCAGTTTGTCAAGAACTGGTTTGGAACCACCATACCCGTAGGGTTAAAATCAGTTCGTAAGCCTCTACGTTGAAACCGGTCAAACCCAAACCGAACCAGATAAAGCCAGTTTCAAACGGAACCTATCATTTTTCTTTATAAAAAACAACTTAAACTCAAACCGCTTTCAAAAAACCTGGTTTCTACTGAAACTGACGTGGTTTAGGCCAAGAATTCGGATTTAACACCTTTGGGCTCTCGATGTGTGTACATATGTAGGGCTGTTCACGAGCCGAGCCGAACCGAGCGGGCCTTTGCTCGTGCTTGGATCGTTTCCAAACCGAACCGAGCCGATCGGCTCGGTTACAACCGAGCGGAAAATCGAACGAGCATTTTCGAGCGTAAAATTTTCGAACGAACGTCGAGCGAGCGGAAACGAGCGACAAATAATTATACAACCCAACAATCTTATGTGTCATACAATTATACTACAGCGAATAAAGTTTAATAACTTTAAAATCAGCCACATTTTATTATATAATATTTTTATGGATGATAACATGTTGTGACTGACGATGAAACTAGCTAAGTCTGTAGCCGATAAGGCGGGGAGCATATTGCAGATAACGGTGACGGTGAGAGTGAGATGATCAAAAAAATATCTTTTAACGGCTTAGGATTGATTTTATATAGAATTATATCAAATCTACTAGAATACCGAACCGAACCGAACCGCGAACCTTTGCTCGTGCTTGGCTCGTTTACAAACCGATCCGAGCCGATCGGCTCGTTTACAACCGATCAAAAATTCGAACGTGCATTTTTCGAGCAAATTCCGAACGAACGTCGAGCGAGCGTCGAGCGTCGAGCGGTTTGGACAACATATTAAAGTAACCCACTCGAATCTAAAGATTTAGGCCCATTTGAATATCCTGTTCACTCAAATCCAGGAAAGTCCAGCCCAATATTAAGGCTTAGTTTGGAGTTGGACTTTGGACTAATAACATTTTGTTCTCAGTTTTATATTTTTGCGGTTGACTATGGCTGTAAATGAACCATACAAATGAATGAGTACAAACATTAGTCGCATTCATTCAATTAGGATCGCAAACTTTCAGTAATATGTTCATTCTTCATGTTTGTTTATTAAAAGGTGTCTTATATTTTTTTAATTTGTAGTTTTTAAGTTATTACCCTGTAAAATAAAATAGAAATCATAGATAGAAGCTTGTATCTCGTCAAATACTTAATTCATTTGAAATTTAATTCTTTGTATTACTTTGGGATGGCTATTTTTATGAATATTATGTCTAGGTGTGCATTTGTTTGGGAATAAGTATGTTTATGGTTATTGTGTCACGTGTTTAACTTTATATTATTAAGATTATTTCTGATGTTCAGGATTATGAGTGTTGAGTTTTTATTTTTTAAAATGGTATATGTTTGTTTATGTTCATTTGTCACTAACAAAAATTTTTATTCAGTTATGTGTTTGTGAATCGTTTATAAACATGTTAAATACTAAAAGAGCTAGAAAACATGAACAAATATTAGAAGATTACAAACAAACAAACAAACAAACCCAGTATATCCCACTCAATGAGCAGGGTCTGGGGAGGGTAAGTGTAGGCGAGTCTTTCCTATCTATCTTGTTAGGTAGAGAGACCGCTTCCAAAGAGACCCCCGACTCGATAGCTAAATATTAGAAGATTATATAAACTAAATTTACATCACCCTTTCGTCTCGTTTCGTTTCTCCTTCCATATTTGTCGCCATTTTACCAAACTCATTTGACATTTCTCTGCATGCACCATATTTGTCAGTATTTGCACCCTATTTAGGTTTCTGTCGCTACAAATTTGGAGTGGGAGCATTTTTGTAATTGTGTTAACGAATTTGTCATATTACTTATTGTGTTCTTAGTGTTCCTGGTCTTGCTCTTCATCAACTGATTTTCAATGGATCAAATATCATAATACTCGAAGCTTCCTTCTTATCTACATACCCAGGATAACTCCATTGAAATTAATTACACCATACCATAACCATAAATACACCGGTACACGATTAAACTAATTAAAAAAATAAGTATGTTCAATATTTCAATCCAACAATTGGTGTCACCATTTCAATAGGATGCACCTTCTATTACACGATTAAATAACACATTTAGAATAAAAATATGTACAAACGAATATATTTTACCTTTACACTTCAATGAAGTTTGATTTGAAATTTGCTTCAACAATTTTTTAGTAATATCAGAAAACAATAAATAATCTCAACAGGACGTTGCCAATAATGATTTGATAAAGATACGTTTATTTAGTTATAAAAAAGTTATCTTTTGGGCACATGAATAGATACGACACTACGGATCTGTAGATGTTCATTGTATTATAATGATTGCGTATGAACACCATGGGCATGAAACCATGTACAGACGAAGAGTGAATGTTCCACCAAAAGGAATATCTTGATGGTAATGTGAATATCCTCTAATCAAAATGTTAATTAAATCTTACAAAATGCATGTAGAGATGATTAATATATAATTATAGATTAAGCATCTTTTAATAAAAAAAAGTTAACAAAGAAAAGTAGACGTGAAGAAAGAAAAGTGAGGAGTAAAGCAAACAGGGAAAAAAAATAAAAATAACCAAATTATCCTAATTTTATATTTTTAAACAAAGCAAAGAAATCCAAAATATAATTAACTTTTAATAGCAACTAGTTAAAGTAATGAAATAATGTCTATATTCACGCGACGATTATATATTTGTTAGTTAGTAAAAATATGTTGGAAAATATTATTTAATTATTTACTGATCTTCAACATTTTATGATAAAGTATTCACTACTAGAAAACTGTTAATAGATGACGCGCAAAAGATGACGCGCATTTACGCGTATCATAAATTATTTGTCATTTTTTAAATTTTTTTAGAAAGGATGACACGCATTTTTGCGTGTCATCTTAATGCGTCATTTTTTAAAATTTTTAAATAACTTATAGCTACAGCGCGCGACCTGCAGCTTCATTCCAAAACACCTCTCCCGCTTCAAAGCCCTAAAACACTTCACAGGCCACTTCCCGATCTTCCCCCGCCGGACGCCCTTCCACCGCCAACCTTCCACCGCCGGTCGCGGCAACCACATTGCCACCGCCGACCTTCGGAGGTGTTGATGTACAACACGGCGTTTCATCTCAAATCCTCTATTCAATTTTCACAAAAATTCTTAATGGTACCGGAAGTTTTCTCTCCCTTGATTTTGATTTATTATGCATTTAGGGTTTCTTATGGGTCAATTGGAGGGAATAGAGACATATTATATACTTATTTTATAATAAACATATACAAAACCCGCCAACTGTTCGATGAAATGTTCCAATGAAGTTGAAATAGAAGAAGTGATTGAAAAGTGTGATGCTAACTTGTGTTTGATGTAAATGTATATATATGGATGTATAATAACGATCATACATGGTGTATTGTTGGTTTATATGAAGGATTATGCTAAACTAGTCTTACACTATACAATGGTTATGAGCGGTTTTAATATTATGCTAAACTAGTCTTACACTAAACTAGTCTTACACCAAACACAATTCTTTTAGGAAGGAATGCATTCTTACTTTTGTGGAACTGATTCACGTTTTTAAATTTTTATTTGTTTTTTCTGTTCTTTCAGTAAGCAGTCAGGAAGGCTCAAACTGTGGCCCATGGTGGACGAAAATACGCCATCACATATCTACAAATATGGCCGGTAGAGGTACAGACATTATATTGGGAGGTACCCAAATCGTGTGTTGGTCTTTCCAGTTTCTTGTGGACGTCTTTAGTAGTTTTGTTTCAACTCACAAATTTTGTTTTTCTAAATATGTTATTTATGATCTATGGTAATTTCAGATGCTTGCAAAAGTAGTGTTGGAGGACATCATACTTTCACATATGAGTCATGATACTCCAGATATTGACTGAAGAGCCAAAAGCACAAAAGGTAATTTAATCAGTATGATCTATGAGTGATGTGATTGGAATTGAGATTTGGGTTAATGGGATGTTACCATCGCTACTAGAGTACCGCACGTGATTGGATTCTTGAAGATTATGCGGCACGGTTATTATTTCTAAAATCATTACTTGATAATGAAAGATTAGTAATTTCCACATTCAGTTTGCAACAATGCTTTTTAAGTATATACTTCAACATACATGATCATCTTTTCAAATTTTATATCATATCTAGAAACAGAAAGTATTGCATACTTGATACTTGTGTTATGGTCTGAACTCACAAAGTGGTGTGAAATGTGTTAATTATTGCATGTCCAGGGCTGCTAGAGAAGCTCCATTTATAAAGATGACAAATGACAAAGATGGCCTTTAAATATGGTGGTGTTGCTTTAAATCTCATGGTTGCGTCACATGTAAGAACTCAAAATCACCATCTTACATGGAATTGAGACTATATGTTGGTGTTGCTTTATTCTCATGCCCACTGATTCTTTTATTTTTCTATTTTATTCTTTTGATGATCTATATGTTGGTGTGTGTAACAGGTGTGATGTGATTGGAATTGAGACTTGGGTTTAATGAGCTGTTACAATTGCAACTAGAGTATCACACGTGATTGGATTATCGAAGATTATGTGGTACGGTTATTAATTTCTGAGTTCATTACTCAATGAAAGGTTTGCAATTTCCACATTCAGTTTGCAACAATGTTTTCAGTTCAACATACATGATTGTCTTTTCGAATATTATATCATATCTTAAAACTGAAATTATTGAATACTTGTGTTAGTGGACTGAACTCACAAAGTGGTGTGTAAGGTGTTAAAATGGATCCTGTACATGGCTGCTAGAGAAGCCACATTTACCAAGATCTAAAAATGACGGATATGGCCTTTAAGTTTGGTGGTGTTGCTTTAAATTTCATAGCATCCTAACATATAAGAACTCAAAATCACCATCTTACATGGTCATTAGTAATTGTGATTATGTAATTTTAGCTCATTAAAATTCTATCCGTCCACTCTAAACTCTTTGATTTATCATTACCTTTACCAACCTATACAACTGAAAGACATTTAGTGTCATAGTATTTCTCTGCAATTTTGTCTTGTTGATACTACTGCTGGTGTTGTTGGTTCTTGATTGATTCTATCAAAAGCTTAAGAATGATTTGTTTTTTTTTTCAGACTTTTCATAAATTGATTGATTCTATCAGAAGCTTAACAGTTCACAAGTTGCTGAGCTTTTGGGGATCAGTGAATGATCGTTGGCTTTTAACACTGACTATAAAGATGGTTTAAAACCACAACCATAGTGCACAACCAGACACAAAAACAAAATGGCATTTTGGGGAAAGGATGAAACATATCGAGAGCTATTGGGAAGATCTAAATGAGCAGTTGGAGTCAGGGTATAAAACTACTAGTCGTTTAATTTCATTGGTGTGGAAGATTGAAGGAGTACTCACTAAGCTCCCTACATCACATAGGGATAAGTTGCAAGCGAGATTTTATGGTTTGTGTGCAGAGGCAGAGACTGTTGTGGATAATATGATGGATCGTATGAAGATGCAATGTGATAAGAAGCCAAGTGGTTCAAATGTCTCCTTCCATGAGCTTGCTACAACATCACAACCGTCTTCTTGATGAATTGTAAGTCCTTGATAATTCTCTTTTAATTATGTGAATTTACAAACCTTTAATTAACTTCACACTTTTGCAACAATCTTTGATTGTGAAGCTTAATATTTCTTGTGAAAATGGCTGCTACTGACTACTGTACTTAGATTAGCTAGACGCTTAAAATGATTTTGGATTGTAATATCTCAAATTATGATACTTACCTATATATGGGTTATTGAAAGGCTTTTTTAATAGTTTAATTTTGTGATCAACTCTACATTTCCGGGCTCCAAGTCTGAGTAATGATGTTACACTTTCAATTAGTTTTTTACTATAAAATAGTTTCCATTTAAAATTAGTTCCTTACAATCACATCTAAGATGCAAGTAACCTATGTTGTTTTTGCTTTTATTTGTTGAAAATTTTACTCAAATGTATATCGATACGAACTTACATGTGAATATGTGTTAGCGAATTATTGACTACTTATGTTAACAAGTTGTAATGATGATATTATGACTAAAAGTATTTTAGTGTGTACAAATAAAGAACAAATATTATATTATTTTAGTTGGTCATATATTGACTACTTATGTTAACAAGTTGTAATGATGATATTATGACTACCTCTTACAGTGAGCACTTAATTTTTATTTGAATTTGCACCTTTACTTAACTTTATTAAGCTGATCATTGACTACCCTTATAGTGTCCACGTCAGCCAGGAAGTACCGAATGTGGATATTATGTGTTGAAGTTCATGAAAGAAATAGTAGATAAAGGGCTTGAAATATTAGTCAATAACAATGTAAGCTGATCATTGACTACGTACCCCTTATATTTACCATTTGTTTCTTTGTAGTTTTTATTATTGAATATAATATGTATGAGTTTTTATAAGTAAATTATCATTTTTGTTGCCTTGTAGTTGATATAAACTAGTCAAGTAAATTACACGTGTTTTACATAAAGGGGTTTTTGGGTCAAAACTGACAACATTAATTTGATGAAATTGGTTGTCTTAGGTTGGAGAAGGTAAAGAAGAATACACTGATGATGATTTGGATGAAGTTCGTGAAGATTGGGCGCGCTATGTATCGAATTTCATTTATATGTAGGACTAAAATGATAGTATTGTTGGACTTGTGTTAGTATTGTTGAACTTGTAATTGGTACTAATTGAATTTGGATGTGTTTTGCTTTGTAGTTGTTAATTAACAACTTTTGTAAACTTTGTTGGTATTTAATGGATTTCGCTTTTAATGTTATTCGAAAATTTGTTTTAGAAAACAACAGGTAAATTTATTAAAAATAAAAAAAATTAAAAAATACAGCTAATTTTATGACGTGCATTGCGCGTCATCTATTGCACGTCATAAAATTTCATAGATGACACGCGGATGCGCGTCATCTAGTCATTATGACTACCCCTTCCTTGACATTGCGCGTCATCTTTTGCGCGTCATCTGACCGCGCCGTCATCTATCATTTATGACTACCCCTTCCTTGACACGCATTTGCGCGTCATCTGACCCCAAGATGACGCGCAATGCGCGTCATCTTTTGCGATTTTTCTAGTAGTGATTGTACGATACAATCTCATTACAACAATAATTAACAAGTTACTTATATATCTATAAACTTTCCTCACAAAATTTAATAATATACTTCATGAACTAACAAGTTTGCAATTAAATGATTTTGTAAATTCTATTGAATATCTTAAATAATTCTAGTACAAATATTAAGAAAAAAATATGTGCCATTAATTAACGTCCATCGCGTAAAAATACTTTTCATATATTTCATCAAAGTTTGTAGCTTGTTTCACGGCATATTATATTATGAAAATTAGTAAGTATATAACATTAAATATCACGTATAACGTATTTTAAATGAAATGAAAAACATAATGTGACCATATATAGTTATTTAGATTTTTCTACTCCTATAAGTCACTTTTTCTATCTCCAAAGAAGAAAGTGTGGAAATACAATGACTAGAGTAATGAGATCTACAAACCATCTCTCAGTACACTTTAATTATATTATATTTTCATGTTGCATACACGGAGAATACACGCAAAACCGAACATGTTATGCAAATCATAACGGCTTATAAATTATAGTTATTATATCACAAAGCCTTAATTATTGTTTATATTTATTATTAGAAATTTTCCTAGTACACATCTTTTCTATTTTAAAATAAATAAGATTTATATGAAATTATTTTATTCTAAAATCGAATGTATCATATAGTTTTTATTAACAACAATCTTTTACGTCATGATTCCATGTCATACCAAAATAATTTCATGGTTCATGATAGAAATAATTGGTGACATAGGATTAAGATTAAAGACGTTTAGAGGTGAGTTTAGGTATGTCTTATATATATCGTAGGTTTTAACGTGGATTATGATTATTCTAGGATTTGTTGTGCGCACTAATGTGTATTGGGTTAGGATGCCTTAGTTTTAGTCACTATATATTGATCACTCATTATGTGTTGTGTGCTTGCTCTTTATCTAGGTTTTCGATACATGATTTGTTAGAAGAATGAAGAAAAATAAAATCAAGGATCAGCATCACATCATTTCCTTTTTTCTTGTTTTGACAGCTTGAACAAAAGAGCCGTTGCCAGCCATTCTACAGCCATAGACTTTCCTTTTATAGTCATGTACTTGTGTATAAATCTTAGGTCCATTGTACTCTAGAAAAACACAACAATAATAAATCATTTATTCAGTATTACATTTGAAATCATGGTATCAGAGCAGTGTTTCTGATCCAAGGATCAACCTGCTCGGATTCTACTCATCATTTACCTTTCTCAACCTTTTACAACCACCATGGCCGAGGAGGGCAGTCAAAAAACCACCAACAATGATGATCTTGCATTACAGATCACCAATCTCCTCAAAACCAGCCTCAATAGCCAAAACCAAACCCCAAAACAGAGCCTTTCCGATAGCCTCAAGATCAGTATAAAACTGAACAGCCAGAATTACGCCTTATGGGCTCGAATGATTCGAGTAGCCATTGGAGGCAAATCAAAAAACCTTTTGAGCCATCTGTCAGGAAACCCAACACCACTAGATCCAACAAACGAAAATTATGAACAATGGGAACAAGACGACCTTGTCGTGTTCTCTTGGCTGATCCAAATATTGAACCAGCCCTGGCAAGTAATTTAACCGAGTTCCCAACAGCCAAAACTTTGTGGGACGCGTTGGTGGTCACGTATAGCAGTGGTAAAGATAAACTACAAATATTTGACTTACATGTTAAGGCAAATGGGATCAAGCAGAACGGGTCACCTCTAGAAGACTTCTGGATCATTATGCAAGGTGTTTGGGGGAGATAGAAAGGAGAGACCCAAACCCAATGACCTGCGCAGTCGACATTGCAGCCTACAACAAGATCCGGTCAGAACAAAAGCTCTTTCAATTCCTCAATGCCCTTGACCGACAATACGATGTTATCAAACGAGAAATCCTAAGGTGGGACCCGCTACCCTCTGCCGAGGGAGCCTATGCAGCCGTTCGGAAAGAGATGGCACACCAAGGAATCCTTGGTGCAACCAAAGACACATCTCTTCCACAAAACAGAGTGGCGGCAGGTCTCGTTGCCAACGGGTCACACGAGCAGGAGGGGCTCGGATTTCTGTCGAAGGGGCGGACCGGTTACAAGGGCTCGAGTAGCAGCTCAAGTGGCGGCCTGAGCAGTGGATCATCATCCCGGATAGACAAAACAAAACTGAAATGCAGCCATTGTGGTATGTCAAGACATACAAAAGAACAATGTTTCAACATCGTCGGATTTCTCGAATGGTGGAACGATGGTCACAAAAGAAACAACAAGGAAGGGGGGAAGGCAGCCGCAGCCATGGGCAACCCGGAGGTCACCAGCAACAGCAGCGACATCGGCGGCTCCGGCGGTTTCAACAACGACATCGGCGGCTCCGGCGGAGGCGGCGGCCGCATGGGCAGTGGTGCCCTAGGGCATGAAACCGGTAGAGGTAAAGGGGTTGAGAATGAACTCTCAAGCCCCTCTTTTTCTCATATAAATCCCCAATGTTCCCCCACTAATTTCAAAACAATCAGAAACACCCCCTCAACTTTTGAATTTGCAAATATGTCTTTTAAAAATGACAAAAACTTCTCTCAAGATAATAATGTTTTTAAATACGGACAAGTAAATATGGCTAAAACTTGTGAAAAAACTGAAAATTCATGGATTTTTGATTGTGGTGCAACCGACACCATGACCTTTGATTTGTCAGATATCGTGTCAAGATCAACACCGAAAATTGATCATATTAAAACTGCAAATGGTGGAGTTATTCCCGTAAAAGGAGGGGGAACCATTGAAATCTCACCAACTCTAAAACTATCAAATTGTCTTTATGTACCTTCTTTATCACATAAATTATTGTCTATAAGTCATGTCACCAAAGAATTGAATTGTTCTGTATTAATGCATCCTACTTTTTGTATTCTACAGGACATCCGGACGGGAGCGATTATTGGGCGTGGCACTGAACGTCAAGGATTGTATTATGTAGACGAAGTGACTCAAAATAAAACTGTGATGTTAGCTCACGGGACTAATGACAGAGAAGCTTGGTTATGGCATAGAAGATTAGGGCATCCATCAACTGGTTATTTAAATCTCTTATTTCCAAAATTATTTCCTTCCAATAAAATATTAAATTGCGAGACTTGTGTTTTAGCTAAAAGTCATAGACATACGTACAAACCAAACAACACCAAAGTTAATTCACCTTTCTCCCTCGTTCATTATGACGTTTGGGGACCGGCAGAAGTTGTCGGAGGTCAACACTTTCGTTTTTTTGTTCTTTTGTAGATGATTGCACTCGTATGACTTGGATCTATTTTCTAAAACACAAATCCGAAGTCTTTGATAAATTTAGTATGTTTTATGCAATGGTACAAACTCAATTTAAAACCAATATTCAAATCCTTCGGACTGATAACGGGGGGGGGGGGGAGTTTTTAAATACTCAGATGAAACTGTTTGTCAAACTAAAGGAATAATACACCAAACTTCATGCCCACATACACCGGAACAAAACGGTGTTGTTGAAAGAAAAAATCGACTTCTTTTAGAAATGACACGGGCCCTTATCATTGAATCTCAAGTCCCTAAGCATTTCTGGCCGGAAGCTCTCTCGACTGCCACGTATCTTATTAACCGTCTTCCCACTAAAGCACTCAACTTACGAACACCAAGCCAGACTCTATCAGAATTCTTTAAACTCCCACCACCTCTTACACTTCAACCATGAATATTTGGATGCTCTGTCTTTGTTCACATACCAAAAACAGATCGGACCAAGCTCGATCCTTGTGCTGAAAAATGTGTGTTTGTAGGCTATGGTGTCAACCAAAAAGGATATCGGTGCTATAGTCCGAAGAAACGTCACATGTACACAACCATGAACTGTGACTTTCTAGAAACTGAATTTTTTTATAACACCCAACATAATGGTGAGGGGAGAATTATACTCACGATAACACATTGAGTTGGATGAAATGGGTACCATCAATAGAAGAAGTTAGCCACAGTACCCCAACTGAATCACAACGATCCTACCAATCCAATACCTCGACAGACAGTGCCACCAATCAAGATCCTCCCACGCCGATGTCCGACCCTCAACCAAACGAGGACACTCAAGGTAATGAATCTCCTAATACTAATGTTTCTGACGATATTGAGGTAGAATTAGAACAGGGCAATCAGGAAGAAACCATCCATCAAAAACGTCAAGTGAACCAAGTCAAGAAGAAACTGAAGAAACTACCGACAGATACAACCTCCCTCCAAGAATAAACAGAGGAGTTCCACCGAAGCGGTACTCTCCAGAAAAGAAAAATGGATCCTCAAGGTACCCCATAGCAAACGCAGCTGAGGGAAATTTTTCTACAGAAGCTAAAGCCTTTGTTACTTCCTTATATACCGAAAAAATCCCAAACTCTGTAGAAGAAGCCTTATAATCAAAGAACTGGAAGGAGGCTATGGAAGCTGAAATGAAGGCATTAATAAAGAACAACACATGGGAGAAGTGTGTTCTCCCAACAGGAAAGAAGCCAGTAGGGTGCCGATGGGTCTTCACAATTAAACACAAGTCAGATGGTACTATTGAAAGATACAAAGCACGACTTGTTGCAAAGGGGTATACTCAGACGTATGGGATTGACTACTCAGAGACATTCTCCCCTGTAGCAAAAATGGACACGATACGGGTTCTCTTCTCAGTTGCTGCAAATGAAGGATGGCCTCTCCACCAGTTTGATGTTAAGAACGCCTTCTTACATGGAGAATTAGAAGAAGAAGTTTACATGGACGTCCCACCTAGATTTGCAGAAAACCCCAGCACAAAGGAAGTATGTCGACTGAAAAAAACTATCTATGGTCTCAAACAATCTCCCCGAGTGTGGTTTGGAAAATTCACCCTTGCAATGAGAAGATATGGATTTCAACAAAGCAACTCCGATCATACTCTATTCCTTAAAAGGCAAGGTAAACTTGTAACTTGTTTAATTATATATGTTGATGACATGATTATTACAGGAAATGACGAGGAAGAAATGAAGAAACTAAAGGCAAATTTGTTCAAAGAATTTGAAATGAAGGACTTGGGAAGGCTCAAGTACTTCCTTGGAATTGAGGTACTAAGGTCTAGAAAAGGAATCTTCATATGTCAGAAGAAGTATGTGCTTAACAGGGATGATGGACTGCAAACCAGCTGACACACCAATGATTGCCAATCATAAACTATGTATGACAGAAGGGTCGGAACCTGCAGATAAAGGAAGATACCAACGCTTGGTAGGAAAGTTAATATACCTTTCTCACACCCGACCTGATATCGCATATGCAGTTGGAGTGGTCAGTCAATTTATGCATCAACCTCAAAAAGATCACATGGAAGCAGT
Source organism: Flaveria linearis (assembly GCA_024085815.1). NCBI lineage: Eukaryota > Viridiplantae > Streptophyta > Magnoliopsida > Asterales > Asteraceae > Flaveria > Flaveria linearis. The sequence goes on along the minus strand of CM044006.1, from coordinate 75,139,936 downwards.
ATGGAGGATTCTGAGATATCTCAAAGGAACAGTAGGGCATGGAGTTCTCTTCCAACAAAACAAACATTTAAATATTCAAGTATACACAGATGCAGATTGGGCAGGAGACAAAGGCGATCGAAGATCAACATCGGGATACTTTACGCTCGTCGGTGGAAACCTGGTCACTTGGAAAAGTAAAAAACAGAAAGTTGTAGCATTATCAAGCGCCAAAGCAGAGTTCAGAGGAATCGCACGAGGTCTAGCAGAGCTTCTATGGATACAAAAACTTCTGACAGAAAACGGACTTTCTCAAACTGAAGTTAGTAAGATCATATGTGATAACGAAGCAGCAATACAAATTTCAGAAAACCCAGTTCAACACGATCGAACAAAACATGTGGAAGTTGATAGACACTTCATCAAGGAAAAAATTGAAGCCGGAGTAATAGAGCTACCATTTGTAAAATCAGAAGATCAACTAGCAGACATCTTAACGAAAGCAGTCAACGAGAAGATACTAAACTATTGCCTTAGCAAGTTGAGCATTGGAGATCCCACCACTCAACTTGAGGGGGAGTGTTAGAAGAATGAAGAAAAATAAAATCAAGGATCAGCATCACATCATTTCCTTTTTTTCTTGTTTTGACAGCTTGCACAAAGGAGCCGTTGCCAGCCATTCTACAGCCATAGACTTTCCTTTTTATAATCATGTACTTGTGTATAAATCTTAGGTCCATTGTACTCTAGAAAAACACAACAGTAATAAATCATTTATTTAGTATTACATTTGAAATCATGATTTACTTGTGTTAATTTTACTTTACGATCATTGTGCTATACTCTGAATTTTGTTACATATACTCTTTTTTGTTTGCTGAGACTGTGGGTCTCACTAGAAACAGTCTTTCTATTCACTTGTGTAATTGTAAGATTTGTTTACATATCATCATACCTAGACATCATCAATAGTTTGGCTATTAATAAGATTTACTAGGTTTGATTATAGTTTATGATAGTAAATGTCATACTACTTAACGTTACACTTAGAAGAAATTGTTCTACATTATTTTCTAAGAGGCATCACTAGACCACTACGTAATGTGTTAATTATATCAACCAAAACCAACAATATAACTATCATTAGTAAATGTTGGATTGCGTGGCTGGTTATTATATAAATCAAAACCGATTTCTACTGACAATATTACTATTATTAGTTATAATATATACCTCATTTATTATCAAATATAATGAAATTTACTACCTATTATATACAAGTTAAAAAGGTTAAATACGCAAGCATAGTGAGTATTACTTTTTTTTTGAACGGCAAATTTTATTAAAACAGAAGGGGACGATAGCAAGATGCTACGGCCCAACAAAACCATACAACTTACACCTTACATTAAATCAAACTTTCGCCATTTATCCCATTCTAGATCCCTCCATACACCCCTATTCCTAACCCATGAAAAAGAGTTAATTAAAATGTCGCCAAACACCTTATCCACCGCCAATCTCTTTGCTTCAAAAACAACGTCATTACGAGCACGCCATAAGTACCATAAGGTTGCCCCGAAGACGATTTGAGTTGCCTGCTTCACCTTGCTTGAACCCGCCCTGTTTGCCGCACATTTCAGCATGTTTCTTACCGATGTAGCGTGGGCTGAGTGAATCTAGCACCAGGTGTAGAGTCCTTAAAAGCGATCGATCTCACTTCGTTTGAATTGTTGCACTTGATAATACATGAAGACGGGTGCGTAATTTGAATAGAATCAACCGAGAGAACAAAACATTCAGCACAAAATCATTGTAATTCAAATCTATATACGTTGTCGAATGATTACAATGAAAATCGATATAATATCGATCTCACCCGAAGGTGGAAAATCACAAAATGTGATCTGCTCGACTTGAGCGAAAAACAAACTAAAATAAATGTAACTCTCGGTTGAAACAGAAATAAATGTTGCACCCACTCATTCGCAAGTCCACATGCACACATATATATATATATATATTTAAATTCTCCACTTTGTCGCATGCACATGCGATTCGCATTGCATGTGGTTCCAACCGAGATTTCGCATATTGCATGCTTTATTCATTTCGCATGCAGTTTATTTTCGCATGCCATTTTCTTTTGCAATATTTTCGCATGCATGAGCTGCCTGCCTTCAAGATTTCGCAAGCAGTTGTCGCGTAAGAGTCTTGCATCAACAAATCGCACGCATGCGATTTGTTCTTCTTTCGCATGCATGCATGCAGCTTCTCGCGACTTTGTTGCACGCGACCAACAACGATATTGTAATCCAAATATTTTGTCCCTTACAATCTCCCCTTGGATTATGATATCGTTTTGTATTTAAACACAACTTGAATCTTCAACAAAACCTTTCGGAAGGAAGGTTCTCACATAAGCGGATATCGAATTGGACGTAACTTATAAGCTTTAAATCTTCATAAAATCATCCAACTCGATTTGAATTCTTGTGTGTTCTCGATTTCGGATTGAACTTTGATGAAACCGGATAAACTTTCAACTTGTTTAACGTCCTCGAACGGAAGATCGCGGAATAATGATCCGTTGTATCAAGAGCAACACCTTGCTCTGATACCAAATGTAAAGCCCTTAAAAGCGATCGATCTCACTTCGTTTGAATTGTTGCACTTGATAATACACGAAGACGGGTGTTTAATTTGAATAGAATCAACCGAGAGAACAAAACATTCAGTACAAAATCATTGTAATTCAAATCTATATACGTTGTCGAATGATTACAATGAAAATCGATATAATATCGATCTCACCCGAAGGTGGAAAATCACAAAATGTGATCTGCTCGACTTGAGCGAAAAACAAACTAAAATAAATGTAACTCTCGGTTGAAACAGAAATAAATGTTGCACCCACTCATTCGCAAGTCCACATGCACATATATATATTAAATTCTCCACTTTGTCGCATGCACATGCGATTCGCATTGCATGTGGTTCCAACCGAGATTTCGCATATTGCATGCTTTATTCATTTCGCATGCAGTTTATTTTCGCATGCCATTTTCTTTTGCAATATTTTCGCATGCATGAGCTGCCTGCCTTCTAGATTTCGCAAGCAGTTGTCGCGTAAGAGTCTTGCATCACCTTACTCCAAACCGCGTCTGCAAAAGGACACGAGATTAAAAGGTGGTCTGCATCTTCCTCGTTACCGAAACATAAAGAGCATTCTGAATCCAGCAATTGTAACCCTCTTGAGCATAAACCCGCCTTGGTTGCAATCCTATTGATTCTTGCCCTCCAAATAAAGCAATTAACTCTTAGCGGAATCCATGGATGCCAATCAAAAGGATCAAAATCCGTAGGAACTCTATTGGCCTCGAGAAGTTCCCTAGTGTTTTTGACAGAGAACCCATTTATGTCATCCCCCCTCCATGACAATGAATCATCGCCGGGTCGGAAATTATGTTTTCCTATAAGCTCTTGTAGTTGTTGAAGTAGATCGGATTGCCCGCTACAGCTCCGTTTCCATTTCCATGTGAACTCGACTGAGTCTTCCACCAAGCATATTCTATCCACAATCTTGCATTCTTTGTCAACTTCCAGATCAAATAATTGAGGGAAAGTTTCGTTGAGTGGAATTTCACCCAACCATTTGTCAAGCCAGAACATGATTTTGTCGCCTTTACCAACAACCCCTCTCGTCAAGTTATTTAAGTATATGTTTTCTTTGTTCAATTCTCTATCTGCAGCCATTATGTTCTTCCAAATACCCGGCACAGATATTTTAAGGGGGACAGCGGAAGGTTTGCGGCAGTTGTGATGAACTGAATTTATCACTCGAGACCAAATGGCTCCGTGATCCACCTTAAACTTCCACCTCCATTTAGCTAATAGGGCAAGGTTGGCATCCCTCAGACTACCAATACCCAATCCACCCATGGACTTTGTGGCAGTAAGCTTATCCCATGCAACCCATGAGATTTTATTGTCCCCTCCCCACAGAAACTTTCTTCTTATACTCTCCAACGTGTGTATTACTTTCTTAGGCGCCTTAACTAGTGAGAAGTAGTAGAGAGGAATTCCACCAAGAACCGCCTTTATTAACGTAAGCCGACCGCCAAAAGATAAGGTGTTTCGTTTCCAAATAGATAGCTTGCTTTTGAATTTATTAATAATGGGAGACCTAAATCTTTCACGGTGCATACTAGCACCAATCGGAATACCAAGATGTATAAATGGGAATGATCCCGAGCTGCATTTTAAAATTTGAGAAATGCAATCTACATCTTCCTGAGTATTACTATATTAATAGTCTCGGATTTCTAATAATATGAAGTTTTATAAGTAATAATATAAGAAGCTGAAATCATATATAGCCCGAATAATTTGAATGCTTAATTCAACAATATATATGATAGATGCAAATAATATTTATAATCCATTTTTTTGAATTGCAAAACTCAAATTATAACTTATTAATTTGTAGCGGAAATAACACATACAATCTCTGATTATACACTGAGAAATAAACGGAGTCGTAGCTTGAGATTTACTCATGTACACTAGTCGTCTCAACTAGAATTTTCTTTCACAATGAGAATACATGATATTTTACAAATTAGTGTAGGGTGTCCGTAAGAAAGTTATTATTGGTATTGTTATTACTTATTACATGATGAGATACATACTCAAGATACGTCACATAGACGAGATGGAAAAGGCAAACTTTTGAAGACTCGTGTGTGCATTTGATAGCTAATTGATTATGACAAGATTTTCAGATTTACTAAATATTGATTACTTATCTACACAAGAAATTGGATATCCAGAACAGCAACAATTATGCGTTCTAGTTTTAAAAGATCATTCCTTAATTAATGCGTTTATAAACAACTGCAGCTAATTAATATCCTGAGCTTGCCTGAGACTGCAACTTTATTAAAATATTATGGTTAGCAGGTTTGTGCTTATTACAAACTGATGATTTTTTGTCGAGATTAAAAATACAACTTTAATTTGTTTTTATGACAAAAAATCAGAGAGAATTTATTAACTACTTACGTGTTTAACTAGATTTTTCAACTTCATTTCACGAGATTGAGTTTGAAGGGCGAATAAGTAATCTGATTAGAGAATAAAGACCTACACATTAGTCAATATATGTTTAGTACTGTTTGAATCTTGTAACTTTTAATCTTTAGTTGTACAATCGTAAAACTGAATATTGATCAAGTGATAACATTTTATAGTTTTAGTTATAAAAATTTAAGCATGGTTTATGAAATTAAGAATCAGAAAGTATATTATACTAAATTTTACATATTACATATTTTAAATAGAAATAATAATATGTTACAATTATAATGACCAGCCTGTTTACTCCTACAATTCACTTTTTTCCCTCACACCAACGAAAGAAATAAGTAAATAAAATGACTAGAATCTACCAACCACCACTTAACACCCACATTATATATACATATTAATCGCTTTGGTCGGTGGCTACAGTGCCACCGACCCAACAACACCCTAATCCCCAGCCAATTTCTTATCCATCTTCACAGCACCCCTCACCGATGCATCTCCACACCACAACCGCACGTTCACTCCGATCACCACTTCATCTCCACCGTCGTCCTCCTCCGCCTCCGACGAGCTGACGTCGGTCGTCTGTCCGTCGCTGGCGTTGAGACGTCACAGAAGTCAATCGGAAGTACTACGATCGCGACGTCTGTCGTCTCTTCTTAGTCGGCCTTTGCCCCCATGAACTCTTTCAACTCACCGTAAGCAACACAATACCGTTCCTCTTCTTACACTCGAATAACATGGATTTTGACACATAGTAAGAAATTGAATTCGTTTTAGGGTTTTGATTGTTGATATCGAGAAGTATGTTGTGTAATTTGGGGAAAACCAGTTCGTTTGATATTTAGATGAACATATTTCATGTTTTTTGAGTGAGGTTTGGTATAGAGAAACAAGGGAAGGGAATGGAAGCTTGTCTGGTTGTGGTTTACATTTTATTGAGGAGTTTTACTGTAGGTTTGAGTTATGAAGCTTTGATAGAATGGAAATGCTGAAAAGTTTTTAATGTCTTCTTCGTGTGTAGTGGGTGTTGTTGAATTTATTTGTTGGCTCATGAGGGAAAATTTGGGGTCTTTTATCACTCTCAGAGTCCCAGAACTTATATAAGAATAAAAGGATGATTATTTTATGGAAGTTAACACCAATTTACCAGCATGAAGCATTAGATTGCGAAATTTAGATGATAGTTTGAGTCTTTTCTTAATGTCTACTGCGAAGCAGAAAATGGAAATAGCAGAGTTTGATCGATTCCTGGCTTTCTTTCTAATGGTTGTTTTAGTTTTATTTTACGAGGAGGAGAACATTGAATTTGGCGTATTTTGAGATTTATGATATGATAGATCGAAGACATAATAAAGTCAGCTTTTGGCATATTCTTCATAATGGTTGAAGTAATGCTTGAAAACAAAATAGGAAAGGAAAATCTTTACCAAAATTTATGCATCTTTATTCTCAGGCCATAATTCGAGGGAAAATAAATTTTAATGTTTATTGGCATTTATTGGAAGACTAGCCACCGACCCAACAAAACCCTAATCCCCTGCCAATTTCTTATCCATCTTCACAGCACCCCTCACCGATGCATCTCCACACCACAACCGCACGTTCACTCCGATCACCACTTCATCTCCACCGTCGTCCTCCTCCGCCTCCGGCGAGCTGACGTCGGTCGTCTGTCCGTCGCTGGCGTTGAGACGTCACAGAAGTCAATCGGAAGTACTACGATCGCGACGTCTGTCGTCTCTTCTTAGTCGGCCTTTGCCCCCATGAACTCTTTCAACTCACCGTAAGCAACACAATACCGTTCCTCTTCTTACACTCGAATAACATGGATTTTGACACATAGTAAGAAATTGAATTCGTTTTAGGGTTTTGATTATTGAGGAGTTTACATTTTATTGAGGAGTTTTACTGTAGGTTTGAGTTATGAAGCTTTGATAGAATGGAAATGCTGAAAAGTTTTAATGTCTTCTTCGTGTGTAGTGGGTGTTGTTGAATTTATTTGTTGGCTCATGAGGGAAAATTTGGGGTCTTTTATCATTCTCAGAGTCCCAGAACTTATATAAGAATAAAAGGATGATTATTTTATGGAAGTTAACACCAATTTACCAGCATGAAGCATTAGATTGCGAAATTTAGATGATAGTTTGAGTCTTTTCTTAATGTCTACTGCGAAGCAGAAAATGGAAATAGCAGAGTTTGACCGATTCCTGGCTTTATTTCTAATGGTTGTTTTAGTTTTATTTTACGAGGAGGAGAACATTGAATTTGGCGTATTTTGAGATTTATGATATGATAGATCGAAGACATAATAAAGTCAGCTTTTGGCATATTCTTCATAATGGTTGAAGTAATGCTTGAAAACAAAATAGGAAAGGAAAATCTTTACCAAAATTTATGCATCTTTATTCTCAGGCTATGATTCGAGGGAAAATAAATTTTAATGTTTATTGGCATTTATTGGAAGACTAGGCACCGACCCAACAAAACCCTAATCCCCTGCCAATTTCTTATCCATCTTCACAGCACCCCTCACCGATGCATCTCCACACCACAACCGCACGTTCACTCCGATCACCACTTCATCTCCACCGTCGTCCTCCTCCGCCTCCGGCGAGCTGACGTCGGTCGTCTGTCCGTCGCTGGCGTTGAGACGTCACAGAAGTCAATCGGAAGTACTACGATCGCGACGTCTGTCGTCTCTTCTTAGTCGGCCTTTGCCCCCATGAACTCTTTCAACTCACCGTAAGCAACACAATACCGTTCCTCTTCTTACACTCGAATAACATGGATTTTGACACATAGTAAGAAATTGAATTCGTTTTAGGGTTTTGATTATTGATATCGAGAAGTATGTTGTGTAATTTGGGGAAAACCAGTTCATTTGATATTTAGATGAACATATTTCGTTGTTTTTTGAGTGAGGTTTGGTATAGAGAAACAAGGGAAGGGAATGGAAGCTTGTCTGGTTGTGGTTTACATTTATTGAGGAGTTTTACTGTAGGTTTGAGTTATAAAGCTTTGAGAGAATGGAAATGCTGAAAAGTTTTTAATGTCTTCTTCGTGTGTAGTGGGTGTTGTTGAATTTATTTGTTGGCTCATGAGGGAAAATTTGGGGTCTTTTATCACTCTCAGAGTCCCAGAACTTATATAAGAATAAAAGGATGATTATTTTATGGAAGTTAACACCAATTTACCAGCATGAAGCATTAGATTGCGAAATTTAGATGATAGTTTGAGTCTTTTCTTAATGTCTACTGCGAAGCAGAAAATGGAAATAGCAGAGTTTGACCGATTCCTGGCTTTATTTCTAATGGTTGTTTTAGTTTTATTTTACGAGGAGGAGAACGTTGAATTTGACGTACTTTGAGATTTATGATATGATAGATCGAAGACATAATAAAGTCAGCTTTTGGCATATTCTTCATAATGGTTGAAGTAATGCTTGAAAACAAAATAGGAAAGGAAAATCTTAACCAAAATTTATGCATCTTTATTCTCAGGCCATAATTCGAGGGAAAATAAATTTTAATGTTTATTGGCATTTAATGGAATACTAGCCACCGACCCAACAAAACCCTAATCCCCTGCCAATTTCTTATCCATCTTCACAGCACCCCTCACCGATGCATCTCCACACCATAACCGCATGTTCACTCTGATCACCACTTCATCTCCACCGTCGTCCTCCTCCGCCTCTGGCGAGCTGACGTCGGTCGTCTGTCCGTCGCTGGCGTTGAGACGTCACAGAAGTCAATCGGAAGTACTATGATCGCGACGTCTGTCGTCTCTTCTTAGTCGGCCTTTGCCCCCATGAACTCTTTCAACTCACCGTAAGCAACACAATACCGTTCCTCTTCTTACACTCGAATAACATGGATTTTGACACATAGTAAGAAATTGAATTCGTTTTAGGGTTTTGATTGTTGATATCGAGAAGTATGTTGTGTAATTTGGGGAAAACCAGTTCATTTGATATTTAGATGAACATATTTCGTTGTTTTTTGAGTGAGGTTTGGTATAGAGAAACAAGGGAAGGGAATGGAAGCTTGTCTTGTTGTGGTTTACATTTTATTGAGGAGTTTTATTGTAGGTTTGAGTTATGAAGCTTTGATAGAATGGAAATGCTGAAAAGTTTTTAATGTCTTCTTCGTGTGTAGTGGGTGTTGTTGAATTTATTTGTTGGCTCATGTGGGAAAATTTGGGGTCTTTTATCACTCTCAGAGTCCCAAAACTTATATAAGAATAAAAGGATGATTATTTGATGGAAGTTAACACCAATTTACCAGCATGAAGCATTAGATTACGAAATTTAGATGATAGTTTGAGTCTTTTCTTAATGTCTACTGCGAAGCAGAAAATGGAAATAGCAGAGTTTGACCGATTCCTGGCTTTATTTCTAATGGTTGTTTTAGTTTTATTTTACGAGCAGGAGAACATTGAATTTGGCGTATTTTGAGATTTATGATATGATAGATCGAAGACATAATAAAGTCAGCTTTTGGCATATTCTTCATAATGGTTGAAGTAATGCTTGAAAACAAAATAGGAAAGGAAAATCTTTACCAAAATTTATGCATCTTTATTCTCAGGCCATAATTCGAGGGAAAATAAATTTTAATGTTTATTGGCATTTATTGGAAGACTAGCCACCGACCCAACAAAACCCTAATCCCCTGCCAATTTCTTATCCATCTTCACAGCACCCCTCACCGATGCATCTCCACACCACAACCGCACGTTCACTCCGATCACCACTTCATCTCCACCGTCGTCCTCCTCCGCCTCCGGCGAGCTGACGTCGGTCGTCTGTCCGTCGCTGGCGTTGAGACGTCACAGAAGTCAATCGGAAGTACTACGATCGCGACGTCTGTCGTCTCTTCTTAGTCGGCCTTTGCCCCCATGAACTCTTTCAACTCACCGTAAGCAACACAATACCGTTCCTCTTCTTACACTCGAATAACATGGATTTTGACACATAGTAAGAAATTGAATTCGTTTTAGGGTTTTGATTATTGAGGAGTTTACATTTTATTGAGGAGTTTTACTGTAGGTTTGAGTTATGAAGCTTTGATAGAATGGAAATGCTGAAAAGTTTTTAATGTCTTCTTCGTGTGTAGTGGGTGTTGTTGAATTTATTTGTTGGCTCATGAGGGAAAATTTGGGGTCTTTTATCATTCTCAGAGTCCCAGAACTTATATAAGAATAAAAGGATGATTATTTTATGGAAGTTAACACCAATTTACCAGCATGAAGCATTAGATTGCGAAATTTAGATGATAGTTTGAGTCTTTCTTAATGTCTACTGCGAAGCAGAAAATGGAAATAGCAGAGTTTGACCGATTCCTGGCTTTATTTCTAATGGTTGTTTTAGTTTTATTTTACGAGGAGGAGAACATTGAATTTGGCGTATTTTGAGATTTATGATATGATAGATCGAAGACATAATAAAGTCAGCTTTTGGCATATTCTTCATAATGGTTGAAGTAATGCTTGAAAACAAAATAGGAAAGGAAAATCTTTACCAAAATTTATGCATCTTTATTCTCAGGCTATGATTCGAGGGAAAATAAATTTTAATGTTTATTGGCATTTATTGGAAGACTAGGCACCGACCCAACAAAACCCTAATCCCCTGCCAATTTCTTATCCATCTTCACAGCACCCCTCACCGATGCATCTCCACACCACAACCGCACGTTCACTCCGATCACCACTTCATCTCCACCGCCGTCCTCCTCCGCCTCCGGCGAGCTGACGTCGGTCGTCTGTCCGTCGCTGGCGTTGAGACGTCACAGAAGTCAATCGGAAGTACTACGATCGCGACGTCTGTCGTCTCTTCTTAGTCGGCCTTTGCCCCCATGAACTCTTTCAACTCACCGTAAGCAACACAATACCGTTCCTCTTCTTACACTCGAATAACATGGATTTTGACACATAGTAAGAAATTGAATTCGTTTTAGGGTTTTGATTATTGATATCGAGAAGTATGTTGTGTAATTTGGGGAAAACCAGTTCATTTGATATTTAGATGAACATATTTCGTTGTTTTTTGAGTGAGGTTTGGTATAGAGAAACAAGGGAAGGGAATGGAAGCTTGTCTGGTTGTGGTTTACATTTTATTGAGGAGTTTTACTGTAGGTTTGAGTTATAAAGCTTTGAGAGAATGGAAATGCTGAAAAGTTTTTAATGTCTTCTTCGTGTGTAGTGGGTGTTGTTGAATTTATTTGTTGGCTCATGAGGGAAAATTTGGGGTCTTTTATCACTCTCAGAGTCCCAGAACTTATATAAGAATAAAAGGATGATTATTTTATGGAAGTTAACACCAATTTACCAGCATGAAGCATTAGATTGCGAAATTTAGATGATAGTTTGAGTCTTTTCTTAATGTCTACTGCGAAGCAGAAAATGGAAATAGCAGAGTTTGACCGATTCCTGGCTTTATTTCTAATGGTTGTTTTAGTTTTATTTTACGAGGAGGAGAACGTTGAATTTGACGTACTTTGAGATTTATGATATGATAGATCGAAGACATAATAAAGTCAGCTTTTGGCATATTCTTCATAATGGTTGAAGTAATGCTTGAAAACAAAATAGGAAAGGAAAATCTTAACCAAAATTTATGCATCTTTATTCTCAGGCCATAATTCGAGGGAAAATAAATTTTAATGTTTATTGGCATTTAATGGAATACTAGCCACCGACCCAACAAAACCCTAATCCCCTGCCAATTTCTTATCCATCTTCACAGCACCCCTCACCGATGCATCTCCACACCATAACCGCATGTTCACTCTGATCACCACTTCATCTCCACCGTCGTCCTCCTCCGCCTCTGGCGAGCTGACGTCGGTCGTCTGTCCGTCGCTGGCGTTGAGACGTCACAGAAGTCAATCGGAAGTACTACGATCGCGACGTCTGTCGTCTCTTCTTAGTCGGCCTTTGCCCCCATGAACTCTTTCAACTCACCGTAAGCAACACAATACCGTTCCTCTTCTTACACTCGAATAACATGGATTTTGACACATAGTAAGAAATTGAATTCGTTTTAGGGTTTTGATTGTTGATATCGAGAAGTATGTTGTGTAATTTGGGGAAAACCAGTTCATTTGATATTTAGATGAACATATTTCGTTGTTTTTTGAGTGAGGTTTGGTATAGAGAAACAAGGGAAGGGAATGGAAGCTTGTCTTGTTGTGGTTTACATTTTATTGAGGAGTTTTATTGTAGGTTTGAGTTATGAAGCTTTGATAGAATGGAAATGCTGAAAAGTTTTTAATGTCTTCTTCGTGTGTAGTGGGTGTTGTTGAATTTATTTGTTGGCTCATGAGGGAAAATTTGGGGTCTTTTATCACTCTCAGAGTCCCAAAACTTATATAAGAATAAAAGGATGATTATTTGATGGAAGTTAACACCAATTTACCAGCATGAAGCATTAGATTACGAAATTTAGATGATAGTTTGAGTCTTTTCTTAATGTCTACTGCGAAGCAGAAAATGGAAATAGCAGAGTTTGACCGATTCCTGGCTTTATTTCTAATGGTTGTTTTAGTTTTATTTTACGAGCAGGAGAACATTGAATTTGGCGTATTTTGAGATTTATGATATGATAGATCGAAGAGATAATAAAGTCAGCCTTTGGCATGTTCTTCATAATGGTTGAAGTAATGCTTGAAAACAAAATAGGAAAAGAAAATCTTAACCAAAATTTATGCATCTTTATTCTCAGGCCATAATTCGAGGGAAAATAAATTTTAATGTTTATTGGCATTTATTGGAATACTTGAGGCTATTTAGCACCGATAGAACATAGGAATGTAAAAATCACATTTCTAACAAAGAATGAATTTTTGAATTTTATGTATTTACGTTGCACTTTTCCTTACTACCGTCAACTGCTGCATATAATCTTATCTGTTCTACTTTGTTCCGGTTATGTTCACTTAATTTTTCTCTGTTTCAAACTCCAGAAAATGGACATGGGACCCTGCCCAAAGGTGCACTCATATCAGCTAAGGAAAGAGTATCCTTTTTCTCACCCTATTATTTTATTAATTCCAAAAAGATGCTATCTCATGGTGCTATATCTGTGATTTTAGATTCCGTGTCTTATGTTCTACTTTATTTTTCTTTTAAGATTTAAAAAGCTTTATGAGAATAGCTTTTTTGATCTTATTTGTGTGAGATTTGAACATTAAGGTTTTCAGTATCTTTGTTACTTAACTATAATCAAATACCAAGAAGCAAAGTCAAAAGGTCAAGATAATTATGACAGGGGCTTTCAGAATCTTTGTTACTTAACTATAATCAAATACCAAGAAGCAAAGTCAAAAAGTCAAGATAATTATGACAGGGAATTAGAGGATGTCATAGACAGACTTATTGTTGAATGTGACAGAAAAATTGCGAGAGCTCTCAAACGTCTTAGTGAGGAGGATGCTAAAGCAGCTATTTCTATCTCTGTGTCAGAAGTTACTCAGGTGGCTTTAACATGCTTGCTGGGCTTTTTGTGGATCACTTTTTATTTGTGTGCATGTTTGTATCAGTTTATCTTTGTCTAATTTGCTGATTTGCTAATTGTGTAGACGCCTGAAATTCTTGAGTTGTCAAAGCAGATAAAGGAAAAGCTGAAAGAAGCCGATCAATATGGTAAAATTTGTTAATAGCATTTAACATTTACCTTTTTTTCCTTTCCAATTTTAACACAAAGTTGTGTGCGCTTAAAGCATGCCACACCATCATCTCCTGATGTGTGATTCATTAACCTTTTTGCTTCATATTAAGTATGCTACACGCCTACACCATTATCTTATAATGTCTGATATTTCTTTTATGTATATTGTTGGTAATCTAGCACTTGAAGGAAAAGCAGATTGATATTTGGTATTGGCCATCTTGGGTGATATTATTTATGGGTCAAAATAGGTGATATCTGTTATGGCTCGACACTATTGAAACTTGGTATGGGTCAACACGGGTGGTATTGGTTGTGGGTCAAAAAGGGTGGTATTGGAAATGGGTCAAAACGGTTGGTATTTGATATGGGTCAAAACGGGTTGTTAATAGGTTATGGGTCAAAACGGGTCAGAACAGGTCAAAATGAGTGATAATGGTTATGGGTCGTAACTGTTGATATTGAGTATAAGTCAGCTTGGGTCATATTGGTTATGGGTCAAATGGGTGATATTAGCTATGGCTTAAAATGATTGATATTTGTTTTGGGTCAAAATGAGTGGTATTTGTTATGGATCAAACGGATGGTATTAGTTATGGTTCATAGCGGTTTTATTTGGTATGGGTCAACATGTTTTTATACAGCTTATGTTTCAAATTATTAAGCATATTTGTATAAGTCAAATTATTATGCATATTGGCGAGTCAAAATGGGTGCTTTTAGTTATGATCAATGTGAAATCTGATCAATATGGTCATGCCTCATATGATTGTCTGGGTCAACATATCAAAGAAGCACCTACATATCCCAATAGGCCAAAGTCCCCAATGAGTAATTTTTTACACAAATTTGATTGTTTGTAATGGTCATGCTTGGTTTTCCACCAAATATAAAACATAGGCCTTTATCATTCATAGTAGCTTTCTAATATTTATGCGTTTACGGTTCATTTGTCAAATAAAAATTCAAATACCACATACCATCCTGATGGCTTTTTTCAACCATCAAACAACCATAATTGTATCAACTAGCATTGGATCCCGCGCGTTGCTGCGGGTCTTCTTGCAATGTCTTGAAAACCGTCCAAGTTGTTCTAGAGAACAGCAAAATTAAATTAATGTACAAGAACTAATGATTGATTGTATTTTACTTGATTTCTCTTAGAGAAATAAATTACCAATTGATTGGTTGGACACTCGGGTGGAAGCTTACATACCTGGGCTTCCCTCAAGTACATCCCCGATAGAATTGCAGGTATATAACCTTTTTTATACTACATGTTAGATGCATTTACAGAAACTGATCAAGCTGCAATTTCTTTAGTTTTTACTATAATGGGATATCAAAGACCTTTGGATGTGTGTTTTGAGAGTAACTATGAGATACTGAATATGGGAATCAGATAAATCTTTTTCTGACTATTTTCTAACTCAACTTACAGGTGCTTTCATGGTAGCACCTTTACTCAATCCATATGAGCCAAGCATAAACAAAGTTGAGAGACGAAGGACCTGGGAGAGATGGACACCAAAAAGAAAATTTATGTACTTCTTAGCAAGGAAGTTTCCAGTACTTCTTACCTTGATTAGATAGATAAGTGGCTAGCATTGTCACTAGGAAAAAGGGTTAGTCATCTTAACCGATGATCACTTTATATGTAAAAGTAGAGGTACATGTTTGACCTGTTACCCCGGCAGCCCTGTGCTGCTTGCCACCTCTATGTAAACGGGTCGATTGGGGTATTTTGTTTATATAGAACAACAGTTGCATATGTGACAAGTGTTCATAAGACAATTTGGATAATATAAATTTATTTAGTGTTAAGAATAAACAAAAAAAAACTCAGCTCGAAGTCTGCTACATAGTTCTGTTTATAAGGTTTTTACTTGAATGTTTTTTCTATGACGTCTGATTGGAGAGTTCCTTGACTTGGCTGGACAAAGTTATTATAGAATAATTGAGATATCAAGAGTTTCGGAAGAGAGATTTAGGGGAGTCGGTTCGACAGGGTAATATAAAACCATTTGTAGAGGAAGCAGTGTTGCAGGTATCAAATTGGGGTTTTAGTATCAGTGATCTTAATATCCAGAAGAAGCACCAAGGGAAAGGCATCATCTTCTGGCTAAAGTCTCTATATAAACGACCACCTCAAGAGTTGACTGGATTTCTTGGTCCAATACATATACGGCAGGTTCGTGCATTTTCTTGATTTCTTCTCATTATTCTGGATGTTTGATATGGGAAAATGAGCAGGTTGGGTTGACCCGACTCACTTTAGACTGGAAAAAGTTATTTTATCCATTCTACTTCATAGAGATAACAAAATAACCCGAATAAAAGAACCCCGCAGCAATGCGCAGGTTCATTTCCTAGTTAAGTTTAATTATATTATATTTTCTTGTTGCATACGCGCATAATACACGTAAAAGTGTAAAACCGAACATGTTCAGTTATATATTCCTTCTGCAAATCATAACGGCTTATAATTGGTTTGTTGCTAAAACTTTTTTATTAATACTTTCAATAGTAATTCTCTTTTCTAATATTAATAAAATAAAACTAATATGAAATTATATTTTCCGGAAATCAAATAGAGTAAGTTGATTTATTGGTTAGTTACATCAACCAAAGCTGATTTTGCTGATGGTATATTTGTTTTCGTTAGATATGATAAATACCCTATTATTATCAAGTGTAATGAAAGTTTATTACTTGTTATATAATAATAAAAAGTTAATTGAGTTTAAAACAACTTTTCTGCAGTGCATATTAGTAGTTTCAGATTTGTAATTGCAGGTTTAATATTTTTGAAGTTCCAGTATGGTCCTTAAATCGTGTGAAATCACTTTTAGTTTTCCAGTTAGAGTTATTTTAGTGACAATTAAAAATCTTTAATCACACAAGACAAATACATTCAAAATTAAAAGTTTAATTCTACTATAAAATGTGTACCGTAATTCATTTGTGAAATTCTCGTATGTTAATGTTACCACACCAAAGATCATCTTTTTATAGAGGGCGAACGATCATAACGTTTCAATTGACAGGAAGCAGTTGGGGGTTATAATGATCAACAACTAAATAGTTGCATTAGTATTTAGTAAAACCACCATTTAGCAGGAACTTTATTGGCGGTAACTCATCAGTGGTAACTCAGCGATGGGCTTACAGTTGAAGCCGTAATTACCGTTGTTCAGTGGTTGGTACCCACAATACAATAATGAAATAGTAGACCTCTCATACTAACCTATATTATCTTCTTCGCGCACGAGGAGCTCAACGATTTATTTTGAATGTCTAAGTAGTAGTTTCCCAAGAAGTCATTCATTTGAAGATTGCACTCACCCAAGCATGTATAACTATGATATTCTTCTCTCATCCATGCGCCTAAACACGTTGCTGGTGCATGAGGCATAGCATGTCTTACGAACTCATTATCTCTCTTCTCGAAGGGTGATGTGGATTTGTCTTGGGTGTTACATACACCTCTGCTTCCTTTTAACTCATTGTTCATGATGAGATGTGACCCACCATCTTGAACTAATACATGAGATTTGTCTAAGATGTCATACACACCCCGATGACTTATTATCCTCGATGAGGTTTGCACCAACAATTCAAATGACAAATACTTAGCTTTGATACCATTTTTAAGATCTTGTCTCTCATACTAATCAATATTGTCTTTTTTTTACCTACGATGAGCTCTTGTCTCTCATGCTAATCAATATTATCTAATTCGCCTATGACGAGGTCATGGATTCTTTTTTTGTTGTCTAAGTAGAAACATCGTAGGGGTTCACTCATCCTAGGATTATTTGCAACCAAACATGCTTTATCATGGATTTTTTCTCCAATTCATAACCATTAACCCTAAACATGTTTATAGTATACTAGTGGATGTGACCGTGCTATGCACTAGGGTTGTAAACTTTGAAAGTGTTAATTTTGAAGATTTATACATTAGTACTAACCAGTCGTAAAATTCATACGTGAAAAGTTGATAAAAATATAACAAGAATAAGTACTATTAAAAATGAATCCTCGAAGCAAAGGAATAAAACAGTGAATGTTCAAATGGTGAATTCATTAAAGTTAATAGGTTATATTGTAAATTGGTTAAAAAAAATAGAAGAAAACAATATTAAAATTTAGGAGATTAAGTGTAAAATTAACATAACTTGAGGGTATAAGTGTAAATTTTAAATACAAAATGAGCGGGTAGTCTATTTAAAAAAAAAGAGAGAGAAAGTATTATGATTAATTTCAAAAGATTCTTATAAATTTAAATGTAAACTTGTAGAAAAAACAAAATAGGTTTTTTACTACTTTGAAGGAAAAACATTGAGAAACTTGCAATTTCACTATTCATCATTTTTTTGTTCATAATATATAGTAGGTTTGTCCGTATAATATGGTATGTGTCATCAAGGCTTTTTTCTAACCTTCTTTAAATACTTATTATTATTGTTATTGTTATTATTTAGTTATTTAGTAGTTATATAGTTAAGTATTTAAATAAAATATAATATTTAATATAAATAATGCTTAGTTATAAAATATATAAAAAGTACATGTAAATTTAAATATTAATTTAAAAATTATAAATAATATAATACTTAATGAATTAAATTAAGTAATTTAATATGTATTAAATAATGTATAAATTATAAGAAGTTTATCAATTGAGAGTAAGTTAGAAATTATTACATAGAACACATGTATTTTAGGGAGGAGGGAATGTTCACGGCTTTGGGCTTAGGCTTCACTTTGTCGTGCGCCACTTCGTGCCAACGTCCGTTATTCCGACCGTTGCCAACGGTAAAAAATATAACGGCTCTCTTTTTTTTATAAATACCCCATTTTCTTTCCATCTATTCCACGCCAACTTTGATTTACACAATTTTAAAAAAAAAACATATAAACTTTATGGATACCTCCAGAAAAATCAAGGGGTGGTGCGGTCCAAAAAAATATTCGACCTCGTGGTGTGATTTTAGTTCATTTGATGTTGTTTTTAATTTAAACTATGTACTTATCTTTAATTTAATGAAATTTATATTTTTTAAAGTAGTATGAGGGTACTTGTGATGTGAGGTTACATGAAAGCTCCAACCCCTTCTCTATTATTATTAAAAGAAATAATTTTAGGTGTCCTAAACTTTAAGCAAATATACAAATATGTCAATCTCAAATGCTTTAAATATAATATAGAATAAATATAAATATAAATATAGATATGAGGCACAACTTTTATAATGAGCTTAAGATTTTCTTGGACTAGTTGCTGCTACTAAAGACTAGCGGCCACTTAAGGCTAGTTATCACTAATCATTTAATCTTGTAAGTTGCTATGGATCATATTTATGTTGAAGGATAAAGTTGTGCTTATCTGAGTTAATTCTGTTGATAGTAGCGCACCGGCCTTACTGCTGGTTATTAGTTCTTCAGATGATTAAAATCTATGCAACTTCCATTGATCAAGCAATTTCAAAGTAACTCTGAATGGTGCTTTAATCAGACAAAATTAAAATATATATATATATATATCACATTCATCAAGGCTCAACCCTTAAAACCTTCAAAATATGTTGTCCTTTGAACCCAATCCGATTGGTGTGCACTTGCAACCCCTCGTGGTCTAAGTGGATCCCCCAGAAACCCTCAAGATAGTAGATGCCAGAAATCATAATTGTACGTCTCATATAAACTTGTATTCCACACCTCACTAGAGTTATTGCTTGTACCTAGGTTTTGTAGTTTTATTTTAGTCTTGAGCGAAGAAGCTGACTAAACTAAAATGGCATCGATTATAGTAAAATCATCAAGAGTGATCATATGTAATTTCATGAGTAATGATATAAGGAGCATAAATGATTAGGGATTTTAAATACTTAATTTAATATTAAACACATAGAAAGTTTATAATCTCATTTTTTATTAATTGTAAATCTCAAATTATTTTATATATGTAGTGAAAATAAAAACAGTCTTTGATATATAACAAACTGATAGGAAGCAAGTCCTAACACATAACTTGTGATTCATTCATGTATACTCATGTAAAGAACAATTTTCTTTCACACAAAAAGATATGATTTGTTGCCAACTAGTAGAGGGCATCCATGATAAAGTTACTCATAAGGCGATGATATCGCTATTACTATAAGGTAACGCCGGACTATATGGCCGTTTTGGTCCCTAGGTTTTGAATCCTCGCCATTTTTATGAAGGGCATTACTTACTATTTGGACATCCCCTTTAGGGCTATTGTAAATCTGAATATTCTATAAATGACATTCTATTCATAACAATCGATGTCTTTACGCATATTTTAGGGGTTACTTTATACGATAATAATCAATTTTAAAAATGTTTCAATTGGATCATGTAAGTTTTAAAAATGTTCTAATTAAATCCCTTAGCTTTCATGTTTTGTATAAATTAAATGTTTTAACATGTTTTTCTTTTGTTTCAATTAGAAAATATAGGTGTGGAGTAATGTCATGGATTTTAGGTATTTGTTTATTTTGCATATGATTAACATGTTTTTTAATATAATTACATATATTGAAAATTTCAACCCCCATATTTTATCCTTTATTTCTTTCTTGACTCAAGAAAGTCCAATGATTACTCGATTTGCTGGTCTAGTGATACAATTTGGGTAAAATATGTGTGAATAACATAATCGAAACACTTTTGATATTTGAATACTATCCTGTGATATTTTTTATGTTATTCGTTTTCATACACCAAGACATAAAACCATATTCTAAATTTTATGCTTGGGACACTTGATAGATATATAAAACTAAAAGATTTTTTTCTCCTTTTAACATCAAATACTGATATAATTTAAGTTTTTATTAAAAGAAAAAAAATGTTACACCACAGTGACAACTCTCTTTTTACAAAAATATGAACTATTGCTTTAATTAATATATAACTTATATATTATTTTATCAGTTAATATATAAATATATATTTTGTATGACTAGATGTTATCTTATAGATACCATTCCACTTAATTTACACCGCGCATGATTTAAACTAGGCTACAATTCTTAACCTTAAAATAAACGTAATCACTCTAACTTTAAATAATATTACTATCGAACTATATTACTTCTATATGATTAAGGATATACAACTAATATATTATATCATTCTTACATATAATAAACTCACAAGTTACACCGGATTCTAGAACCAACTACTAACAGCAACAATATAATGGTTGAGTCGTGTCTGACATTCATCTCAGTTTTAAATATATCTTCAAACTAAGCAGCTAATGGTCAAAATTTTGAACCAATATCTTAATTCATGTTTGTTAATCCCAATCTGCGATTAGTATTATATTTTCTTAGCGGATAACTTCTGTAAGCACAATATAAGTATTTTACACATTTACTAATTATATAACATTCAATAATATGCATTTATTTACGTACCCAACAAAAATATGCGGCATTACTTTTTAAGATTTTACGATACGTTCTTTCTAAATCAAAAGGGTCAAAAAATAATCAAAGAAGGTGTTAGTGGATGAATAACCTTAAGACTAACCACTAGGGTTGGTGCTAAATGTCAGAAGCAAATACTCGATCTTAGAGCATCAAGGTTTAAAGGTCCTGGGTCTAAGTCTTATACGGGTAAATAAATTTAACGTTTTAAGAAAAATAACCATAAGATTATAAATATAATTTTGTAAGCAATAAATCTTTTTATTTAAAGTTATAAATAAAAAATATTATAATAGTATTAAAAATGAATAAGTTTTTGTAATTCTCGTATTAGTTTCACATGACATGACACTATCAAGTCGCATTGTTTTGTTGTTTTACCAAATATTATATAGCCGGTCGAAGGAAATAAAACATATACAAACAGATTATATAATCTACCTAGACCGATACGGTTTTTCGCATAAGTTTTGATGAATATATAAAATTGTATATAAAATGCATGTTTATTTTCTTTTTTATGTATCTTGACTCGAGGAATATTATATTGTAACACAAAAAAAGATATTCTTTGAAGGAAGAATAAACGCTCGAAGAGGAGACAAACGACCATCCATGAATCCATGTGACCTTTGAGAGCACCAAAGGCCATAATGTTATGGTTAAATTCATTTTTACAAATTGCCATGTGGTCTTCCTGACAAGTCTACCCTTATGTTATCGATCAACTGGGATAACTATCACACTATTCAACTAAGCTTATCTAAACGGTTGTACTTGGGTTTTATTAATTTGAGAATATCATGCATGAATCTTTAGTTAGAAATATATATATACTCTATACTAAGCTGGTTTTATTTGAGAATATCATGCATACACTACAAATATTCGATCATTAGCGGCGACAATTATCGCCGCTAATACCCCTGTTTGTCGCCGCTAAAGGTCGCCGCTAAAAGTTAGTCGCTATTGGTCAAATGTTCGCCGCTAATAAGTTATAATACTCATATAAAAAAAAACAAACCCAAATCTGAGAAAGAGAGAGAGAAGGTCGCACATCCCTCTCCCCCTTTCCCCCTGCTTTTCTCAATCCGGCCAAACCACCGGCCGGAGGTGGCCGATTCCGGCGAGTGCCGGCGTGTGACTAGCCTCATTCGACTCCCCTCTCCCCTGCGGTCGCGATAGTGACTTCAATTTCTCCCGAAACTCAACGTGGCGACGGGAATCGAAGGTGGAAACTCTGTCGCAGGTCGGTTCGAGAGATGGCGGTTCCGATGGTGTTTGAAGGTCGCGATGGTGGTGTTTGTCGCAGGTAAGTCCTCGACCTACAACTCGATTTCGGTGGCTGAAATTGTTGGTCTCGGCCGTGAAAGTCGAGATTTTGAAGGCCGACCCCGGGTTTTGGATGGGGAAATCTGTTGGTTGTGGTGATGGTTCGCGGTTGAGAGGCGAGATGTAGCAGCAGGGGTTTCGATGGTGGCTGTCGGTCGTGGCTTCGGTGATGGCAGCCGACCTCGAAGATGGTTTTGGGTGGCTGCAAGTTCGTGGCAGAGGCAACAATAGCGAGGTAATCTGTGATTGTGGTTGTGTTGTTGGTTCTGGTGATGTTGGCGGCTGCTGATGTCAATTGATGGTGGTTCATGGCAGAAAACAACCACAACACCCGATTGATGGTGGTTTATGGTGGTTGCTGCTGTTTGATGTAAGATTAGAGCAGTTGGTGTTGTTCATGTGGTTGCATGTTGGGTTCTAGATGAGATCCTTAGGATTTGGTTGAAATTGTGATTAGTGTTTGGTGATGGTGTACTTCATCATCAACTAAGAAATTCTGTGTTGAATCGTGTCAATATGTGCTGGTTTGAGGTTTTAGGAAACTAGGTTTTGATTGGTGATGTTTGTTGTTGGCTGCGATTCTGTCTGTCGTGGTTTGTTGCTGTTATTGGTTGTGATTTGGGGCTGTTAATGGTGATGTATCAGTGTGCATGTCGACTATGGTTGGTCTAGTTTAGGTTATGGTTTTGGTGGTGTGTTGGACCATGGTTGTCGATATAATGGCGATGGTAAAGATGGATGTGATTGTGATTTTGGTTGTGGGTTTTCAAGCCTAGTTGTGACATTGGCTGCCTCGATGATTGTCTAGAATTCGGTTAGGCTCGATGGTGTGGCTGTGGTTGTTGTGGTTGATAATGGTGGTAGTGGTGTTAAAGTGATATGATGGTGTGTCGGGTGCCGGTCAAGCATGGTCAAACGAGGTCAACGGATAGTCAACAACAAGAACATGATGGGATCAAGAACAATACGAGTGGGTTAGTGAACGTGAATCGAGTGGAAGTTAGGATTGCTTTGTTGGTGATCATCCTTTTCTTTATCAAGCTCAGAATTGTTTAAGGATACAAGGTTCTTGCGGCGTTAACCGAGTCTAGACCCTGTTTCTGATTATTGTCACTCGTGTATAAGGTACGGATTCTGTTCCTTTGATTATCATAGTATTCACTTTGTTTCCGTTACTTTGTAGTACGGATTCTTGGTTATCTTTATCATAGTATAAATTCTGTTCCGTTACTTTGTAGTACGGATTTTTGATATGTTATTTCCGTTAATATGAATCGTTTAGCCTTTATTAGTTGTACATCCTTAATATTTAATTATGCTCCGATTCATTCGACTCATTAGTGATATTTATTGAGACCTGTAGCATGCAATATATAATTTATAAGTTTGTGCTCATTATTGCATGTTCCTATAAATGTTTTATTGATACGTTATATGTCGGTAGTTGTACTACCATTTGATTGATACTCTGTTACCCGAGCTCTCCGACATGTCATTGTGGCGTCAATGATGTGACACTTTTCGTGACGGTGTGTAATAAATAGTTCACGGCGTCTCCGTTAACACGTTAGTACTCAGGTAGTACTTTGGCCATAATATCTGGGAGGCGGATGGATCGATCCTAGTTCAGTTCAGTTCAGTTCAGTTCCGGGGGATGGAATCATGTGTGTACGCCCCACACACCATCTCATTAGTGCATAGTCTAGCTAGCTATGTACTTATCAGTTCAGTTTTGGCTCTGGGTACTTCTTATATTACACGACTTATTTGTTTGTATATACGCGTCGTGTAGATCAGTTCAGTTCAGTATTACATGTTCAGTTCAGTATCAGTATTATATGTTCAGATTCAGATTTCCGTTTTCCATATCATATGTTCAGTTCAGTATCAGCATTATATGTTTAGATTCAGATTTCTGTTTCAGCATCATATGATCCGTTCAGAATTCAGATATAAGTATTTATGCTTCGTATCGTTACTATTGTTATTTCCGTCACTGAGCAACTTTTGGCTCAGCCGTATTTCCTTTTTGTGGTGTTTCTTATTTGATTGTAGGTAATCAAGGGGTTCCGGGAAATCAGTGAAGAGTGGTTGAAGATCAAGATTGGATTTTACTTTAATTGATGTAATGAATAACTTAATTAGGTTCTTTCGGATTATCTGGTTGTGTGTGAAATTATCTCTTTAATATCGTGAAATGTTTTTGATTTGATATCTGTAATAGTGACACGTCAGCCTCTCCGGGTTGGGGTGTTACAGTTATGGTATCAGAGCAAAGGCTCTTTCCTGTAGAAAACTTAAACATTAATAATAAACTTGTGAGGTAATGGGTAGACGTTGGGTTAGGATCTAATTTTTGTTCCCAATCAAAATTCCAGTATTCACACGTATATCTTCATTTCAGATGGCTCCTAAGAGACGTGTGAACAACCGCAATAACTCGAATGGCCCCTCATCTGATACTCCTCTTGAAACCCTCGTTGCTAATGCCGTAAACGCTGCTATTTCTGGAATACTCCCTAATCTGATGACTCAGACTGCTCAAACAGTCATCCAGCAGATGCAACATGCAAATTCGGAGGGAAACAACACAGGACCTCCACCCGGTGGAAATAACTCAGAGCCACCTTCTGGCGGGAACAACACAGGAGCACCTTCCAGTGATAATACACCACCACCCCGTGATGGTATTCATGTCTGGTTGGAACGTTTCCAGAAGCAAAGGCCTAAGTCTTTCAGTACTTCCAATGATCCGGTCGAGGTGCAAAACTGGATCAGTCATATTGAGAAATTGTTTAAGGTACTTGGCGTTGAGGACGTATACAAAGTAAGGTTGGCTACTTACAAGTTAGAAGATGATGCTCACAGATGGTGGACGACTGTGAAACAAGCTAGAGGAGGAAACGAATATGCAGCTACACTTCCTTGGGATAAATTCCGAGGAATGTTTTATGAGGAATACTTCACTGCTGCTGACCGCACTGAGTATCGTAGACAATATGCTAATATTAGACAGAGGGATGACGAGCACATAACAGATTTCAAGACACGATTTACGCGGTTGGTGAGTTTTCTTGGTGCATCTGCAGGCTCACCGCAAGAGCAGACAGAAAATTTTCAGTGGGCCATATGTGAAAGGGATCGAAAGTTTATATTGAATCATCGGTTTAAAGATATTAATGAAGTGGTTGATGCTGTTAAAAACCTATATAATGATAAGAAGAATGGAAGGAGGTCATATGATGACAACCGTAAGCGGCCTAGAGAGAATGACCAGATCAGTCTTCTTCTCATACGAATAAGAATCAGTCTTCACCACCACGAGACCGTCGAAACCGTTTCGATCGCAACAACAACAATAACTCCCGATCATGGAAAAATCGAAACCAGAACCAGAAATCAACTCATAATCAGACTCAGCAGGCCTCTACTCGTGCTCAACCACCAAATCAGCAGCACCCTAATCAGGATCGGAATACTATTCCTCAGTGTAACACATGCGGGAAACTTCATAAGGGAGCTTGTCGCTGGCCGGAGGATTATGTTTCCGATGCGGACGTGCAGGACACATGATTAGGGATTGCCCTCAGCGTGACCCTCGTAATGACGCTGGAGGGAATCAAGCTAAACCTGCCACCGGAGGACGAGTTTTTGCACTCACTGCAAATGAAGCAGCTAATGCACCAGGTATATTTCTGACCCCTTTAGTTAGCAACGTATTATATGCATATATATGTCTTATCCGATACTGATAGTAAAGCCCTAGGTATGATCTCCGGTACCCTTTGCATAGGAAAGCGGGATATTTATGTCTTGTTTGATACGGGCGCTACGCATTCTGTCGTATCTCTTTTGTTTGCTAAGTACTTAAGGACTGCACCGACTGCGTTAGAGCACGCTTTGGCTATTACAACTCCATTAGGAGAGTCGACTATCATATCGCATGTCTATAGAGATTGTCCGATCAGAATCGAGTCTATTATTCGTAAAGCTGATTTGTTTCCTATGCAAATGAGTGACTTTGATGTCATACTTGGTATGGACTGGTTGACTCGACATCACGTTACTATTGAATGCCAGACTCGTCGTGTTTATTTGGAAATCCTCAATGCCCTGAACTCGTTTATCAAGGGACTCAGCCTCGGAAATCGTTGAAAATCATCTCTGCGTTTAAGGCTCAGAAATTCTTATCACGCGGTTGCGTGGGATTCCTAGCTTCAGTGAAAGCTACATCTTCTGAAAAGCCGAACATATCTGATTATCCGATTGTATGTGATTTTCCTGACGTGTTTCCTGAGGAGTTACCCGGACTTCCACCAGATCGCGAGGTAGAATTCACTATTGATCTTATTCCAGGTGCTGAACCGATTTCTAAGGCACCGTATCGTATGGCACCTATGGAGCTTAAGAGTTAAAGGAGCAGTTACAGGAATTACTAGATTTGGGATTTATTAGACCAAGTGTCTCGCCTTGGGGCGCACCGGTCCTATTCGTGAAAAAGAAAGATGGTTCTTTGAGACTCTGCATTGACTACAGAGAACTCAACAAGATCACTATCCGTAATCGTTACCCTCTGCCTCGTATTGATGATTTATTTGATCAGCTTCAGGGTGCAAAGTGTTTCTCTAAAATCGATCTGAGGTCTGGTTACCATCAGTTAAAGATCAAGGAGTCTGACGTCCCTAAATCTGCCTTCCGTACTCGGTATGGTCACTATGAGTTCCTGGTTATGCCGTTCGGGTTAACTAATGCCCCGGCTGTATTCATGGATCTAATGAACCGAGTCTTCCGCAAGTTCCTCGATAAGTTCGTCATTGTATTTATCGACGACATCTTAATTTATTCTAAAAGTAAGGAGGAGCATGAGAATCATCTTCGTATCGTGCTCGAAACACTACGTGAAAAGAAGCTTTATGCCAAATTTTCAAAGTGTGAATTTTGGCTGAGCAAGGTAGCCTTTTTGGGTCATGTTGTTTCTGCGGAGGGTATTATGATGGACCCTGCTAAAGTTGAGGCGATCACTAAGTGGCCTAGACCGACCTCAGCCACAGAAGTCCGTAGTTTTCTTGGCCTTGCTGGTTACTACCGCAGATTTGTTGAAGGTTTTTCTGTTATAGCTTTACCCCTTACGCAACTGTTAAGGAAAGGGGTTAAGTACTCTTGGAATGACGAACGAGAGAAAAGTTTTGAAGAGCTCAAGAAAAGATTGGTGTCTGCTCCTGTTCTCACACTTCCATCGGGCACGGGTGGATATCAGATTTACAGCGATGCCTCTAAAAAGGGACTTGGATGTGTACTAATGCAGCATGGTAAGGTCATTGCTTATGCTTCACGGCAGTTGAAACCTTACGAGGTAAATTATCCTACGCATGATCTTGAACTCGCTGCTGTTATTTTCGCGTTGAAAATATGGCGTCATTATCTTTACGGAGAGACTTGTGATATTTTTACTGATCACAAGAGCTTGAAATATATCTTCACACAAAAGGAACTAAACATGAGGCAGAGAAGATGGTTAGAGTTGTTAAAAGATTATGATGCCAATATTCAGTATCATCCGGGAAAGGCCAATGTGGTAGCTGATGCCCTTAGCAGGAAGAGCTCAGGAACAGTAGCCTCCCTACAGCTACAACCACACAACGTTACTGATCTTGATAGATTGGGTATTGGCCTACTTATTGGCAAGAGCAACGGATATCTCGCAACACTCCAGATTGAGTCAGACTTAACATTCCGGATTAAGAACGCACAGAAAGACGATGGTGAACTCTGGGCAATCTTACAGAATGTGGAGATTGGTAAACAATCAGAATTCAGAGTTGAGCATGGAGTAATCTGGTGTGGTAAACGTTTATGTGTGCCTAATGATTCTTCTCTTCGAGAATCGTTATTAGCTGAGGCACATAGTTCTCCGTTCTCTATTCATCCTGGATCTACTAAGATGTATCGGGACCTTCGTCAAACTTTTGGTGGAATGGAATGAAAGAGGATGTGGCTAAGTATGTTAGCCGTTGCCTTACTTGTCAACAGGTCAAGATTGAGCATCAAAGAGCTAGTGGTTTGCTTCAGCCACTACCTATTCCTGTATGGAAATGGGATGATATTTCCATGGATTTTGTGACAGGGTTGCCAAGGACATTTAAGAAAAATGATACGATATGGGTTGTCGTTGACAGATTGTCAAAGTCAGCTCACTTTCTCCCAATTCAGCAAGGATTTTCGGTTAGCAAACTATCTGAAGTGTTTACACAAGAGATTGTTAGACTTCATGGCACTCCGGTGTCTATCGTGTCTGATCGAGACCCGAGGTTCACTTCTCGCTTTTGGAAGGGTTTGCAAGCTGCATGGGGTACCAAGTTGAGGTTTAGTACGGCGTTTCACCCTCAGACTGACGGTCAGTCGGAGCGTACTATTCAGACACTTGAGGACATGCTTCGAGCTTGTGCCTTAGAGTGGACTGGGAACTGGGATGAATACTTGTGTTTGGTCGAGTTTGCTTACAATAATAGTTGGCAAGCTAGCATTGGCATGGCACCTTTTGAATTATTGTATGGTCGTAAATGTAGAGCACCTATTTGTTGGGAAGAAGTCGGTGAAAGAGTCATCGAAGGACCCGAGTTAGTTCAAATCACGAATGAAAAAGTTGCTATTGCTAGAGAAAAGTTAAAAGAAGCTCAAAGTAGACAGAAAAGCTATGCAGACCGACACCGTCGACTTTTGGAGTTTAAGATCGGTGACAAGGTATTCCTGAAGGTTTCGCCTTGCAAGGGCGTACGACGTTTTGGTCTACAAGGGAAGCTTAGTCCACGGTTTATCGGACCCTTTGAAATCCTAGAAAGAGTTGGTGAGGTTTCGTATCGTTTGGCTTTACCACCTCAACTGTCACATGTGCATAATGTCTTTCATGTATCTCTTTTAAGGGGGTACAATTATCATCCTCTTCACGTGGTTAACTATCCACTTCATTTGATTCGTGAAGACTTATCATTCGAGGAAGAACCAGAAGCTATCCTTGACCGACAAGAACGCATTATGCGTAGGAAAACCATTCCTTTTGTTAAAGTATTATGGAAAAACCATTCCGAACGCGAAGCTACATGGGAGATAGAAGATGAAATCCGTTCACAATATCCGTATCTATTTACCCCTTAGTTATTATCTTTTATATGTTTTTGTTGTCAGTTATCTGGTTCTTGAACATCACAGTACTCCGTGTACGTTATGCCATATCTTTGTTCAAGATGTACCTAGCAATTTCGTGGACGAAATTTTTTTTAGGGGGGTAGAATTATAATACTCATATAAAAAAAAACAAACCCAAATCTGAGAAAGAGAGAGAGAAGGTCGCACATCCCTCTCCCCCTTTCCCCCTGCTTTTCTCAATCCGGCCAAACCACCGGCCGGAGGTGGCCGATTCCGGCGAGTGCCGGCGTGTGACTAGCCTCATTCGACTCCCCTCTCCCCTGCGGTCGCGATAGTGACTTCAATTTCTCCCGAAACTCAACGTGGCGACGGGAATCGAAGGTGGAAACTCTATCGCAGGTCGGTTCGAGAGATGGCGGTTCCGATGGTGTTTGAAGGTCGCGATGGTGGTGTTTGTCGCAGGTAAGTCCTCGACCTACAACTCGATTTCGGTGGCTGAAATGTTGGTCTCGGCCGTGAAAGTCGAGATTTTGAAGGCCGACCCCGGGTTTTGGATGGGGAAATCTGTTGGTTGTGGTGATGGTTCGCGGTTGAGAGGCGAGATGTAGCAGCAGGGGTTTCGATGGTGGCTGTCGGTCGTGGCTTCGGTGATGGCAGCCGACCTCGAAGATGGTTTTGGGTGGCTGCAAGTTCGTGGCAGAGGCAACAATAGCGAGGTAATCTGTGATTGTGGTTGTGTTGTTGGTTCTGGTGATGTTGGCGGCTGCTGATGTCAATTGATGGTGGTTCATGGCAGAAAACAACCACAACACCCGATTGATGGTGGTTTATGGTGGTTGCTGCTGTTTGATGTAAGATTAGAGCAGTTGGTGTTGTTCATGTGGTTGCATGTTGGGTTCTAGATGAGATCCTTAGGATTTGGTTGAAATTGTGATTAGTGTTTGGTGATGGTGTACTTCATCATCAACTAAGAAATTCTGTGTTGAATCGTGTCAATATGTGCTGGTTTGAGGTTTTAGGAAACTAGGTTTTTGATTGGTGATGTTTGTTGTTGGCTGCGATTCTGTCTGTCGTGGTTTGTTGCTGTTATTGGTTGTGATTTGGGGCTGTTAATGGTGATGTATCAGTGTGCATGTCGACTATGGTTGGTCTAGTTTAGGTTATGGTTTTGGTGGTGTGTTGGACCATGGTTGTCGATATAATGGCGATGGTAAAGATGGATGTGATTGTGATTTTGGTTGTGGGTTTTCAAGCCTAGTTGTGACATTGGCTGCCTCGATGATTGTCTAGAATTCGGTTAGGCTCGATGGTGTGGCTGTGGTTGTTGTGGTTGATAATGGTGGTAGTGGTGTTAAAGTGATATGATGGTGTGTCGGGTGCCGGTCAAGCATGGTCAAACGAGGTCAACGGATAGTCAACAACAAGAACATGATGGGATCAAGAACAATACGAGTGGGTTAGTGAACGTGAATCGAGTGGAAGTTAGGATTGCTTTGTTGGTGATCATCCTTTTCTTTATCAAGCTCAGAATTGTTTAAGGATACAAGGTTCTTGCGGCGTTAACCGAGTCTAGACCCTGTTTCTGATTATTGTCACTCGTGTATAAGGTACGGATTCTGTTCCTTTGATTATCATAGTATTCACTTTGTTTCCGTTACTTTGTAGTACGGATTCTTAGTTATCTTTATCATAGTATAAATTCTGTTCCGTTACTTTGTAGTACGGATTTTTGATATGTTATTTCCGTTAATATGAATCGTTTAGCCTTTATTAGTTGTACATCCTTAATATTTAATTATGCTCCGATTCGTTCGACTCATTAGTGATATTTATTGAGACCTGTAGCATGCAATATATAATTTATAAGTTTGTGCTCATTATTGCATGTTCCTATAAATGTTTTATTGATACGTTATATGTCGGTAGTTGTACTACCATTTGATTGATACTCTGTTACCCGAGCTCTCCGACATGTCATTGTGGCGTCAATGATG
Source organism: Flaveria linearis (assembly GCA_024085815.1). Lineage (NCBI taxonomy): Eukaryota > Viridiplantae > Streptophyta > Magnoliopsida > Asterales > Asteraceae > Flaveria > Flaveria linearis. The sequence goes on along the minus strand of CM044006.1, from coordinate 75,108,257 downwards.
TGACACTTTTCGTGACGGTGTGTAATAAATAGTTCACGGCGTCTCCGTTAACACGTTAGTACTCAGGTAGTACTTTGGCCATAATATCTGGGAGGCGGATGGATCGATCCTAGTTCAGTCAGTTCAGTTCAGTTCAGTTCCGGGGGATGGAATCATGTGTGTACGCCCCACACACCATCTCATTAGTGCATAGCCTAGCTAGCTATGTACTTATCAGTTCAGTTTTGGCTCTGGGTACTTCTTATATTACACGACTTATTTTGTTTGTATATACGCGTCGTGTAGATCAGTTCAGTTCAGTATTACATGTTCAGTTCAGTATCAGTATTATATGTTCAGATTCAGATTTCCGTTTTCCATATCATATGTTCAGTTCAGTATCAGCATTATATGTTTAGATTCAGATTTCTGTTTCAGCATCATATGATCCGTTCAGAATTCAGATATAAGTATTTATGCTTCGTATCGTTACTATTGTTATTTCCGTCACTAAGCAACTTTTGGCTCAGCCGTATTTCCTTTTTGTGGTGTTTCTTATTTGATTGTAGGTAATCAAGGGGTTCCGGGAAATCAGTGAAGAGTGGTTGAAGATCAAGATTGGATTTTACTTTAATTGATGTAATGAATAACTTAATTAGGTTCTTTCGGATTATCTGGTTGTGTGTGAAATTATCTCTTTAATATCGTGAAATGTTTTTGATTTGATATCTGTAATAGTGACACGTCAGCCTCTCCGGGTTGGGGTGTTACATAACTATGTAGATGTCGCCACTAAAAGTTGTCGACATATGTCGCCGCTAATGCTTACTTTTTTAAAAAAATTTTTTTTTGTTTTTTCCAAAATCCAGTTTTCATCCAAAATAAACCTAGATTTTCTAATAACATGATCTAATAACATAAACTACAATCTAGATTACAAAATATCATACAATCAAACATAAATAATTAAGCTATTCAAACATAGATTACGAAATATCATACAATCAAACATATCATACAATCAAATATAAAATAACCTATTCATCCCCATCGTCTGAATCATCTTCTTCCTGTTGATTTGGAGCCTTTTGCGAAGCAATTAATTGTGTCATTTGTGACATAAATTGCGCATTTTGGAACAGACTTGAAATTTGCTCCTGCAAAAACAAAATATACATTTATATTTTGACAAAGTATATGAAGTGTAAACCAAACATACTATGTTGAACTTAACACATCCAAGTTTAAGTTATTTTGACCCGTTTAACCACAAATCATGTCCTTTTCACCCGTTTTGACACGTTTAAGCTAAACTTAGATAATTAAATTCTATTTTAGCGATTAAAAGTCATAATTAATCTAAAACAACTATGATGAACTTAACACATCCAAGTTTAAGTTATTTTAACCCGTTAACCACAAATCATGTCCTTTTCACCCGTTTTGACCCGTTTAAGCTAAACTTAGATAATTAAATTCTATTTAGCGATTAAAAGTCATAATTAACCTAAAACAACTACGATGAACTTAACACATTCAAGTTTAAGTTATTTTGACCCGTTTATCCGCAAATCATGTCCTTTTCAACCGTTTTGACCCGTTTAAGCTAAACTTAGATAATTAAATTCTATTTTAGCGATTAAAAGTCATAATTAACCTAAAACAACTATGATGAACTTAACACATTTAAGTTTAAGTTATTTTGACCCGTTTATCCGCAAATCATGTTCTTTTCACCCGTTTTGACCCGTTTAAGCTAAACTTAGATAATTAAATTCTATTTTAGCGATTAAAAGTCATAATTAACCTAAAACAACTATGATGAACTTAACACATTCAAGTTTAAGTTATTTTGACCCGTTTATCGCAAATCATGTTCTTTTCACCCGTTTTGACCCGTTTAAGCTAAACTTAGATAATTAAATTCTATTTTACCGATTAAAAGTCATAATTAACCTAAAACAAATATGATGAACTTAACACATCCAAGTTTAAGTTATTTTGACCCGTTTAAACTCAAATCATAATTAACCTAATACAAATATGATGAACTTAGATAAAATGATGCACTTACCTGTGTAAATGACTGAGGAGTTTGTTCGTGATCATGTACAAAAGAACTCGTCCATGAAGATGAGAATGGTTTACGCCCAATCCCCCTAATATGTCCACGCCGTTGTCCCAACACCGACTCAAAAATATCGACTTCATTCAACGTTGATGATCCACTTTCTTGATTTTGGGTTTCACTTAGCTCATCAAACCTTTCCTTTAATTGGTTCTGTATTAATTAACAAAAATATATTAACATATTTATACATACATAAAGAACTCGTTCCTGAAGATGAAATACTTACATATTGTTGTTGTGCTACCTCGCTATCAAATGTCATATCTTTACCAGTATGTGCATCATGAAACGTCTCCAGTCTGCTTTTATTCTGTTGTTAAAAAGTATAATATATATTAAAAAATACTAATATATAATACACAAATATATAATTTAAATCATTACATTCTTATAACAATAACTACTATATGAAGCAGTCCCCTCACGGTTTGTATATATTTATTGTTGACGATTTGCTTTGTTTGAACTTGACACATTTCTATATGCGTCACTCATAAAATAGTCAACGGTTTGGCTCCAATTTTTATGATTCATTCCTGGTGGAGGATTCACCCTTGCTTGTTCTACATTTTTGTAGCCTCCAACTCGATCAAAATGTCTTTTTGCCATATTTTTTCGATCTCTAAATCGTTTGAGAAACACCGAACGGATTCCACCCTCTATCTGTGCGCGCTCACGATCTCGCAATATATCATCAAAGTCAAAGCGTCGCTACATTTAAGTTAAATAAAATAAAATTTAGTTATGTAAAATTGAATAACAAACATATAACTTATAAAATTTTACCGCCATATGCTCTTCCAAAGCATTCTTCTGAGCATCGGAAAGATTTTCATACGAACAAACATTAAAAGGAAAATTAGCTTCCATGTATATCCCCACCTCGCGAACAAACATATCATTAAGTTCGCCAACGGGGGTATACGTGGCAGCTCTATCAAATGGAAGAGATAAAGGTCCTCCCTTTTTAGCTACCTCTTGCTGCAATGCCTCTTGTTTTACAAGAAGGCGTGCCTATTAGATTAAAAAATCATTAATTGCATCATATATTAATAATAATTGAATAAACATATTAATAAATTAATTATAATAACCATTACCATCTAACGCGTGACTTCCAGGACCGTCAAATGGAGGTAGTGGTGGATCCCCCGTGCCATCACCACCATGGCTCATAACATCAGCCATAAGGTATGCGAAAACAATCCACAATGAAATCATGTCTTCAAATATAAGATTTAGAACATAATGTTAAAATAAGAAGAAAGTCTTGTAGTCAACATGAAATACAAACAAATGTTTAGATAAATAAATACATATACAAATCCTAACAAATCATAACAATTTTTTCAATCAGAGTCACCCTCATATACTTCATTATCTTCGTCAGACTCTTCGGTGTCATAATCAGAATCGTTCTCATCATAATCAGACTCGTCTTCAAACACCACCTCAGCGATGACAGTTGGCGGATTAACTTCACTTGGAGTCTCGCCTTCAGTGACATAAGTAGGCATGTTATGAAAATATTGTGTGAAGTCAATGAAAAGTACGCTATTAGATGAAGAGTGGTTGTGAACAACGTCAAGATCTTCTGTCAAGTCATTGTCAACATTTTGAATGTTCTCCATGACACCATCATTGGTTGTAGGGCGATCACAAATTTTTCGATGATTAACATTCTCGACGACCCACCGGTGATTATTGTTTTGATTTCTTCGAGAAGGTTCTCGGATGTAGACACTTGTTTAGCTTGGGAGGCAAATATGAGTTGATCGTCTTTGTCCCATTCACGTTCTGTGTTGATACTAATGATATTATTGTCGTATGAAACACCCCTTCTAGTATCAAACCATTCGCAACGAAATAGGACAGTTGAATACCCATTTGCATAATGTAATTCAATAATCTCCTCAACTTGCCCATAATATTTCTCACCATTCTCTCCCTCCACTAAAACACCGGAGTTTTGCGTTGTGCGTTGCGCGTCACGATCAACTACCATAAACCTAACACCGTTGACTATGCAAGCAGTGTAAGTATAGGCATTTACATCCGCACCAATTGAAAGAGCATACAACTCTGAGTGAAATTTTGGAGAATATTGTATTTTCATCGAATAAACCTAAGAAAATATAGACTGACACGTGTTATATATGGATTACCTAACAAATATATAGTAACACGTGTTAGATATAGATTACATTCTCGAGGAACCATGTTGGAAATTTGATTTAATATCCTCATGTGGACATTCAGATTTAAATTCACTACAATATTGATAAAAAGATACAATAAGTGAGAAATAAAATATATTTAATTAATGATGCAAAGTTAAAGATAGGAAACTTTACTTCATATAATCTCTGACTTCTTGACAGCTATCGAGCACAAACCATTCTAACTTAAGCTTTTCACTTGGAGAAAGGTATTTCATCTTTGTTGCACTAACCGGACGACATTTAGACTCAATACATACACGTTTCTTTTTGGGATAATGACATCCTCGTTTCTGTCCGGGCGATTAAACTGAGTCTCAACATCTCGAAGGTATCTCGAACAAAATGATAAAGCTTCTTCAGCAACATAACCTTCAGCTATACAACCTTCTGGCCTTGCTTTGTTTCTGACATAATTTTTTAATTTTTTCATATATCTTTCAAACGGATACATCCATCTCATACATACAGGACCACCACGAATCGCTTCATCAGGTAAATGCAAAACTAAATGAACCATAATGTCAAAAAACCCGGAGGATAGATCAACTCTAACTTGCACAATATTATAAGAATGACATCCTTAGCTTTCTTCATATCCTCGACCAATAGTGTTCTTGAGCAGAGTTGCTTAAAAACGTACAAAGATCAACTATTGGTGTATAAGTATCTTTGGTCAAAAAGCATCTAACCCCAATCGGTATTAAACGCTGCATGAGAATATGACAGTCATGAGATTTCAACCCACTAATATTAGTATTGTTATCTACCACTCTCTTCCTGATATTAGATCCGAACCCATCAGACAATTTAACATCCTTTATAAACTCACAAAATAACTTTCGATCACTGATCTTCAACGAGTATTTTGGGTGTGGACTATACCACTTGCCATTCTTTTTCTCCAACCACTGCCTACTCCGAATATTTAGATTTTTCAAGTCAACGTGTACATTTGGCGTATCTTTGCTCTTTTCATTCATTAGAAGAGTACCCAACAAACTGTCACACATATTTTTCTCGATATGCATCACATCTAGGTTATGTTTTAGCTGCAGAGAAGACCAATACTCAAGTTCAAAAAATATGCTTCGTTTCTACCAGTTCAACTCAAACTCCTCCCGTTTTAATTTTACACCTCCAAAATCGGGATGTTTACCCGACAAACGATGGCGTAGACGACTAAGTTGAGCTTCTATGTCTGTATCATTAAATTGTTTCGGAGGGGCTCTGATCTCAGGTTCTCCGTTAAGTTCTAAACTTGTTCTCCACTCATGGTTAGCATCTAAGAATCGCCGATGACCAACATATACAACTTTATTTGTAACACGCATAGAAGGAGTGTCTTCGTTACAAGTCGGGCATGCTTTGTAACCCTGCCCGCTCCAACCAGATAAACTACTACGAGCTGGAAAGTCGTTTATAGTCCATAACAACGCCGCTTTCATTATAAAGAACGTGTTTGTCGTCGCGTCTTTAGTACGTACGCCTGACACCCACAACTGCTTAAGCTCATCCACCAACGGCCTAAGAAACACATCCATGTCTTTCCCCGGTGATTTAGGATCAGGAATCAACAATGACAACATAAATGAGGACTCTTTCATGCATAACCATGGAGGCAGATTGTATATGGTGAGTACAACCAGCCACGTGCTATGAGCCAAACTCATGTTACCAAATGGATTAAAACCGTCGGCTGCAAGCCCTAGGCGAACGTTTAGCGGTTCCCTCGAGAAGGTCGGGTACCTTATGTCAAAATCCTTCCATGAGGTACCATCAACAGGATGTTGCATCGTACCCTCTTCTGATCGTCCGGTACTATGCAAAATCATATCCTTTGCTGTGTACCTTGAAGAATACAATCGTCGTAGTCTCGGGGTTAAAGGAAACCATCGTAACACCTTGTGAGGTAACTTCTTACCCTCTGTATTCGTATCAACCCACCTACTCTCATTACAAACGGGACATTTTTCTAACAAAAGGTTTTCTCCCCAGAAAAGAGCACAATCATATTTGCAGACATGTATCGACTCATATCCTAAACCAGTCTTTTTTAATGTCTTTTTTGCTACATAATGAGAAGGAGGGATTTATTACCCTCAGGATGTGAAGATTGTAACAACTCAAGAAGCTCATCAAATGAGCTATTAGTCCATTTATTCTTCACCTTGATATGCATAAGCTTTGCTAAAAAATCAAGGGAAGAAAACTTAACACAACCCGGATATAATTCTGATTGAACTTCTTCTAATAAGTTCTCAAAATCATCATGGATACCACTACTCTGCTCATGGAGACCGCTACTCTCCTCCATAACGTCTTCGATAACGTCAGCCATTTCGTTTGTTGGCGCAACGTTATCCACAACTACAACTTCAGGAATTAAACTTTCACCGTGATAGATCCAATCTTTGTACGACCGGCACATGCCCCATATTTCTAAATGATATTTCATTTTAACCCATCCTAATAATACGGTATTCTGACATTTCATACACGGACATCAAATTTGACCATAACTGTCGGTAAGTTTTTCGCACATATCTATAAAAGAGCTGAGTCCTTGTTGATACTCAGGTGATCTACGGTTCGGATTAAGAAGCCAACTTTTATCGACAGGCATGATTATGGAACTGCAATACGTATTAGGATTTAAGTGGATGAAAATTTATCCACGAAACATGATTAATAAAAAGTAGGACAACGGATTGAGAATTCAAAAGGGTAGGCTGCTATACCCACTTTTTGAATACCTTATCTCATATATGAATGTGCCTCACATGATTGTTTGTTTAAAAAAAATTCGGCAGCATTTCCTCTTAGCTCCCAAGTATATATATACATATAGAAATATATACTCGTGGAGCAAAGAGAAAATAAAAACCAAATTTTTCTTAAACAAACAATCATGTAATACACATTCATATCATAAATGAGATAAAATATTCAAAAAGCAGTCCCAAAACGGGGACAACCCGAAATTAATTACTAAATCAATTTCGGGCGAGTATTTCTAAGCTCGTGATGATTAGAATGAAGTCACAAAACCTAAAAGCTTATAACATATAATAATTGGTTCAAGTAATATCACGTTTCTTTTGGTTTTCTTAGTAATTGCTTCAAAATAATCTCTAACCTACAAAATATCAACTAACTTCCAAATATCAAATACCCAATTAATTTTTAATCAACTAACTACCAAAATACCCAAATCCATTTATTTCTAACCTACAAAATACATAAATACATTCATCAACAAAGCATAAACTCTAAATATCTCAATTACCTTAAAAATATCTAAACAATTTTTAATCAATTTTCAACTAACTAAATAACACCATATAAACAATTGTCAACCATTTCAACAACTAGTTTACCAAACATCAAATGCCCAATTAATTTTTAATCAACCAAATAGCAAAATATATTTATTTCTAACCTACAAAATACCAAGTTGGTGTTTGCACAAAAATAAAATAAAGAAACTAGAATAACATCAAGAAACTAAGTTAGTGATTCACTTAACATAAAATAAATAAAACAAATTACCTCAAGAAACTCAAACGACACTTAGAGGTGGCGATGACGGTGGCTCCGGCAGACGGGAGGCGGCTCCGGTGGAGTGGTGAGGGAGGCCGACGGCTAGGTGGTGAAGGTGGGGTGTTGGGTCGCCGATCCGCGAGGTGGTGAGGGTGGGGTGTTGGGGAGCAACCTCCGGTGACAATGGTGACGGTGGGGTGTAGCCGGAAATCGCCTGAAAATGCCTTAAAATCGGTGGTGTGGAGTTGGAGGGAAGAATGAAGATGTGAAGGGAAATCGATGGGTTATCTCAGATCAGAAGCAATAGCGGCGACATGTCGCCGCTAATAGTGTCGCCGCTATTGCTTCTTGTACGACCAAACCCTCGCCGTTGGATCTTCTTTTTAATGAACGGCCAGATCAAGTTCAGTACAACTGAAACAGATTGGAAGCAATAGCGGCGACTTGTCGCCGCTAGTAAGTCACCGCTATTGATGGTCGCCGCTAATGCTACAAGTCGCCGCTAAAAACATCGCCCCTATTGCTCGGTTTTCTTGTAGTGATATTGAGTTATAAAGTATATTTTATACTAAGCTAGTTTTTTTTTTTTTGAGAATATCATGAATATTTAGTATTAAATATATATATTATACTAGGTTGTTGATAATTTTAGTGTCATTAAATCATTTTTGGTAATTGAAGATTCATTAAAGACCAAATGAAAATTTAGGATATACATTAATACAAGTTAATAGTAGGTACGGAGTACACACTTAATTTATACTATTCTAATTGTTAGTACGTAAAAGCCACAATAATTTAAGTGAGCGAAACTCACTGAACAAAGAGTTCAAGATGGCGCCACCGGTAGTTACGAATGTTATAAGCACCACCAGTAGATATGATAATTATAAACATATATAAGGATTAGTTATGGTGGTTACAGAACTGTCAATGACAATTTGGTGGTTATGATGGCTATATAACTACTAGTGGTAGTTAGGATGATAACTATCAACCGTTTTCAACCCTATATAAGAAATCAAATTGGTCAGTTTTGGGTATAAAAAGTTTGTATAGACTAGTTCTTGATTTCATATTCTGAGAAGTATCCGATTAAATTTTAGTGAGTAACGTCATAATAATTTGATCTGAAAGTGCTATTATGAGTTTTCGAGATATACAGGCATCATGATTCCTAAAACCTACATAAAAGATGTTTGAGAAGGTTTTATTATTAATTTAACATTTGGATGATAAATCAAATCTATATTTATCACGTCAAGTACGATGTCACGGTGACGCACGCCGGGTAAAAAATACTAGTTCTTATTAATAAAAACATACTATGCTTAATTTTATTTTCATCAGAAACTAGTTCTGTAAATAATATGCCATATATGCTTACATGATATATATAATATATTTTATATTTATTTATTAAAAATATTCGGTATCTAAGACTAACATTCTTTTAGAGATTTTATTTTTAATTTTAGTATCGTTTATGCAAGATTTGAAAATTTCTAAATGTAAGTTACTGTATTTGATAACATTATACAAAATATTAAGTTTATAATATAAAGAAAATTAGATTTTAACAATTAAACTATCATTTATTATTCGAGAATAATTCACATTGTTGGTTTGACCAGTGTTGTTCTCAAATTTCACTTTTATTAGTAATGACAATCATGATAGCATAATCATCAAAATATTTACATTTGATTTTTACTCGACTTGGTTTACAATCTTCCGACTTTAATAAAAAGATAACTATGAATGACATATGGCATCACCACATTTTTACTCATCAATATTTTCTCGTTTCTCTGTCATATTAATAATTATATTAATTTACAAATAGTTTTATTAACTCCTTTTTAGATTAAAAATAGTTTTTTATAAGCAATAAATCTATTTATTAATGTTATTTATAAAGAAATAATTTTTTATACAAATAAAATTTTTTAAAATATCAATATTTGTTAAAAATATGAAATATTTTAAAATTAATGTTTTTAAAAAGTAATTATTTTATAAACTAAAAATAATTAAAAATGGAAGTTATAGTAAAGAAATTTTATAAAATGACATTTTTCTAAAACGGGTTGCTTTTAACAAAATGCTTAAATTGTTTTTTGGAAAAACAAAAATTTTTAAAATTGATATCATTATTTATTACTTATAATCATTTTGTATCTTATCTTAAAATATCGTTTTATAATTAATAAATTTCTATTCTATTTAAAATTTTATTTATATTCAACCTGTATAATATACATGTTTACTAAATATAGTAATGATTATAAACAATATAAAACAAACAAACAACTAAATCAAGTGAAAAACAAATACTAATCAAGTGTGAATTTTTTATAATTATATTATTGGATTATCATTAATAACATACTCCAATAGATAATAATATGGATATTAACGGTCAATAGATAATAGTTTGTGTTATTAAAATACAAATTTCCTAAAATAAATAACTTAGTTATGATATATTAAGGGTAAAGAGTGGGAAATGGGAATGTGTGACCTAGTAAAAAATATAAGGATGATCATGATGACGGGTGTATTGATACTGGTGTTTGTCTTTAGAAATGAATGAAATTCAAGGAGGCTTGTTATTGATACATTCTAATTATGATTCTTCTCTTTATACATACATATAGATACATAAAAAGAGATACAGATATTAGGGTGTTTTAATAACAAAAATAGATGTTTATATAACCCAAGCCTATTCAAAAGCTCACTTATCATATGATTAAAGAACATAATTGTAGATGTTCTAATAGACTCCCACAAACTAAGGTACTTGATAATATGTTAGTAGTAAAGAAAACCCTTCGCATTTCGTAAAATATCATAATCCCTAATGTGTTTTGGATTTGGCTAGTACATCAAAGTTCAAATGGATAACACTCTTGAGTTTGAACATCTTTCATGTTTGTCTTTTATAAAAATCTCATTTTCATGTTGACGTAATGAGAAAGGAGCGAATGAATATGTGAGGACGTGCAAGGTCTGATGAGATGTATCAGAGGAGCAGAAAAGTTGAAAATAACAATAGAGAAGGATAGAGTAGGGCTAACAGCTTTCACCGTAGAGGTACCCATGTATAAAACCTAGAGATGATCTATGAAAATTAACAAACTTTATTAAAGTTACAGTATGTCAAGAATGTTAACCTTTACTTTTACCCAAACCAAACTTATTACACTAAACATATGTATATTATAGGAAATTGCATTAGAAACCATCACCTTTTAATATCATTTATGTTTTTCATTAATATGCCATTTGACTTGGTGATTTCACCCACTTGATTCATTTTGTCACTTTAAGCTTATACATCAAAACTATATTCTAGAACTCTTTAGCATCTTCATGTGAAGATGCTTTTGAACAGACCAAACTACAAATGTATAACTTTCTTATTTTCAAAATAAAACTTTATCCTAATTCATGTTTTTATGTTCTCTTAAAAGTATGTTAGCTGAAAGAAAAATATATGCACCTCTACGATTTGTTTTCCTTGCAAGTTTATCATTATATTTATAGTATGATGCTTTCAATACAATAACGTTTCTATCATATACTATTTCCTTCACAATATGAACATTGTTTTCAACTTTCATTCTCACCCATATTTTACTTTATTCCTCGTACAAAATATATCTTCTGTATTTTTGTAGGACATGCTACTGCCCATAAAGATTACTTAGTCATGACAAGTCATATTTCATGAAAGTGCATTCTCTATTTCTTCTCTCTCGTATAACCTTTGTACGTCCACGTCTTATAATTTTATTGTTTCTCAGCATCTATTTTCTTGCATTCATTTTTATGGTCCTTTTTCTTATCCATCTACAAACTCTTTTCACCTTAGTCCTTTAATGGGTGTCATAACGTCTATCTACCTCTTTACTTTCTTATATTTTTATGGTATAATATCCTACTTTTCTTTTTTCATCTTCTTATTCTCGTTCACATCCTCATCATTGTGATGGAGGCCATACATTTAAACCTAAGTCATTTTTTATCGTATATATGACAAATCATATTACGTATTCGTAAGAGTTAAATGTCTATATTAAAACAAATAAAAAATTAAGTTACTTTAGTGAAATATTTAAACAACTTGGTTATTAGTAAAGTTTTCGTTTTATGAACCAATCAAACTTTATAACATCAAATATACTATCACGTTCTGAATTTTATTGGGCAAAAACGTTGACAAGCTTCACCGAATTTGACACTGATAAATGAAGTCATTTTAAACTACTTTTTGAGATATAGTCGTTCCTCTAAGAAAAAGGTTGCCCTTGTAAAAGCAGTCAACTAATTGATTAAATATTAAACCGAACTACAATAAAATAAAGGGAAAATTACCAGATTGGCCATTTGACCAATCTGGTTTTGCATAACAGCCATTGACCGAACATAATACCAAAATAGACCGACCAATAACAAACTGACATGTGGCAAATATCTCTTGCAGGCGATACGAAACCATATATATCGCCAGAAGCGGTATATAGGCGATACCAGCCCATGAAATCTCGCCCCGCGCTATATTATGCATATATCGCGCTTCCATCTCGCCAATATTTGAAAAAATCACAACAAAAGCGAGATTAGGACATGCAATCTCGCCAATATCGAGACAAAATCATGTGGTATCGCCGGTTATATAGGTATGTATCGCCTGGGATAACGCGCCGGCGAGACATCGCGCCGGCATCTCGCTTGACCCTTTAGTTTTGACGGGCGAGACAATGCGCCGGCTACTCGCTTGGCCCACTACACATTTTGACGGGCCTACGTCGTGGGCTAATAAATAAGGGCTTGGCTGTGAACTTGAAGGGCTTTCGTAAGCCCATGTTGTTTGATTCTAATGAAGCAGACTAGAAAGGCATCGGATCCCCTTGTGCAGCCCAATTAAGGGATACCAAAATTTATAAGTTTTATAATTAATATGTTATATCTACCATAATTAATGTTGTTACTAGTATATAATATGTGTTAACACATGAAAAATTGTAAGAGATTAAAGCTTTCTTATATCTACCAAACTTTCAAACATGTTTGTTAACATTGTTGTATGCAGCGGTGGAAAATGGGAGTTTAACAATGAAGTTGAAGAGTATGTTCCTATAAGAGTTCGGTGTAATCGACAGGCCATCTCTTTACCGGTCAATATTACATTTGAAGAATTAAATAATCTTGTTTTAGTATATTTGGTTTTAAAAAACATATAAGACTACGTTATAAAATGTCTACCTACACTCATTCAATTGACATATTGAATGATAGTGATTGTTTATTTTTTTTAAATCTTGTTATTAATGATCCAAATCATATTTTTACCTTATATGTTAGTGAAGAAGATGATGCTAGTAGTAGTTTCGTAACAAAAGAAAATAATGATTTAAATGAAAATTTTGAAAATAATAAATTTTCTCCGGTTGTGAATGATAATTATAAGTCATCATCTTCAAATGTAAAAGAAGGTCAATGTTTTAACACTAAAGACGATCTGCAACTGGAACTAGGTAAAATGTGTGTTAATTATTGTTTTGAGTTAAAAGTCGAGCGATCATCAAAAAAAGATTTGAAGCATCATGTCGAAACAAAGAATGCAGTTGGCGTATTAGAGCCTATGCATTTGAAAATTCAAATATTTTTCAAGTTAGGTATTTTAACGATATTCATACTTGTTCGAGAACGCAGACTTATCCGAATATTCGTCAAGCTAACAAAAGGTTGTTGGTCATATTATTAAAGATCAACTTAAAGACAGCGGACGAATATATCGTGGTAAAGAAATTATGAATGATTTTAGGTTAAATTATAAAATTGACTTATCTTATCAACAAGCTTGGAGAGGGAAAAATTATGCTCTTCAACTTTTAAACGGGTCACCGGAGAAATCATTTGAAGAACTTCCTGTTTATTGTTATAATTTAAAGAAGGCGAACCCCGGAAGTGTGACCCACATTGCAACAGATGAAAGTGGACGTTTTGAAATGTTTTTTGTGGCAATTGGTGCTGCGGTAAGTATTTTTGTTATTTCATATAAATTTACAAATTATTATATAATATTATTAACTATATTCTTTTAATTTTTTTTTTTAGATTCGCAGTTTTGTGAGACATTTACGACCTTTGATTGTCATAGACGGTGCACATTTAAAAGGTAAATATTTAGGGACTATGTTTTTGGCTGTAGCAATGGATGGCAACAATCAAATTCTACCAATAGCATATGGTGTTGGAAAAACCGAGAGCGGAGATTCTTGGACCTGGTTTTTAAGTAGACTTAAAGAGTGTATTGGTATGAATCCGCATTTAGCAATTATATCTGATCGTGCTGCATCAATCGATGTAGCAATTAAAACAGTATTTCCTGACGCCTTTCATGGTCTCTGCTGTCGTCATTTGATGATGAACTTACGACTTAAGTCAATGAAAGGGAAAAATTATGAGTCGTTATGGTGGCAGACTTGCAAAGCTTACCGGATATCTGACTTTGAGGATGGACTATTTAGATTAACATCTACTCTTCCTCGCGTTCATAATACTTTGTTTAATATTGGTTTTGAGAAATGGTCAAGAGCACATTGTTCTGGGAGGCGATACAATATAATGACGTCTAACAGTGCTGAGTCTATCAATTCTTTGTCTCGACATGCTAGAAAACTCCCTATCACCGATCTTATTGAATTTTTTCGTGAGTATTTACAAAAGTGGTATTTTAATCGTCGAGAAATTGGAGGTAATCGTTTTATATAATTTGAGATAATGTATTGTAAATTAAAATTTATACTTTTTTTTTTATTTACAGCAAATTTACAGCAAACGCTTACTAAATGGGCTGAAAATAAAATTCTGCGAAGAATCAAAAAAAGTGCTACATGGACAGTAACTGGCATCAATGATCATTGTTTTGAGGTTGCTGACGGTGGTAAAAAGGGTTTAGTTAATTTACACAGTCAAAGCTGTAGTTGTCGTAAATGGGAATTATCAGGTCTACCATGTGGTCATGCAATTGCTGTTTCGAAATTTTTAAATATAACTGATTGCAGTAACATGGCTAATTTTTGGTTTTCGAGAGACGTTTACAAGGCAACTTATGAAGAGTCCATAAATCCTTTACCAGATCGATCAGAATGGGAAGTCCCTACAAATTTGATGGCTCTTAAACCACCGTTAATGAACAAGAGACAAGCAGGAAGGCCACGTGAAAACAAACGTATACCCTCTCGCGGTGAACAAGTTACACCAACATTTTGTAGCAGATGTAAGACAGAAGGACACCATCGTGACAAATGTAAAAGCGTAGCCCCTTCACAAGCAACAACAAAATCAACAGGACGTGGGTTCAGCAATCGTAATATTCCAAACGTATATGTTGATCAGAGCAATTTTTCTGATTATGTACGTGATACAACAGGTGAAGATTCACAAAAATGGGAGTTTGATTTAAATCATCCTTAAAAAATTTGTATCTTCCTTAGAGTTTTTCTGATTAATGTATTTTGATTTTTGTTTACATAATGTTTAATTAATGTTGTGTTTTTCTGATTTGTATCTTTTTAGTCATGTGTAGCAATGTTGTGTTTATATCATACCTAAAAAAACCTAAAATTATTTTAATAACTTTTTTTTATTAAAAACAAAAAACTATTGAGAAAATAATATATCATTCTATGGACAGCAAGAAATAATTATTTGAGTTGTTTTAAATTGGTTTGTTTCTTATGCATTGTTGTTACCTTTAGTCCTTTCAACACACTGCATAAAACAATATTCTGGTTGGGGGCCAAGAGAGTGAAAAGCTTTGACATTGAGTGTAGTGTAATATGTACAGGATATGAAAAAAAAAATAATAACGTGAATAACCGAAATAAATCTAATAATAAAAGACAACTTTAATAAACGTCCATTAACTTTGTGTTTTTTTCATGTTTAATATGCATCCACGCTTTATTACTTCTGTTTATCCTTAAAGTGATAACAATTAATAAAACTGATATTCATCCCCTTAAAACTAAACAACCAACTAACTGGTAGTTTATTATAATGACAACTTTAATACTAAGAGTTCTTTATGCATCTTTTCCTTTTTATCGTTAAATTCCATAAACTACCATAAGAGTTCTTTATGCATCTTTTCCTTATTTGAAAAAATACCTGTTAAAAAATATAACTTATTTTATGAACAAACTGATATCTTTATGACTTTCTGTTTTTTGTTAATCTTTTTTATTATGTTACATGCGATTATTCATGCAATTGATATCGTCTTTTTGGTGAGAAATCTAACGTTTTTATTAAATAAAAGAAATCACAAATTATATTATAATAAAACCATAATATTATAATAAAAGCATTTAAACTAATACAATAAAACTCTAATGCGGACGGGTAAGCTACGCCAAAAATAAAATTGATCAGCCATGAACCGTCTATACAACTTACACGTCTCCTTAAAATTTTCACCACAATCTACGGGTTTCCCCGTAACCAAATGTTCCATCAGCATTGAAACGTAAACTCCTTCATTACCCCTTAAGTTTTGGGGAGATGTAACATAATCTTCATTTACTTCAATACCAAATGGTTTTTCGGGTTGTTTAGACTTTTTCCAAAAACGGAGATTTACTAATAGAGCGCCAAAATACACACAGATTTTCATTAACACCGGGTGAACCAGCCGACCAATTTCTCACCACCTATTTCTTCACCACAAAAAATCTCCAATTTTATTGTTCGCAGATTAACACGAACAAGTACCCATTCTTGACTCTGAATACAGAAAGGAAAATATACATAATCAATATCTAAAAAAGAGGGATACGGGTTGAATTTTCCATCTGCAAAAGAAACAGCATGCTTGCTACACGAGTCGGTTAAAAAATCAAAAAATTGTGGAGGCAGTATACTCCAACGCATATCCGACAACGGATTCTTGTAAAGCTCTCTATGTCTCCAATTCATCATTCTTAATACCCAACCTTCAATGTGCTGAATAAAATTATTATATTAATACAATTATAAAAATATAAGTGTAAAAAATAAAAAAAAATATAAGTATAGCAATAATGGATACAAAACGTTACCACTGCGGTTAAACAACCGTTACGTCGTAGACCGAGTAAAATACCCCAAAAATTTTTGTCAAGCTTTGTTGGTGTCAAAAATATAGCAGAGTAACAAAAAGGTGCGTCCCCTTTATTATAAAATCCATAACATTTGTTGACCATTTATCTGATTCATCATCTGGAATGGCCCATTTACGTACTAAAGAAGGCCTGCCTTGAACATCTTCTTGTGCATGAGGACGGTTTTCGAGGGGGTTTTCTTCCGGGTTTTGAACGTTCGAAGGTGAAGATTCATGTTGATTCCTTGGACGCCTCCATTTACTCATGATCCAAGATGAAGGTTTCGGTGCGGGTTGAGAGCAATATTGATTTTTATCCATAGAGCTATATTTTTTAAAGTAAGAGTGTTTTTAAGAGTGTGAATGAAGTAGGATAATGTAATGTCTATTTATACTAGTATTTAAAATTTAATTTTTATTTAATTTTTTTATAAATATATAAATATTTTGTTACTGGGCTGAAATTTCTACAGATTTTGTTACTGGGCTTAATCGGTGGCCCATTTAATACCCAATTTTTTTATAAATATATAAATATTTTGTTACTGGGGTGGCCCATTTCAAATACCCACTTTTTTTTCCCGATGGGCCTTGTAACATTATAATCGGTGGCCCATTTCAAATACCCACTTTTTTCCCGATCGGCGCGAAATAAACCAAATATCTCGCCATGGTCTCGCCGGTAATAGCGAGACGTCAGCGATAAGGCATGCTTCTGTCTCGCCTGAAGTTTAGTATCTCAGCGATAATGCATGCTTCTGTCTCGCCACTATCTCGCCTGATGGCTACTTTCGCATTATTTGTGGTCCATGGCTATTATGCAAAACCAGATTGGTCAAATGGCCAATCTGGTAATTTTCCCTAAAATAAATGGGTAAGTATGTAAATAGGAACCAATTTTTAAAATTGTTGCAATTAGGTAACTCGTTTTAAAAGTGTTCTACTTAGATCACTTAGTTTTTATCTTTTATATAAATTAAAAGCTTTAACATGTTTTTAGTATGTTATACTTTTGGTTTCAATTAGAAAATATTTTTTTCTATCTTTTGATGCTGATATGGAACGTTGACGCAAATTTTAGGTACTTTTTTTATTTTTTTCATAATTAACATGTTTTTTTATTTTTAATATAATTTTATATATTACAAATTCTGACCACCACGTCTTCTCCACCGTTATTTACTTGACATAAGAAAATTTAATGATGACTCGATTTGATCATTTGATGATCCAATTTGAGAAAAATATGTATGAGTGATTAAATTAGAACACTTTTGAAACTTGTATATTATTCAGTGATATTTTCCCTAAAATAAAAGTATAATAATTAGTTAATTAACTTTTTTTTGAACGGCAATTAATTAATTAACTAATACGCATGTTGCCACTATTTATTATAAATGTTAATAGTAATTAACACCAGATTATTGAATATTTAAACAGCTAAAAAAGGATTAATAACGATAAGCCGATATGAATCATGCCATAAATTTCGGGGATTCTTTATTCAAAGGCAACTCAATTTTGTATACATATTGGGACCCCCAAACTTTATAAAACTAAGAGGACAAAAAATGCCGTTCTAAAAAAAAGGAAGACAAAAATATCGGTGACATGTTGCATGCTTTCTGGTTTAATTCATTTATAAATATGTTAACATTTATAAATACACTAGATTATAACCGTGTACTACACAGATTGAGTAAAAATATTAAATATTTATTAATAATAGTAATAAAACATAAAACATTATTTTGATATTAGATATCATTGAAATTATTTATGATAAGCACTTTAGTTAATAAATAAATTTTATATAATTTTTCTAAACATTTCCTACTAAAACTATTTTTTGAAAAAAGTCATTTTTATAAAAATTTAATGTCTCAAACCTGTTGTTTTTATTTTTTTTTTGTTTTATAACTTATTTTCCGTATTTTAAAAATATTGCTTTGGAAATAAATTATTGTTTATAAATATCTCTTTGTTTAAAAGCTCTAGATTTTAAATTTTTTTATTAGTTTTATAAAAAAAATTAATATAAACTTTTGTAATTAAAAATATCAGTTTTAGAATATTTCATATATTAAGAAAAGTTCATTGTTTTAGGGAAAATTCATAGTTTTCAAAATTTTGTCTTTGGAAAAGAGTACTTTGTAACCATATATATACTTTTAATCGATGAAAAATGTCTTTTTTAAAAAATATTGATTTTAGAAAACTTTGGATTTTTTAAGATAAGAGAGAGAAATGTAAAAGGAATTTGAAAATTAGTTATTTTATTTTTTAGAAATGAATAAATAATTTAGCAGAAAAATAGATAAGACAATGAGTGTGATGATAATATGTGTCTTATATAATACTAACTAGGTTAGAGCCCATGTATTACATGGGTGGAATAAATAAAACATATCAAAATCGTTAGCTTTTTAAATATTTTATTTCTAAATTTAATTAGTTATTGGTGAAATAAAAATATAATAAATATTTAAAGTTATAACAAAAAATAAAATCTACAATTATTACTCTATATTTAAAGATAAAATAAGTCTAAAACCATATAATTTAGTATATATTATAAAATTGTTAAAAAAAAGAATATTTATATTTTAGATGTTTAATATTTTAGTTTATTTATTTAAAATAATTATCATTTAATATGAGAGAGACAGTAAACATAAATGTATTTTAAGATATTTTAGTAAAAAAGAAAAGTTAAATTAATTATTTCTATAATTTTGGTATTTATTATGAGAAATAAGCGGGAAAATGATTTTCGGATATACTAAAATGATGACACGTGTCATTTGATATGCTAGAATGATGACACGTGTTAAAAGAAAACATTTTTTTATTATATGTTATAGATTACTAACTTGATTGAGCTTAATGGGTTGTATCTTATGTTTTGTAAATTGTAAGTTTGTTTTTTTCATTATCCTTTTCACTTTTAACCCTAAGTTTTTATCTTTCACATTAACACTAAGGTAATGTTTGTTTTTTTCAAAAAGTTCTTCCCCACCTCTTCATCTGTGCGCACGCAAACGCGAAAAGAAGTTTTAAGAGAGCAGACTGTTTGATTTTCGAAAGATTTTTCATTAAAAAATATCTTCTTGCGGTCAGCATGACGCTGACATAGACCATTGTTTTCAAGTCTTCAAACCTCTTCTCCTACTCCTCATTCACAGTCTAACCTAAAAAGAAACATCCGAGCCCCAAAATCACAGCCTTGTCATTCCTCCTCCATCACCAGCTGCAACCACCATCATCCATGTTCGCAACCTCCAACGCCGGCGACGCCTCCAGCCGGCGCTCCTTCAGCCGGCAGTCCTCCAGCGGGCGGTAACGTTCGGCATCATCAACAGGATAATAATCCTCTTCATCATCGTTTGCTTCATCACCATCGAGGGCACCTGCAAACTGTAGGAACCCGTTTATATATTGTATATAGAATTATGAAAATGATTGTACAACAATATGTAAAGAATTAAGAAATCATGACGCGATCAAATAACATCAACAATGATTGTACAATTCATCAATCTTAGCCAAGCAACATATAAAATCAGTTGAACAAAAACATATAGAATCACTCGAAACAATCTGTAAATGAACAAAACAACTAAAATTAAAGATGTGGCTGAGGGTTGCTGTTCAACAGCGGTCCCTTAAAACAGATTTCAAGCCACCCAGGTGAACCCGTCTGTCTCCCAGGGTACAACAGCCGAAGCAGTGTGTACTGCCGGGACTAGCCTAGCACCCGAAGAAATACCTGAAACAACGACGTGGAGTTCTGCTAAGGATGGGAAAGATTGCGATGAAGCAGAAGGATTACTGCAACTCATGCAGCTGATTACAAGACGATGAGAGAGTTGTTTTTTGTGTGTTTCTCTGTTTTTCGTATGTAACATTGTGAACTCTTTACTCAGGTTTTAACCTTGGCACATGCAACCTCAAGAGTCACCTAAGCTAGCACATGGAACCTCAAGAGTCTGCTAGCACATAGACCCTTGGCACAAGGAACCTCAAGAGTCTGCTAGCACATGGACAAAAAGGAGTCTGCTAGCATTAAAGACTTATTAATCATCCATGAATACGAAGTGACCTTGGCACATGGCACATACGAACAGTTATAATCTTTGGAGTTCAAAAATACTAAACCGGCTCTCAAGCGGCTCGCGACGATGCGAGCGTGCGAAGTGCCAAGTGCCGCCATCAAACCGCCACAATGCGACCAAGCGCCAACGCCCACGCCCCCGCCCCGGCCCCGGGCGCGGGCGCGCGTGCGCGTCGGGCCCTTACAGGCCCTCCTGTCAGTCACTGGGTGTGTCTACTTGTATAGGAGATATTATCTCCATTACACTCCCACTTATAAACTACTCTCATTCTTTTTATCCCACCAATGTGAGACAACATGAAATTTTACATTCAATGTTTTAATCAACCATCATGCTTACAATTATATTCATAATGGAAAAACATAATTTCCATTCATTTTTTTCCAACAATCCCCCACATGAATGGAAATTACTCCTCATCATGGTTTCTCGATATAACTTCAACAGTCAAGTATTGCCGGATAAGTAGGTGTTCCCTTTGAACTTTCCGTTGTGACGTGCACTTAGCCTCCTAGCGACTGGTAGACGCGATGTCTTTGAACCAGTCCCTCTGTGTGTAGACGTTATTACACCTTCACACAATTCTCTCCTTAGTCTGGCTAGACCCTCATTGGTGTGTCCGTTATGGTCATAGACACTTGCCTGGTTCTGTGAGAGCTCTAGGAATTACGCACCCCATAATTCCATTTGAAGCGACCCCACTTCTCTCTTCACATAGGTGATTTTGTCATAAATCATTAAAAGCCATTGGCTTAGCCTTCTTTGTCACTGTTTTGACATAGGAATGGTCTCGGAAGCATGCTGCTCCCTTTGTGTTTTGGGCTTTCCCCCACAGTGACCATAATTTGTTCAATTAGGTTGTCCTATTGAACCTAGGTCATGGGATCTCCAGTCTTCTAGGTTAGGTTTCCTTCGAACAAATTACCCCAAGGGCTTCAGTCCCATTCCTCTTGACGACTTATGCACTGCCTCTTTATTTAACCCTTTTGTTAACGGATCCGTAATGTTATCCTTTGACTTCACATAGTCAATTGTGATAACCCAGTCGAGAGCAGTTGTCGTATCGTGTTATGTCTGCGTCGTATATGCCTTGACTTCCCATTGTACATCACACTTTGAGCTCTTCCAATTGCCGATTGGCAATCACAGTGTATGCACACAGCCGTTACCGGCTTAGGCCATCCCGGAATATATTCTAGGAACTGACGCAGCCACTCTGCCTCTTCTCCAGCTTTGTCCAATGCAATAAACTCTGATTCCATGGTGGACCTAGCTATGACAGTCTGTTTGGATGATTTCCAAGATATTGCGGCTCCACCAAGAGTGAATACATATCCACTTGTGGATTTGGAATCTTTAATGTCAGATATCCAGTTGGCATCACTGTATCCTTCCATGACAGCTGGATCACGGCCATAATGTAGACCATAATTTCTCGTGTATCTCAAGTACCTTAGTAATCTTGTCATGCTCTTCCAATGTTCAGAGTTTGGATTACTTGTGTATCTGCTTAGTCTGCTCACAGCATAAGCTAAGTCTGGTCTTGTACATGTCATTAGATACATTAAACTTCCAATGACCCTTGAGTATTCCAACTGATTGACCCCTTCACCTCTATTCTTTGATAGACGGTGACTGGTATCGATCGGAGTTAAGGAGACACCTGTGTCTTCTGCACAGAACTTCTCAAGGATCTTATCAACATAATGAGATTGACTTAGGACCAAACCATTTTGGGTCCTTATGATCTTAACTCCAAGGATCACATCTGCTATACCCATGTCTTTCATATCAAATCTTGTTTTCAACATATCCTTCGTTGATTTTACCATGTTATCATCACTACCGATGATAAGCATGTCATCCACATATAGACACAAAATAACATAGCCTCGGGATGTGTCTTTCACGTAGACACATTTATCACACTCATTGATCCTGAACCCATGTTCAAGCATCACCTGATCAAACTTTTGGTGCCACTGCTTCGGAGCTTGTTTCAACCCATAAAGAGATTTCACGAGTTTGCAAACTTTTCCCTCCTGGCCAGGAGCGGAGAACCCTTCTGGTTGCTCCATATAAATCTCTTCTTCTAAATCACCATTTAGAAATGCGGTTTTTACATCCATCTGATGCACCTTTAAATTTCTCAAAGCAGCAATCGCAATCACCAACCTTATTGAGGTTATTCGTGTCACGGGCGAGTAGGTGTCAAAATAATCTAGACCCTCCTTTTGTCTATACCCTTTGATCACCAACCTTGCCTTATACTTGTCAATGGAGCCATCTGATTTAAACTTTCTTTTGAATATCCAACGATATCCAAGTGGTTTGCACCCAGGAGGAAGATCTACTAGCTCCCAGGTATGATTCTGTAAGATAGATTCAATTTCACCTTTGATGGCTTCTTTCCATTGAGGTCCTTCTGAAGAAGTGACCGCAGCTTGGTAGGTTTGAGATTCACTCTCAACCATATAAGTAAGAAAATCAGGTCCAAAGGATTTCTCAGTCCTTTGCCTTTTGCTTCTTCTTATTTCAACCTCCTCATTTCCAGATTGTTCTTGAGATTCATCTATTTCAAAGTCATTGTGGGGAGCAGTCTGGTTCTCTTGAATGAACTCATCTCCTGGTTTTGAGGGACCAGCTTGTTCTTTTCGCAAGCAAGGAAACACATGTTCAAACCATGAAGGATTCTTTGCCTCTATGATAGTATCCTTGCATACTCCAGGATTCTTTGAATCGTGCACCAAAAACCGAAGTGCGCCACCAGAACGTGTATAACCTATGAATACACAATCCACAGTTTTAGGTCCTATTTGTAAGCGCTTTGGTGGTGTCACGACCACTTTTGCTAGACACCCCCACACTCGTATGTATTTATATGAAGGTTTCATCTTTGTCCATAACTCATATGGTGTTATATCTTTGTTCTTTAAGGGTATCATGTTCAGGACATAATTAGCCGATAATATGGCTTCCCCCCACATGTCCTGACTCACCCCAGAGCTTATTAACATAGCATTCATCATTTCTTTTAATGTGCGGTTCTTTCGTTCCGCCATACCATTTGATTGTGGGGAATAAGGAGCCGTGAGTTCATGGATTATTCCATTTTTTCCACAAATATCTACAAACGGTGAAACATATTCACCACCTCTGTCGCTCCTTACAACTTTGATTTTCCGATTGAGCTGATTCTCAACCTCGACTTTGTACAAGATAAACTTGTCAATTGCTTCATCCTTACTTTTAAGTAAGTAAACATAACAATATCTTGTACTATCATCAATGAAAGTGATGAAGTATTTGTTACCACCTCGAGTGGGAATTGCTTTTAAGTCACACACATCAGTGTGAATCATATCAAGGGGTTCAGTTGTTCTTAGAACCGTCTTGAATGACGATCTTGTCTGTTTGGCCTCAACGCATGTTTCACATTTAGAATTTGAATCAATTGAAAATTTTGGTATGAAATCTAAATTAATTAAACGACGCATCGAATTATAATTTACGTGACCCAAACGACCATGCCACACATCAAAAGACTCAATCATGTAAGCAAAAGTAGATGCATTCTCATTACTATTCTTATTAATAGCCATTACATTGAGTTTGAACATACCATTTTGGGCATAGCCCTTACCAACAAACATACCACGTTTACTCAAAATAAACTTATCACTCTCAAACACTAAACGAAAACCAAATTTGTTGAGAAGCCATCCTGACACAAGACTCTTGCGCAGATCAGGAACATATAAAACATTCTTCAAAGTGAGCTCCTTGCCCGAGGTCCACTTGAGGACCACTTCACCTTCCCCTTTGATGTCTGCTGTAGCAGCGTTTCCCATATATAGCTTTTCATCACCCGACAATTCTTTAAAATTTCTAAAGATATGCTTCACTGGGCTAACATGTCGGGTTGCTCCAGTGTCAACCCACCAAGCTTGTGGCTTGTTTGCCACAACATTAACCTCTGAAGCTACGTCTTCTGACATAGCCGTGAGATCAGTGATCATAGCTACCATAGGAATATCATCCTCCATCATGTGTGCTTTGGCCTTTTTCGGGCCTTTGCACTGATCAGCACGATGACCACTTTCACCACAATTATAGCATTTACCTTTAAAATGCTAAACTTTTTCTTCACACCACCCTTTTTAGGCCCAAGATCCACTTTTCCTTTGCCTTTAAACCCTTTGTTACCTTTATCGAACTTGTTTCCTTTAGATGAAGATTGCCTATGTTCCACCAAATTGGCTTTGGCACCCACATCCACGTGACTTCCTTTTTGAGCCAGTCTATTGTCTTCCTCAATTCGAAGACGGACCACCAAATCCTCCATAGTCATTTCCTTTCGCTTATGCTTAAGATAATTTTTGAAGTCGGTCCAACTTGGAGGCAATTTCTCGATCATAGCAGCCACTTGGAATGTCTCACCAAGAGTCATTCCTTCAGAAAGGAGATCACTGATGATAATCTGCAGCTCTTGAACTTGAGACATTAAAGTCTTCGAATCAACCATTTTGTAATCCAAGAACTTTCCCACCACAAACTTTTTTGTACCAGCATCCTCTGTTTTATACTTGCGCTCTAAAGATTCCCAAAGCTCTTTAGCAGTTGTTATCTTGCAGTAGACGTTATACAACGAATCCGCCAGTCCGTTTAACACATAGTTACGGCACAAGTATTCTGAATGCTGCCAAGCTTGGACAGCAATCAGTGTCTGAGTATCAGATTCTCCTTCAGGAATAGGTGGGGACTCAGTCAAGAACCTTGCAAGGCTCAAAGTAGTGAGATAGAACAATATTTTTTGTTGCCATCTCTTGAAGTTCAAACCGGAAAACTTCTCAGGCCTCTCAGCATGGTTAGCCACAGCGTGCGTAACCTGGGTACCAACCAATGGTCCCATAGTAGAGGAGGTCATAGGTCCTGTGGTGGAGTTCGTCTGTTCAGCTTCAGTAGACATTTCTGAAACAACGATTAAAAGGAATCAGTTATTGATTAACAAATAATCAATTTAGTGAACTCATCACCAATGATCAATTTCCTAACTTTTGATCACAAAGTTTGGTAAACGTAAAATTTTAAAACACGATTTATAATAACACCAAAATATGGAGACAGATTAAATTCAAACTTACACAAAGTTTGAATATAGTTATACAAATCAATATAGCATAAAACAGGTTTTAAAATTTCTGTTTTAAGTTTGTAGGAACCCGTTTATATATTGTATATAGAATTATGAAAATGATTGTACAACAATATGTAAAGAATTAAGAAATCATGACGCGATCAAAATAACATCAACAATGATTGTACAATTCATCAATCTTAGCCAAGCAACATATAAAATCAGTTGAACAAAACATATAGAATCACTCGAAACGAATCTGTAAATGAACAAAACAACTAAAATTAAAGATGTGGCTGAGGGTTGCTGTTCAACAGCGGTCCCTTAAAACAGATTTCAAGCCACCCAGGTGAACCCGTCTGTCTCCCAGGGTACAACAGCCGAAGCAGTGTGTACTGCCGGGACTAGCCTAGCACCCGAAGAAATGCCTGAAACAACGACGTGGAGTTCTGCTAAGGATGGGAAAGATTGCGATGAAGCAGAAGGATTACTGCAACTCATGCAGCTGATTACAAGACGATGAGAGAGTTGTTTTTTGTGTGTTTCTCTGTTTTTCGTATGTAACATTGTGAACTCTTTACTCAGGTTTTAACCTTGGCACATCCAACCTCAAGAGTCACCTAAGCTAGCACATGGAACCTCAAGAGTCTGCTAGCACATGGACCCTTGGCACATGGAACCTCAAGAGTCTGCTAGCACATGGACAAAAAGGAGTCTGCTAGCATTAAAGACTTATTAATCATCCATGAATACGAAGTGACCTTGGCACATGGCACATACGAACAGTTATAATCTTTGGAGTTCAAAAATACTAAACCGGCTCTCAAGCGGCTCGCGGCGATGCGAGCGTGCGAAGTGCCAAGTGCCGCCATCAAACCGCCACAATGCGACCAAGCGCCAACGCCCACGCCCCCGCCCCGGCCCCGGGCGCGGGCGCGCGTGCGCGTCGGGCCCTTACAGGCCCTCCTGTCAGTCACTGGGTGTGTCTACTTGTATAGGAGATATTATCTCCATTACACTCCCACTTATAAACTACTCTCATTCTTTTTATCCCACCAATGTGGGACAACATGAAATTTTACATTCAATGTTTTAATCAACCATCATGCTTACAATTATATTTATAATGGAAAAACATAATTTCCATTCATTTTTTTCCAACACAAACGTCGATCTCACTGAAACCCCACTTCAAATACGAATAATTCCCACAAAAACAGCACAAACCCACATCGGAATCCGATTCACCAGCCCTAAAACGATGGTGGGTTCATCACCAGATCTATAGTTCACTATTGTTTCTGTTCTTGACGATCGGGTGTAATCTTGGTGGGAGTTTAGGGCACCAGTAATGTTGATTTGATTGTTATAATACTTGAAAATATTGTTTGTGTATAAATATTGCTGATAATTGTTGGCACTTTCTGCAAGCTTCATGTTGTTCTTGATCTGTTTTTAGGGTGTATGTGCTTGAACGACATTAAAGAAGAAGAGTTGTTCGAGTAAAAAAATGTGCAAATGAGAAATCATTATAAATAAGTTTGACAGAAGTGTAATTATTGTTAAAAAAAAAGTCACTGACTCGGTGCTCGTACCAAAAGGACCAGAGTTGTTTAAGTAAGATGATTTTTTTCTTGAAAACAAATGTTTTAAAAAAAAACAGTCTTCTTCTTGCAGAATATAGACGTTTGGTCCATCTCTTCTTCTGTAGATAACTGCAGATGTGGTATACAGACTGCAGATATTTTGCTACAGAAAAAACAAACAGCACCTAATACTTTTTTCACTTTCAACTTAAGTCTCATTTACTTTAAATCTTTTATAAAATTTTCATTTTACGTCTCCATCAAAACTTTCGAGTTAACATACTGCACAGTGTTGTAAAAATCGGAATAGTCGGCCGATTAATCGGCGACTAGTCGGCAATCGGTGGCTCACCGATTGGATTTCCCCTAATCGGAGTCAATAATCGCTAGTCGGTAAAATTAGTCTAAATCGGAAAAAATCGGCCCTAATCGGACCTAGTCGGCTGTTAATCGGCCTCTATTCTGCATTTTTGCAGAATCCGGCAAAATTCCGGCGAGATTCCGGTGGAATTCCGGAAGAATTCCGGCAGAATTCCTGCGAAGTTCAAAAATTCCGGCGAAAATTTGAAATTTCAGCCAAATTTGTTTATATATATATAAAACTAAACATATTTATAAAAATTACATATAAAAATGTGTATTTATATATATAAAAATGAAAATTATATATAAAAATTCCAAACCGATTAATCCCGATTAATCCTGTTAATCCCGATTAATCCCTAGTCCCCACCTCGCCGCCCGACTAACGCCTAGTGATTTTTACAACATTGATACTGCAATATGTGTAATATGGTTCAATA
The DNA here is from genome assembly GCA_024085815.1 of Flaveria linearis. Taxonomy (NCBI): domain Eukaryota; kingdom Viridiplantae; phylum Streptophyta; class Magnoliopsida; order Asterales; family Asteraceae; genus Flaveria; species Flaveria linearis. Next base: position 75,079,584 of record CM044006.1, on the reverse strand, counting down.
TTTTTACATCGTTTTTTTCTATTTATCGGCCACATTGTATTTTACGTTTCTTTCTAATCTATACACACTAACACGTCGTAATGCACGTGCATAGTTCAATGTTTTTTACTTCTATATTTTCGGTTTTAATATTTTTGTTTCACGAGTATTTCTGGTGTTGATGGTCGCTAGCAGCGGTGTGACATTGATGCGAGTTACACGGTTTTATGGTCCTACCGTAACGCGTGGAGCTGAATACTGGTTGTAATCATTTATTGAACCCCTACTACTTTTTAAAAGAATTATTTCACATTTCAAATTATACAACTATGATTTACACGTATACGTAAAAAAGAAAAAAACAGTAGCATCGCCCCTGTTCCCGACATGGAGCGCGATTACAATTGGGATATTTTTGGCGCACCGTAGATAATTTGAAAAAAACCTATTCAAACCGTGACATATTGGCCAAACCGTGACATATTGAAGCCTAAAGGTCACGGTTTGGTCAAACCGTGACATATTAGGCTTCAGAAAATGTTCTTCCCCTCGAGATTGGGTTAATTATTGGGAGTCGGTTTCTTGGTTTTGGTGGTGTATATGTCACGGTTTGGCCAACCGTGACATATTGGGTATAATATTTAATTTTTTTATAATATAAATGTAAAATATTTTATTCAATTTGTAACTTCTAATATTTTTATAGGATTCAAATTTTCTTTTATTTAAATTTTTAGTATTACGTACATATATAGCAAACAAATTAACACTTAAAAACTAACTTATAAACATCAATTTTTATTAAGTATATATGACTCGTAGTCCTCAAAAATTGATTTATTCAATAACATAACGCATGATTTGTTTACCAAAGTTTAAATAATTTATGTAAATATTAAGAATATAATATTTTAGTTTATTTATAGTTCACAAAAAATATGAACTAATGTATTTTTGCTTTCAGGAAGTAACTTTTAATGTATTTTAATTTTTAAAAAATATAAATTAATGTATTTTAGCTTTCAAAAAATAACTTTTAATGTACTTCAATTTTCAACAAATATGAATTAATGTATTTTAGTTTTCAAGAAATAACTTTTAATGTATTTCAATTCTCAAGAAATATCATTTAATTTATTTCACTACTCAAAAAAATATCTCAAAAATATCTCAAACCGTGACCTTTTGGCCAAACCATGACCTTTTGGCCAAACCGTAACCTTTTAATTTAAAAAAATATCTCAAAATGTCACGGTTTGGCCAAACTGTGACCTTTTGATACGGTTTCTCCCCAAAGTGTCACGGTTTGGCCAAACCGTGACCTTTTGATTCGATTTCTCCCCAAAACACCTGCGGTATCCCCAGCAGGACCCTTACAATTTAATTGGTTATATAAAGTACCAATTGATTTACTAAAAAAACAGAGAGAGAGAGAGAGAGCAAATCAATTTTTACAAGTTAGCAAAGAAATACACACTAATGTAATAAATAACTTACTTTTTTAAAAAACAAGACCTGATGAATTGGACTAGAAACAATTCCAAAATATACACTCTCCGAAGACCTTCAGGTTTAAATCTGATTAATAGTATTTCAGAAAGCGTAAAAAATAAGATATTATTATTTAGAAAAAGAAAAAAAGAAAAAAGAAAAAAAACTAAGTTGAATTCCCTTTTAACATTCTACGAAATAAACTAGTTGCATAATAAAAATCCAAAAGGGCATTAGAAAAACAAAAGGCGTACCGCTTCGCTCCATATAAACGTCCCTCCCTCCGTACCGAAGCCAGGGACAAAAAGCGAAACAGCTGTACCACTTCCATCTATATATACATACACCCCCACCCCCACTCCCCCATCAACACACTACTCCATTAACGCCATTCTTACACCTTCATCACACCACTCCTGCAACACAACAACAACAACAACAACAATATCCTCAATCATTCACCTTCAATCCTTCATCTTCACCTTCAATTCTTCACCATCTGTTATAGATACATACATACATACATACATACATCGAAGCTGTGAAGGTAATGGAGTCGCCTCCGTACTACGCGCAACCGCAGCACCACGACTCATCTCGTCCGGTCATCAGCTTCCCTCTCGGCACCGTTCTGCTCCTCGTTGTCGTTTTCAGCCTCAGCGGCGTCTTCTCCTGTTGCTACCATTGGGACAAGCTCCGCCACCTCCGCGGCGACTTCTCCGGCGAAGATCTCGACTCCGACGACTCTCCGTCCAAACCTAAACCTATCTACTCGGTAATTCGCTAATTCGACTCAATCACGCACCAGATCTCACTCTAATTGCACCAAATAACACAAATTCAAAACAAATCACTATCGATCTCAACTTTTCAATGAATTTGTATAACTATCAATTTATCATGTTGTTATTAATTTCGTATCATCTTACAACTATGTGATGAAACAGGAGCATAAGAGAGCAGAGGATCGGAGTTTACCTGTGATAATGCCCGGAGATCGGTACGCGAGGTTCATAGCAATGCCGTGTCCGTGTGAGCCACCGAGAGAAGCGGCGATCACCGTCGGAGAGATCCAAACGCCACAGAAACCACCGCATATCGCCGTCGTGGTGGATTAGTGTGTTGATTTTGCTCTGTACATATGTCAGATTTTGGTTTGAAATCGAATATGTTGTTTGATTCTTCTACATTCGTTCTATTTTGACTTATTGGGGAGGGTTTCAACGATGGAAGCTTGATTTTGACTCGGTGTGGATCCTGCTGCTACACTACAAAAGCAATTGGCTAAACCGTCAAACTGTCAAAGGGATAAATTTTGGGACCTTTGGTTTTAGGAAGTATGCTATAGCTAATCTTTTTGTCAAAATCTATATGTTTTGTTACAATATTGAAATGTTAGATAATATATATTATAGTTTAGTCGTCTCGTCTCAGTAACGTAAACTTATTGTAAGTTTGAGTAATAATATTTTTTTTCTTGTTCAGAGCCGATTCACACATCTACTCTATTTACTCTATTTACTGTTAAATCTATTTTGTTTGTTCAAAATGAAACTTGAATCTCTAATATTATTCAAAAGAGATAACAAATTGAAATCATTGAGCTACGTGTCATTTAGTTAAGTAGTAATATTTGACTACTAGTTTGTTGAGTTGTGAACCGTGAATTATTTTTACTGGTAAATTCTCATTTCAGTAATCTCCTGAGCTACTTTTAATCAGGTTTGAAGTTGTGTTGTGTAGTTTTTAGAAAGCCTTTGCCACCATTAACCTATCGACTAAATTGCCTGTGAATTGTTAATAATACTAAACAATTGCTATATAAAAAACGTGACAAAGATAATATGGAGTAATTTACGAGAAGTTTTGATATATATTGGGGTAAGATGTAGATGTATGAATAATAACTGCTTGATGATTTTTGTTTACAATCATTAGTTTTAATATCAAGTTCTTGGGTCAATGTGAGACCACCCTGTTAGCAAAGGTTTTTATCGTTTAAGGGAGGTTTGAGGTTCAACAGTACAACCTTCAACATAATTTGAAAGTAATATAAAAGTAAGAGTATGATGTATTTATCGTAAAAAAAACTTAGGATTGGTAAAAGTACAATCTTCGACGTAATTTGAAAGTAATGTAAAAGTAAGAGTAGGGTGTATTTGTCGTAAAAAAAACTTAGGATTGGTAAAAGATTTGTATGAAACGTTATTGCGATAGATTGATAGATTTTATTTGGACAACAAAAGGTTGATAGTCAATATGTAAACTGATCAATCTCAGAGCATTTGTTGATAACTTATATTGGTGCTCTTGCTTGCCTCTAGCTACTTGCCGAGTTTTTTACCAAATAGGTGTACTTGTAAAAAATATTTATCAAATTAGTGAACTTTAAAAATTATTTATTAAAATGGGTACATTTTATTGTCTTTATTTTGATTTATTAGTCATAATTTTCATTGTTTAATCTAAAATTATGAAAGTTTAACATCTGTATTGTCTTCTAATTATGTTGTTACGGGATCAAACCAAATAACAGGGTCATGGTGGTCACCACCACCACAAACGGCTGTTCCACCAATGGCTCACACGCCAAGTGTGGCTCCGGTTGACCCTCCAACTAAGGCTCCGGTTGCAGAGTCGACTTGCTATAGAACAGGTAATTGTATTGCAGATTTGTCTTCTCCACTGGGGAAATACATGAATCGTTGGAAGAAACTACATCAATTTGATAGAAAAAAACTCGCTCCTTGCCGGTGCAACATCTTTATGGCTATACTTTTGTTATGTTTTTATGAAAGTATCTGTTGTAAAAAAGGTTCATATGTCAATTAAAAAAATATGGATATCATTATGTTTTTAAAGTCATGTATATTTAAAAGACTGAAACAAAATCTTTTTATAATCTTATATATTACATAGAAAATAAACATCAGCGTAAATTGTACCTTTTTGCTAATTTTTAATTGACATTAAAAAAATAACAAAATTCAATTTAAATACTGAATATGTTGATATTAAATATTGTGAGGTTTGTCTTAAAGTGAAATAATAAATAATTTCATTTTCTAAAATCCAAAATGCATATTGATCAGACAAAATTAAAAAGATTATATATAGAATTCAACCTTATCTAACAAACTCATCAACCATGAAACCTCGTTAAGACAGACCAACAACAATCTTTTGGAAAAAAAAATATATATGTAACAAGTAATCAAGCAAGATATTCTATGTTCTATCCATGACAAACAAATAGTGTCTCCAGTCCCCTTAGATGAAACGTCAATTTTCGGCCTCTTTCAATTAGAAGAGAAAAATCTAAATATTTGTAGCAAAATGTGTAATCATATTCGATCTATCTAGAAAAAGTAAAAAAGTCAAATAGTTAAAATTATTACTCACATTCTTAACAGTTATGTTTCCTTAACATATATTAACATATATGAACAAGGTTTTTTTTATCTATTATCAACGACATTTTTCCTCTATTAATCGGACAACTTATTTTTAGTTTTAATAAAAAGACATGTTTGCATGAAAACTAACTATATGTGACAGGTTGTCAGAGGTTACACGTGCTCGTCAAAGATGAAACACACCATACTCATGTCTAACGTGGTATAACGTGAGGTTGTGCGGTTCGAATCAGGGTTCTCCTTACACAAAAACATTCATAATCAAACATTATTTTTTATGAGCGAAAAACAATAAATCTAAACATACTATTAAAATCTACATTCACTATTAAATATACAACCCTCACTATTAAATATACAACCCTTTATTAAAAGGTGACACAATATTACAACATACGTGAGTAGAATTAGACCTTCTGGTATCAAACACCTACAATTACTTCAGAATAAGTCCACATAAAAATCCACTATTCGATTCATCCGACTCCCATTATTTTATTTTAAATCTAAATAAAAAGACGTAATTTACACGATTATCACACACACATAATATAAAATTATATATATTTTAGGCAAGTTGCATGAAAACTACATATAGATTTGTGCCAAACTACGTACGGTCTTCGATCCGATCCTCCCACCTAAGATTTCTTTGTTTGCTTGTGTTTTCCAACCATATTAAAGATAGGGAATTTATAATGTACATAATCTACTCGATATGGTATGATTTTTCTTTCAAAGTATATTAATCTACTCTTAAATTCACCCAACTTGCTTACGACAAAATTTAAACTCTAGACATATAAAGAAGGTGTTGAAATTGTAATAATATCAATATCAATTCATATTCAAAAACTTAATTATAAGTTAATTGACACGTTTCTTGTGGATGACATGTTTTATAAGTTGAGGGGCTGAATGTGATAAAGTTAGAAGTTGAGGGACTGTACGAGATAAAGCTGGAAGTTGATGGCTACTTAAGGAGCTGCATTGTACGATTAGGGTTAACACCCTTCATTCTTCATTCCTCTTTCATCCGATTGTACTTCTCTTCTCAAACCCTTCTCTAGGGTTTGTTCATATCTTTGAAAATAAGTCTTGTTCTAGATGATCAGTTTTGTACTAGAACTCATAGATTTGTACTAGTTCTCATAGATAGATTCTCTGGGATTTTGTTGGATTGTGTTCATCAGACGAAATTGTTTTTTTGTATAGTTTTTCTTTGTAATCAAAAGTTTTATGAGTTTCTTGTTTGATAACATCTTTGATTTCAACATGGTATCAGAGCCTCGTGCTCTATGCCCTTTTTCTCACTAATAAACTCATGAAAGATTGAAAATCGGAAAACCCTAATTTCGTCTGTTTGGGCTTAATCCTCGGTTGCTGTGGTGACGATCGAGTAAGGCCCCATCCCGATTGATCACATATCTGTGACCGAAGTTTACTTCCGGTGTTGCAGATCGATCAACTTCCTGAGACCTTCTCTCAGTCTGAGATCGGTAAAGTGGTATCGTACTTCACATTGCCGTAAGGTTTCTTGTTCCTTCCTGTCTCGTAGCAAGTCCCTTCACAAAGAGTTTCTGTCAAGGACAGGAATCAACTGCCCCCTGTGTTAACACTTGGACTATGAGCAGGGCCTCTTATGTGTTTTAATTTCTGTTAGTTACAATAACTGCTCGATTCTTGTGATATCTGTGTTCTTTATTGTTTGTTGACTTCCACTTACACTACTGTGTGGTCTTGACTATCACTGCCCCCTTTACCACTTGGCCAGTCAATAAATTGACCGGGTATCTGGTTGGTTAAAGGGATCTTGTGCAGTACTGTGTGTTCTTGATTGGTATTGTCGTGCTGTGATTATATTGGTTATTCTTTTGTGTAATTGGATTGTACTATGGCTGATGATAAAAAATCTGGAGATGACACCTCCTCTAATGATGGTAGCATTCCCTCTGTTCTTGATTCCCAGATAAGTAAACTTGACTTTGGTAACCCCTTATATCTCCATGCAAGTGACACTAGTAACATCTCTATTATCTCAATAAAATTAAAAGGCACTGAAAATTACTCTGTATGGTCAAATGCTATGCAACTTGCCCTTAATGTGAAAAATAAGATAGGTTTCATAGATGGTTCGTGCCTTAAACCTGAAAGTGATGAGTTAGGAAGACAATGGGATAGATGCAACTTTGTGGTGTTATCATGGATTTTAAATTCCATATCAGAGGATCTATATGTTAGTCAAATATTTTCAAAAGATGCCTCTGCAGTTTGGCAAGAATTAAAAGAAACATATGACAAAGTGGATGGATCAGTTGTGTTTAACCTTTACCAAAACATTAACTCCTTGACCCAGAATGGGTCATCTATATCTGATTATTATCACAAACTAAACTCCATGTGGCGTCAAAATGATACATTAACTAATCTGCCTACATGCACTTGCCAAGCTGCAAAAGGGTTTTGTAACTTCAATCAAAACTTAAAGCTTATGCAATTTCTTATGGGTTTAGATGAAGTATACCAACCTATCAGGTCTAATATTCAAACAAAAGACCCTCTGCCATCTGTCAAAGCTGTTTTCTCCATCATTTCTAGTTAAGAGTCTCACAGAAATACATCCTCTAAAAATGGTTCTAAGACTCAAGCAACAACCTTTGTTGCTAGAGCCTCAGAACCCAAGAAAAAATCTGGAAAAGGCTCTCCACTGAAATGTTCACATTGCAATCTAACTGGACATACAATTGAGAGATGTTATGAACTCATAGGATATCCTGAAAATTATAAAAAGAAATCAAATACTTCTAGGGCTGCCAGCATGAGTAATAATTCTGTACTGAACAATAAGACCATTCCTTCTGACTTTCCCTTCACTCCTGATCAGATCTCAAAATTACTATCTCTTGTCAGTGAAGGATCTCCCTCCAACTCTCAGATTAATGCTAATATGTCAGGTAACATCTGTATAAATGAAAACTGTAAAAGTCATTATATGAACATTATGAGCTCTACTAGCTCAAGTGAGTGTAACCTTACATAAGGTTGGATAATTGACTCAGGTGCAAATCAACATATGACTGTATCTGAGACCAATATGTTCAACCTTGTTGATGTGTCTGATGTTGGGTTGCTGTAGGGCACCCTAATGGCACTAGGGCTAAAATCATAAAAATTGGTAACATCAAACTTACAAGTGACATAATACTAGTTGATGTGTTAGTTGTTCCTGAGTATTATGTAAATCTGATGTCTGTTCATAAGCTCACTAAGGACAATAATCTTAAATGCTGGTTTGATGAACATTCCTGCTCTGTTCAGGATTTACATCAAAACAAGTGTCTGATGAGTGGTAAACAAATTGATAGTCTATACTTCTATAAGGATGCATCTAGAGGTATTCTGCCTGGGCTTTGTAACATGTTTGCTTGTTCTGACTCCCACAGCCTATGGCATGGGAGACTTGGCCATCAATCACACCAAGTTCTAAATATTTTGAAAAAAGATCTTATGATCACAAATACAAATAGTAATCTGCCTTGTGAAATATGTCATAAATCTAAGCAAACAAGGTTACCTTTTCCTGAGAGCTCTCATGTGTCAACATCACTAGGTGAACTAATGCACATTGACCTATGGGGCCCTTTTAAAATATCATCCAGAGAAGGCTTTAAGTACTTTCTAACTGTAGTGGATGATTACTCTAGAGCTGTCTGGATATATTTGCTGAAATCTAAGGATGAAGTGATGTGCCATATTGAAGGGCTGATTAGCTTAGTTAAAACTCAATTTTCAAAAGTAATTAAATGCATCAGATCAGATAATGGGACTGAATTCACTAATCATTCTATAGAGAACTTGTTTTCAAAACATGGAATAATTCATCAGACATCCTGTGTTTATACTCCACAACAGAATGGAGTTGTAGAGAGAAAACATAGACATCTGTTGAATGTGGCTAGGTCTCTCATGTTTCAAGGTGGGATTCCTATGACTATGTGGAGTGAATGTATTCTAACTGCCTGTTATTTGATAAATAGGACTCCATCATCTGTGCTCGATCTCTGGCTTATCTCCTTATGAATTAGTATATCAATGCAAGCCTTTTCTTTCCCACCTAAGAATCTTTGGCTGTCTATGTTTTGCTATTGCTCTTCACCCTGGAAATAAATTTGATTCTAGGGCAATAAAATGTGCTTTTATGGGATACTCTAATAATAAAAAGGGATATAAACTGTGGAATTTAGATAAGAAAGAATTTTTTATTCAAGAGATGTTAAATTCTATGAGAATATATTTCCTTTTAAATCTAATTCAAGTGACCCAAGCACTAGTATCAATGTAGACAGTGATACCATATTTGACTCCCTATTCATGCCTAATGATGATGAGAAGGCTAATAAAGGTAAAAATCAGGAGGGATTCAAGGGTAAGTCTCAGATTCCTGAGTCCCCATTAGATACTCCTGTTGATATAGATGACTCCTCAGGGCATCAGTCTGGTGGTCACTCTGCCACTGATGTGAATCAAGGTCATCATGTTGGTAGTATCTCTGCCACTGATGCAGAGTTGCAGTTTCACTCTCAGCAGTATGATGAATTTGATGAGGGTGCCAGTGAGACTGAGCATTACTCTGTCCCTGGGAATGATCCTGCTGAATCTGAGGGAACTCTTAGGAGATCTAGTAGAGTCAGTTCTGTTCCTAAACATCTTAGTGACTTCATTGTTCATGGCAAAGTAAAATATGGCATAGAAAAAGTTGTGAATTACTCTAATCTAACCCCTCAGGACTACTGTTTTGTATCTTTATTGAATAAAAGCAGTGTGCCTACTAGCTATAGAGAGGCATGTTTAGATAAGAATTGGGTTAATGCCATGAATGAAGAAATGGAGGCACTAAATAGAAATGGAACTTGGATTCTAACTGATCTTCCTAAGGATAGAAAAGCAATAGGGTGCAAATGATTGTATAAGATTAAGTATAAATCATCAGCAGAAATAGAAAGATATTAGGCTAGATTGGTAGCCAAAGTATATAGCCAGAGAGAAGGGCTAGACTTTGATGAAACATTTTCACCAGTTGTAAAGATGGTGACTGTAAGGTGTTTGGTCAGTGTAGCTATTCAAAATGGGTGGAATTTGTATGAATTGGATGTCAATAATGTGTTTCTATATGGTACATTGACTGAAGATGTGTATATGAAACTCCTTGATGGTTATTATTCTGATTCCAATAACAATAAGGTGTGTAAGCTTGTGAAATCTCTCTATGGGCTTAAATAGGCTCCTAGAAAATGGAATGAGAAGTTAACTTCAACTCTGCTTAATCTAGGATTTGTACAAAGCATTATGATTACTCTTTGTTTGTTAAAAGTTCTGGTAATATGCTTGTTGCTCTATTGGTATATGTAGATGACATTGTAATTACTGGGAATAATGAAGCTGAGATTGAGAAAGTAAAACATTCTCTCAATCAAAGTTTTGATAAAAGTTTTTTGGGTATTTTTTGGTACTGTCTAGAGTTGTTGTCTGAATTTGGTCTTCTTGGCTGTAAACCTTCATCTATTCCTATTGATCAAAATGTGATTGCAACTGATTTGAGCAATTCAGATAAAAATGATTTTAAGTTGAAAAATGTTACTCAGTATCAAAAATTAGTTGGGAAACTGATTTATCTGACCTTAACCAGACCTGACATAGCTTTTGCAGTGCATAGTCTAAGTCAGTTTATGCATGAGCCTTTGAATTCTCATTTAACCATTGCTCTTAAATTGTTACGATACTTTAAAGGTTCACCTGATCAAGGTATCTGTGTTAAAAGGTCTGAAAATTTTTCTTTAAAGTGTTTTGTTGATGCTGATTGGGGAAAGTGTTTGTCTACAAGGAGGTATGTTACTGGATACACCATATTCTTGGGTGACTCGTTGATTTCTTGGAAGAGTAAGAAGCAATCCACTGTATCTTGATCTTCTGCTGAAGCAGAATATCGTGCCATGTGTGTTGCTGGCTGTGAAGTTATTTGGATCTTAAAAATTTTAACTGATTTACATGTTCAACAAAAGCTTCCTGTAAACCTGTTTTGTGATAGTAAAGCTGCAATTCTGATAGCAGCTAATCCAGTATTTCATGATAGAACAAAGCATTTTGAAATAGATTTATATTTTTTGAGAGAAAAAGCTGCAGCAGGTGTGTTGCAACCTGTTAAAATTGATACTATTGATCAAATAGTGTAACATCGCGTATTTGTATTAAATAAAAATTAATTTTTAATACGTTGATGGTTAATTCCAACAATTACAATAATTGTAATAATAATAATAATAATAATAATATTAATAATAATAATGATAATAATAATAATAATAATAATAATAATAACAATAATAACCATTGTTTATAAAAATATATTTTAAAACAAGTACAGGGGGTGTTTTGCAATTTATGAAACTAAAAACCAAAGTTTTAGACATAAAATAATAAAGTTAAAACCACAGGGACCGAATCTGTAAATTTTTAAAACCCAAACATTCCCCCCCCCGTCGACCTCGATTTTCCGGCAACTATTCCGGCGAGTCTCCGGCCAACTCCGGCGAAGCCGAAAACAACAAATTTTCACCATTTCAACTCCAAAAACCGGTTCCAGTACACTCGGGGACTAGTTTCGAACTCAAGACAAGCATTAAACACGTTTAATCATCAAGATAATCGGATCCAAAGCTTCAACCTCGAAACCACGAAATTCCCGACCAAAAAGCAGTCAAATTATTCCAATTTGAACCCACAATCACACCGAAAGTTTCTTGGATCCAATTCAAATGGAATTCCAACTCAAAAACGTGTTGAATCAGTCCACTAACGGCTATAATTGTTACTTTTATCTCGGATTCTAAACCGACAAAGAAACCCACTCAAACACTTAAAATAAACAAATTGAATTCATATAATCAAACACTTCTCAGTTCCGAACCTCTCTGTACTCTCAATTTCATCTAAAACACACACACACATCGAAATCACTCGTCACCTTCATCGCGACCTGCAACTCATATGTGAACCAACCTCCAGTCGAATTTAATCAAAACTGATAAGGGGCTTATAATCCCCATCATCAGTAGAAGCTTCCCTCAAAATTAATTCGATTATAAACACTGTTTGCTCATTCACCGATCACTACGTTGGCCGCGACCTGTTCTTCATTGGATTCAACATCAATCGATCACCATAGAGGTAATTAAACATATCAACACACTCGGTTTTTCATGGGGATCAAAAGCCCCATGAATCTAATCATTAACAGATTTGAATTGAGGTTCAATTTGGATCAAATTGTTTCTAGGGTTCTTCGGGTCAGGGAGGATCTTGGGTTTATGTTTAAATGAATTAAAAACCGGATCATTACCGCGGCCACGGCCTCTGGTTCACCGGTTCCCATGCTCCCCCTCAAACAGAAGGTCTCGGGTTCGAGACCCGCCACCTCCAATTATTTTTTTAGGCTGTTTTAAGCCTTTAAAAATTCTGAAAAAAATTCTAAAAATTTTAAAAATGTTTTTACAAACATTAAAAATTTTAAAACAACTCAATTACTTTCTGAAATTTATTTTTATATTTTATTCATTTATTTTATTTGTTTTAAATAAATAAAATAACTAATTATATTTTCTACCAAATAATAATTAATGTATAATATATAATTATACAATAAATAGATTGAATCCAATATATATACATAGGTATATATTATCCAATTATCAAAACAATTTTTATTTAATTAAATTACATGTATATAATTGTATACAATTTATAACTCGTGTATATACTTAACATACAATATATAATTATGTTCATACATATAATCATGTATATAATTATACATATAATTATATATAATTACTTGATTATATATAATTAAGAATATAATTATACATATACAATTTATTAATAAATTGTATAAATGTATAACTTACACGTATAAATTGTATTAAAGTTCTTGACATAATCATTTTCAATAAATTCGTTTATTTCAAGACATTTCAAACCGAATAAAATTTATCAATTTAAACTACCATAGAAATCCTAATACATTCCCAAATTCCCAAATCGTTATTATTCTAACTCGAGACACCGTTCCTTAGGTTAATCATAAGGAAATCGTTGGTGTCTAAACTATCACGTCCAAATTCCAATCTCATCAATCAGGTGAGTACTCATATCCCCTTTTTATATCATTTCCTATTTGGGGGAAATCATGTGATACAATATATTCTATCATGATATTCTATTGTTATTTCATTTTCAATTCAATTCAAGACAGGTTATGTTATTACTTGCAATTACGTGAACATACTGTGATAAACTGGACGACAGTAGAACCCTAATTCAATCAATCAATCAATCCTGGCAACAATGTAGATCTACTGGTTTGGATAACCCACCCCATATGGCTTACGAGTGGTGATTGTGCCAGAGGCAATTAGTCAATCTATGGTGTTTGTGTGGAGTCTATTATATGCAAGTGTCAAGTCAAGGGGTTGATATTGTGTCGGTTTATCTATATGCTTCGCGGTTGCCATATAAGTCTTAATATTACCTTGTGAATTGAATTACAATCGATGGATCAATCAATCAATCTATATGTATATTCAAAACTGTGATTACTCACCAGCTAACTCGTTAGCTGACTTTATTTTCTCACATGATTTCAGGTTAAGCAAGATAGTGGACTTCTACGTGCTCATCTAAGACACGGACCTAGTTAAAATGAAAGACAATTATTATTTGTGGTTTTGATTGTTGTATTTGTGTATGTTGTACTTATTCTATCATGTAATCTGATTTTAATATTATTTCCACTATTAGACAACCATGTGTTATGAACAATCCATCATTCCCTCGTCCGCTCCGATGATTCCGTCGTCGGTCGGGGTGTGACAGATTGGTATCAGAGCCATGGTTATAGGGAATTAGGTTATTAGAAATGGAATGACCTAGACTATAACTAAGTACCTTTACACATGAGTCCTCTCATGTATTTTATATGCATAGATAGGATTATATGCTTTACATGTTTATACTTGATTATGTGATTATCTGCCTTATGTGATTCTCCTTACACTTTGAATCTATCAATATACACACGAATCTTAACTCATATTCTAAGGCATTGTGTGCCTAATTCAAGTGATTTCAAACTCCAAAACTCGATTGTTATTCATGGTTTTCAAATCTCGTCAAAGTCCGTGTCACACGACCGAGAACATGCAATGCTGGAAGAGTGGGATACCCGTATCTTAAGGTGTTCTGTCTAGGCAAGGTATTTCATACAACTTGATTACCTTACCTGGGAACCCTCGAGATGAGTATTCGCTTATAGGTACGCATGTCCTCGTGCTGGACACAAATACTTTGATAAGTCAACGTATTCGTTTTGGTTTGCGAACCGAACGTTTACACTCCTAATCTCTCATAGTTGTTTTAAACAATCTCATTAACGATTTTATTATTCTGAAAAGTTTTCAAAACCAATTACCCGTTACTCATAAAGGTTTCTTCGTTCCTTATTATACAGCATGTCTTCTCGTCAAAACCGCTCCCGATCTAGAAGCTCTGGCCGCAAGATTGCTGCTATGGTGGCACGGGAAGTTGCTGCGGTTATCCCAACACTGCTTACACATCTGAACCAAGGCAACAATGCTGTCCAAAACACAACTGCACCAAACACTGTCCAAAACCCAACTGCACCAAACCCTCCCAAAACTTGTACTTACAAGCATTTCAATTCCTGCAATCCCACTAAGTTTAGCGGAGCCGAAGGTGCCACTGGTCTTCTGCAATGGTTCGAGAGTATTGAAAACACGTTTCTTAACAGCGAATGTCCTGAAAATCTCAAAGTTCGCTACGCTACCAGTGTTTTCCAGAAGAGAGCTTTAACTTGGTGGAACGGGGAGAAACGAACCCGTGGCACTGATGCTGCCCTGGCATTGACGTGGGCTGAAGTAAAGGAACTCATGACACGAGAATTCTGCCCACGAAATGAAATCAAAAGACTAGAAGCTGAATTCTGGGATTTGGCTCAGGAAAGCGGCGAGAATCTGGCTTACACCAACCGTTTTCACGAGTTGAGTCTCCTGGTTCCTCATCTAGTTACTCCCTCATCTCGAGCTATCGAGAAGTACATAGGTGGTCTCCCTATGCAAATTCAGGATACCGTGTGGGGTAGGAACCCTACTAACTTGGCAGATGCTATCCGTCTAGCAGCTCAGTTAACCGACAACCATGTCAAGGCCGGTACCTTGACCAGGAAGGGTGACAAGAAGAAAATGGAGAAGCCTTCTACTGAAACAACCAAGGAAGACAAGCCTGAAACTTCCAGGAACCGGAAGAGGAAGGCTAACTCTCAAAACTTTTCTGTAATTACCCCTGCTGTTCCAATCAACCAAGTCGCACCGACCTATCAACCAACCATGAATAATCAAGCCCCAACAAAGAAACCTTACACCGGGCCATTTCCACAATGCAACATCTGCAAGTATCATCATCCTACCGGTGCTAAGTGTCGTCAGTGCACCAGTTGTGGTCGTTTTGGCCATACTTTCAACATATGCAGGAATGCTGCTAAGGCTTTGGTAAATGCACCAGTTCAACAAAACCCTCCTGCAATTGCTCAAGTTCGTGCATGTTATCAATGCGGTGATCCAACTCATTTCCGTAACCGATGTCCTCAGCTCGTTAATGCCGTACCCGCAGCACAAGGGCGTGCTTTTAACATCAATGCCCAACAAGCTCAGGCTGCCAATGATGTGGTGAATGGTACGTTCCTAATCGATCATCAATATGCTTCAATTTTATTTGATACCGGTGCCGATAAAAGTTTTGTATCCTTAGAATTTGAACCTTTGCTTGTTAATACCCGAACTAAGTTAGGGAAGCCGTTTACAGTAGAAATGGCTGATGGAAAATCCGTCACAATTGATTCTGTCATCCAAAATTGTACCCTTAAACTTAGTGAACACGAATTTCCTGTCGATCTTATACCGATGCCACTTGGAAGTTTTGACGTCATTATAGGCATGGATTGGTTGTCAAAGAACCATGCTGAAGTCGTCTGTTTCGAGAAAATCATCCGGATCCCTCGCGCATCTGGAAGTGTCTTAAATATTTACGGGGAAAAGCTTTCCAAGGGATTAAAACTCATGTCCTGCACCAAAGCTCAAAAGTACCTCCGCAAATATTACGTGGCTTTCTTAGCTCATATCGTGAAGGCAGATGAGAAACCGAAGAAGATTGAAGACATTCCGGTTGTTCGAGAGTTTCCTGAAGTCTTTCCCGATGATTTAACCGGTCTTCCTCCTGTTCGTCAAGTCGAATTCCGTATTGATCTTGTGCCTGGCGCAACTCCAGTAGCAAAATCTCCCTATCGACTTGCACCATCTGAGATGCAAGAGCTTGCTAGTCAACTTCAAGAGCTCTCCGATAAAGGCTTCATTCGACCAAGTTCCTCGCCCTGGGGAGCCCCAGTTTTGTTTGTGAAGAAGAAGGACGGTTCTTTTCGAATGTGCATCGACTACCGGGAGCTTAATAAGCTTACTATCAAAAACCGGTATCCTCTACCCAGGATCGACGATTTATTTGATCAGCTTCAAGGAGCCTCTCATTTTTCCAAAATCGATCTCCGCTCAGGTTATCATCAATTACGAGTGCACGATGATGATATTCCCAAGACAGCTTTTCGCACAAGATATGGCCATTACGAGTTTACAGTAATGCCATTCGGGTTAACCAATGCACCTGCTGTGTTCATGGATTTAATGAACCGCGTGTGTAAACCATATCTGGACAAATTCGTGATTGTTTTCATTGACGACATTCTCATTTATTCAAAATCAAAATCCGATCACGAACATCATCTCCGTTCGATCCTTGAACTTCTGAAACAGGAAAAGCTTTATGCAAAATTCTCAAAGTGTGAATTTTGGCTTAAAGAAGTCCAATTCCTTGGTCACATCGTAAACGACAAAGGTATTCACGTGGATCCTGCAAAGATTGAGGCAGTGAAGAATTGGGTAGAACCCAAAACTCCTACCGAGATTCGTTCATTCCTTGGCTTAGCCGGTTACTACCGTCGCTTTATTCCAAACTTCTCAAAGATCGCTGTGCCTCTCACCGCCCTGACACATAAGGACAAGAGTTTCGTGTGGGGACCAGATCAGGAGAAAGCTTTTCAAACCCTCAAGCAGAAGTTGTGTGATGCCCCAGTCTTGACTCTCCCCGATGGGAATGACGATTTCGTTGTCTACTGTGATGCTTCGAAGCAAGGTCTTGGTTGTGTTCTCATGCAACGAGGCAAAGTCATAGCTTATGCCTCAAGACAACTCAAAATTCATGAGAAAAATTACACAACCCATGATCTCGAGCTAGGAGCTGTGGTATTCGCACTCAAAATTTGGAGGCACTATCTTTACGGCACCAAGTGTATTGTATTTACCGATCATAAAAGCCTTCAGCACATATTCAATCAGAAGGAATTAAACATGAGACAACGACGATGGGTTGAATTACTTAATGACTACGATTGTGAAATTCGCTACCATCCAGGAAAGGCGAATGTCGTAGCCGACGCATTAAGTCGAAAGGGTCAAGTTATGCTTCAAAGTATTACCATTCAAACCGACCTTCTAACCCGTATACTCGAAGCTCAACACGAATCAGTCACCGAGGGCAACATGTATGAGGAAATGTCATGCGGTGCTGAACTCCAATTGGAAACCAAGTCGGACGGACTATTGTATTTTCTAAATCGACTTTGGATTCCGAATCGCGATAATCTTCGAACAACCATTCTGGATGAGGCTCACAAGGCTCGCTATTCTATTCATCCGGGAGCAGATAAGATGTTCATGAATCTTCGGAACCAATATTGGTGGCCCGGCATGAAGAAGGATATAGCCTTGTATGTATCTAAATGCCTTACATGTTCCAAAGTCAAAGCTGAGCATCAACGTCCCTCTGGATTACTCGTACAACCCGAGGTTCCATTATGGAAATGGGAAAGCATATCCATGGATTTCATTACCAAGCTGCCTCGTACCGCTAGTGGTCACGATAGTATCTGGGTTATCATTGATCGATTGACTAAGTCGGCTCATTTCATTCCAATTCGGGAAGATTATCGAGTCGAGAAATTGGCTCGTATTTACATCAATGAAATAGTCAGTCGGCATGGTGTACCTTTAGATATTATCTCTGATCGCGATGGTCGTTTTATCTCTCGTTTCTGGCAAAGTCTTCAATCGTCTTTGGGAACTCAACTGAATCTCAGCACAGCCTATCACCCCCAAACCGATGGTCAAACTGAAAGAACGATACAGACCCTCGAGGATATGCTCCGGGCTTGTGTCATTGATTTCAGTGGATCGTGGGATTCTCATCTTCCGTTGATCGAATTCTCATACAATAACAGTTATCATACCAGCATCCAGATGGCACCATTTGAGGCCTTGTATGGTCGAAAGTGTCGATCTCCCATCTGCTGGTCTGAAGTTGGTGAATCACAGATTACTGGTCCGGAATTGATACAAGAAACAACCGACAAAATTCATAAGATCCGTGATAACTTGGTCGCTGCTAGAAATCGTCAAAAGCATTATGCTGACAAAAGACGTAAGCCCATGGAATACAATGTCGGTGATCTCGTACTTCTTAAGGTGTCACCTTGGAAGGGAGTGATTCGCTTTGGAAAGAAAGGGAAGCTAGCACCTCGTTACGTGGGTCCATTCAAAGTGCTCGAGCGAATTGGGAAAGTGGCCTACAAGCTTGAACTACCTCAAGAACTTAGCAATATACATCCGACGTTTCATGTTTCAAATCTCAAGAAATGTCTTGCCGATGAAAATCTCCACATTCCACTCGACGAAGTCCAGATTGATGAATCTATGCACTTTATTGAGAAACCTGTGGAAATTATGGATCGGGAAGTTAAACAACTCAAACGCAGTCGGATACCCATTGTCAAAGTTCGTTGGGAGTCTAAACGTGGGCCAGAGTACACCTGGGAACGCGAGGATCAAATGAAATCCAAGTATCCTCATCTTTTCGTTTCAGCCTCCTCGTGATTTAAATTTCGGGACGAAATTTCCTAAAGCAGGGGAGACTGTAACATCGCGTATTTGTATTAAATAAAAATTAATTTTTAATACGTTGATGGTTAATTCCAACAATTACAATAATTGTAATAATAATAATAATAATAATAATATTAATAATAATAATAATGATAATAATAATAATAATAATAATAATAATAATAATAACAATAATAACCATTGTTTATAAAAATATATTTTAAAACAAGTACAGGGGGTGTTTTGCAATTTATGAAACTAAAAACCAAAGTTTTAGACATAAAATAATAAAGTTAAAACCACAGGGACCGAATCTGTAAATTTTTAAAACCCAAACATTCCCCCCCCGTCGACCTCGATTTTCCGGCAACTATTCCGGCGAGTCTCCGGCCAACTCCGGCGAAGCCGAAAACAACAAATTTTCACCATTTCAACTCCAAAAACCGGTTCCAGTACACTCGGGGACTAGTTTCGAACTCAAGACAAGCATTAAACACGTTTAATCATCAAGATAATCGGATCCAAAGCTTCAACCTCGAAACCACGAAATTCCCGACCAAAAAGCAGTCAAATTATTCCAATTTGAACCCACAATCACACCGAAAGTTTCTTGGATCCAATTCAAATGGAATTCCAACTCAAAAACGTGTTGAATCAGTCCACTAACGGCTATAATTGTTACTTTTATCTCGGATTCTAAACCGACAAAGAAACCCACTCAAACACTTAAAATAAACAAATTGAATTCATATAATCAAACACTTCTCAGTTCCGAACCTCTCTGTACTCTCAATTTCATCTAAAACACACACACACATCGAAATCACTCGTCACCTTCATCGCGACCTGCAACTCATATGTGAACCAACCTCCAGTCGAATTTAATCAAAATTGATAAGGGGCTTATAATCCCCATCATCAGTAGAAGCTTCCCTCAAAATTAATTCGATTATAAACACTGTTTGCTCATTCACCGATCACTACGTTGGCCGCGACCTGTTCTTCATTGGATTCAACATCAATCGATCACCATAGAGGTAATTAAACATATCAACACACTCGGTTTTTCATGGGGATCAAAAGCCCCATGAATCTAATCATTAACAGATTTGAATTGAGGTTCAATTTGGATCAAATTGTTTCTAGGGTTCTTCGGGTCAGGGAGGATCTTGGGTTTATGTTTAAATGAATTAAAAACCGGATCATTACCGCGGCCACGGCCTCTGGTTCACCGGTTCCCATGCTCCCCCTCAAACAGAAGGTCTCGGGTTCGAGACCCGCCACCTCCAATTATTTTTTTAGGCTGTTTTAAGCCTTTAAAAATTCTGAAAAAAATTCTAAAAATTTTAAAAATGTTTTTACAAACATTAAAATTTTAAAACAACTCAATTACTTTCTGAAATTTATTTTTATATTTTATTCATTTATTTTATTTGTTTTAAATAAATAAAATAACTAATTATATTTTCTACCAAATAATAATTAATGTATAATATATAATTATACAATAAATAGATTGAATCCAATATATATACATAGGTATATATTATCCAATTATCAAAACAATTTTTATTTAATTAAATTACATGTATATAATTGTATACAATTTATAACTCGTGTATATACTTAACATACAATATATAATTATGTTCATACATATAATCATGTATATAATTATACATATAATTATATATAATTACTTGATTATATATAATTAAGAATATAATTATACATATACAATTTATTAATAAATTGTATAAATGTATAACTTACACGTATAAATTGTATTAAAGTTCTTGACATAATCATTTTCAATAAATTCGTTTATTTCAAGACATTTCAAACCGAATAAAATTTATCAATTTAAACTACCATAGAAATCCTAATACATTCCCAAATTCCCAAATCGTTATTATTCTAACTCGAGACACCGTTCCTTAGGTTAATCATAAGGAAATCGTTGGTGTCTAAACTATCACGTCCAAATTCCAATCTCATCAATCAGGTGAGTACTCATATCCCCTTTTTATATCATTTCCTATTTGGGGGAAATCATGTGATACAATATATTCTATCATGATATTCTATTGTTATTTCATTTTCAATTCAATTCAAGACAGGTTATGTTATTACTTGCAATTACGTGAACATACTGTGATAAACTGGACGACAGTAGAACCCTAATTCAATCAATCAATCAATCCTGGCAACAATGTAGATCTACTGGTTTGGATAACCCACCCCATATGGCTTACGAGTGGTGATTGTGCCAGAGGCAATTAGTCAATCTATGGTGTTTGTGTGGAGTCTATTATATGCAAGTGTCAAGTCAAGGGGTTGATATTGTGTCGGTTTATCTATATGCTTCGCGGTTGCCATATAAGTCTTAATATTACCTTGTGAATTGAATTACAATCGATGGATCAATCAATCAATCTATATGTATATTCAAAACTGTGATTACTCACCAGCTAACTCGTTAGCTGACTTTATTTTCTCACATGATTTCAGGTTAAGCAAGATAGTGGACTTCTACGTGCTCATCTAAGACACGGACCTAGTTAAAATGAAAGACAATTATTATTTGTGGTTTTGATTGTTGTATTTGTGTATGTTGTACTTATTCTATCATGTAATCTGATTTTAATATTATTTCCACTATTAGACAACCATGTGTTATGAACAATCCATCATTCCCTCGTCCGCTCCGATGATTCCGCCGTCGGTCGGGTGTGACAAATAGCTGATGTTTTAACTAAGGGACTTAGTGTTAAGCAACACAAGGTTCTTTGTGAAAAAATGGGTTTATATGATTGTTTTAGAATTTGAATTGAGGGGGTGTTGAAATTGTAATAATATCAATATCAATTCATATTCTAAAACTTAATTATAAGTTAATTGACACATTTCTTGTGGATGACAGGTTTTATAAGTTGAGGGGCTGAATGTGATAAAGTTAGAAGTTGAGGGACTGTACGAGATAAAGCTGGAAGTTGATGGCTACTTAAGGAGCTGCATTGTACGATTAGGGTTAACACCCTTCATTCTTCATTCCTCTTTCATCCGATTGTACTTCTCTTCTCAAATCCTTATCTAGGGTTTGTTCATATCTTTGAAAATAAGTCTTGTTCTAGATGATCTGTTTTATACTAGAACTCATAGATTTGTACTAGTTCTCATAGATAGATTCTCTGGGATTTTGTTGGATTGTGTTCATCAGACGAAATTGTTTTTTTGTATAGTTTTTCTTTGTAATTAAAAGTTTTATGAGTTTCTTGTTTGATAACATCTTTGATTTCAACAAGGGAACAAATTTTACACACTCGGACACCATTGCGTTAAATGTTTGTTGATTCGACTTGGTTTGATGCCGCCAATGTCGAGAATAGCATCAAATAATTTAGAGTTTTTCATATATTGATAATCATGCATGATTAATTACGTATATAAATATATAAGTGTAATTATATTATAAGATAAAGATAAAAACATCAATGACGATCTTAAAACTCAATTACTAGAGGTCAAATAATGAGCTAATGACAAACAACAAAATATATTTAGGTCTGCATGCATATTCTCTTAAAATTACAAAGCCACACCAAATCATAAGTTATTTTCCCACTTTGATTTTATAATAATATGGATAAATAATACTAAAAATCTACAACAAATCATAAGTTATTTTCCCACTTTGATTTTATAATAATATCTATAAAGAATTTAAATTTTCTATTGTTTATAACTCAACAGAAGCGTTCGTATAAATATTTAACTACTATTTGAAAAGCCTCTCAGAAAAAAGAAAAAAATACTAATCGTGAAAAAGGTGGGATGGAAAATATTTAGGTATTAGATTGCGATTTGAAAGATATAATTGAAGGTACATTTTATTTTCTTCTTTTGTCGCCTACTTTAGTTGCTTGGCCTAATTTTTCAATCAAATCAAGTAAAGTGCATTATCCACAACATGCCCCATCTTCTATTTTCATTTTAGTCATAAGGTTTTGAAAGATGTACCATTTTCACCCGTTTACAAATTTACTGAGAATATGATTAGAATTACCATTCATGATTATAAAATAAAATACAATACCAAAAATAAAAATAAAAATAAAAACAACACAATATATCAATAACGAGTTACGAACGAAACAAGTATAGTAGAATAGGAAGAAATAGAATGGCCAAGGCCTCGGATTTTCCATAAGTTTCTCTTAAACCAAGATCAGATATAGCGGGTTTTCCGCAAAATCTATTTTAGTAGAGCGTATGATGTCGATAATGTTCCAGAAGTAGTCTCAAGGAAAGTTAGCTACAAATTTCATAGCCATATACTATGAGCATCCGCTCTAGAGTACAACAAGAATAGTTAGCTCTACCTAAGGTAATGAAACAACAAGCATCAAATCTTTTCTGTTTTAAAAATAAAAATTAAATTGCATTAAAACGTTTTTATTAAAAAACCTAAATACACAGTTTAATAATCAGTATCTAATTCATCTTAAATTTAAGCCCATTTAACAATGATATATTTATTTGGAAGATTTTTAAAATGTCCCTTTTGTTTTTGTTTTTTTCTCAATATGTTCTTTTAAAATCTTTTTCTCAAAATATTCTTTTTTATCAGAGAGTCGGCGTCTCTCTAGACAAGACGCATCACGCCCACATAACCATACTGATAAAAACTAACAGGTGACCAACAGAGTAGTCGCATGCGAAATAAAGACCCCCCTCCAAAACTAGGTGGCCGCCTCATCAACTTTCCATTCCTTTTGATTTGAAATTTAATAATAAATATAATTAATTTACTTATATTTTATTTTTATTTTCTAACTTTTAAAATATAACATTTTATAAAATTTCAAATATACAATTGAGATGTGCTTATTTTTATCTACGCATCGACATAAATTTATTCAAAACTTATTCGGGTCAAATTTACATCAAACTTTGCATATAAAATTTAACCCCAATACGTCGGCACGTAGATAAAAACAAGCATTTGCAATGGTATGCTTGAAATTTATAAAATGTTATATTTTAAAAGCTATAAGAGAAAATAAAATTTTAAGTGAAATTAATTATATTAATATTAAACTCAAAAGAAAAAAACAAACAATTTTGTTTTGGAGTCGGACGCATAGAGATAAGAGTGAACAGTGGCGGACGACTCCATATCGCGAATCCAGATTTTTGTTTTAAACCATGTGTTTGATTTTTAGTGGGTTCAGGTGCCCGTGTCTGTCTTTAGACGTGCCGACACGTTGTCCGGATGGGACATTTTGAGAAGAAAATATTGGATGAGACATTTTAATAAAAGTGCAGGGGAAAATGGATATTTTGGGAATTTTTCCAATAATAATTACATATTTTGTTTCTTAAAGTAAAAAAGGAAATATTAATTTTATTATGAAAGTTACCGCATTAGTTGATACCCAAAATTGGACATCAAAATCGATTAAATTGGTGACAAGTTTAGAGCTCTTTACTAATGGGCCACAAATGAGTATTGATAAGAAATGTCCTCCAAAAAGTATACAATACTAAGGCGTCATCAAGAAAAGGCTTACCATTTATGTACCCCCACTATAACGGCAAAAGGTACTCTCTCCTTACCACATATACTTTAGATTAAAATTTATATGTGTATTATTTACATATTATTAGGTTAATAACTCTACAACACGTGTTATATAAATAAAAAATAAAAATAATTATTATTATATAAAATAAATATAAAATAATTAATAAAATTTATTAATTATGAACTATATATTAAAATAAAATATGATTAAAATTACGTATAACAAAACACTAAAGTAATAAAACAATAATATCATTTTTAAAATTTTTTATTTTCTAAACTTTTTTATTAAAAAAAAACTATTTTGTTTCAAAACAAACAGTTTAAAAATAATATTTTTTAAAAGTTCATTATCATAACTCCAAATTTTATATAATTTGGTTTATAAAAATTTTATTTTTATTTTTCAAACACACTTATTTTAAAATACTTTGTGTTTTTAAAAAAAGCTTGATGTTTTAGAATGTTTCTTATTTTATAAAAATATATTTCTTTAGAAATTACATTTACAAAAAATATCTTTCTTAATTTATTAAAAAAACTTTTATTAATTTATAAAATAATTAAGTAATATAGTTAGTGATTAATGTAATTTTTTAATACCAAAGAGAAACAAAGTTAAATTAAACGGTCTATAATTACGTCAAGTGTCCACTTAAAATCTTCTTTTATTACAATAAATAAATTACTTTATATTTTTAAATTTATATTTGATTTATAAACCATTTTCCTTTTGAAATACATTTATATAATTTAACGGCTCATATTACATCGTCAGTTTAGGGAAATAATCATATATAAATATATATAATAGGTTAGAAACTTATGCATTACAAGGTTTTAATAAATAAAATATTAACAAAAACATATCAACTAACAGTGCGGCTAGATTTCTCTATGAGTAGTGAACGAAGATTTTGAAGACGGTTTTGTGTGATTTTGAATGTGGGTTGAGAAGGGTGTTAAATAAATCGATGAGACATTATTTAAAGAATATCATAAAAGAATCCATGACTTGTGAGTAGACAAATCGTGACTGGGGCAATCGAAATCGTGATTGATTTAGTCATTGATATGTATTTTAAAAGGTGAAATGATACATAAGGAAGGAGGAGAAAAAACTAAAAAAGAAGAGGCAAGAAAATATCATGTTTTATAAACAGTAATTTAACTGGAAAATGCTAAAAATATTACTTTTATCTTATACTTCTTTCAAAATGTCCCTTTTAAATTATCTTTTTTCAAAATTTCCCATCCGGACAAGCCGTCAGTGCCTCTAAAAACATGCTCAGGCGTCAAGGCCCACTAAAAATCATACACGTAGTTAACACAGACGTCACCCACGCAAAATGAAGTCGTCCGCCAGCAAAAATAGAGTCGTCCGACTCCAAAGAAGAGTCGCCCGCCCTCTGCACTTACCTCCGTGCAACATTTGATATGTTTTGTTATTTGAATTTAGTATTAATATAATTAATTTTACTCATATTTTGTTTTTCTCATATAACGTTTAAATATAACGTTTTATAAAATTTCACATATACCATGACGACGTGCTTCTTTTTTATTCATATGCCACTGTAAAATTTCTATTTAAAAGAAGATTTTGGGAATTTTTCTTAGTTTAATCCATGATTCTAATTCATTTTATAATGTATGGTTTATAGTTAGGACAAGTGCTAAATAAAGTGTTGTTGGTCGAAACGTACGGATGATGAGCAAAGTTGAAAACAGAAGTAGCTGGAGCCACTGTAGCACGCAGTCGGCGCACTATGACCACATGGGATCGGGCCCCACCAACAAACTACAATGGTCAACGTTTAAGGTCACTTAATCAAACAAATGTAGAAAATACCAACATTTGAAACTTATAATAAAACTATACATCTGTCTCCGTCATCGTGTACTCATCTGATTTACGAGCTTCCCCGCTTTACATCGACATGAACAACCACCTCTTACGGGTTGCAGCTTTCGTCTCTTTTTACCTCTTTCGTCTTTTGAAATTTCCTCATCATCGTTCTTTTTCATGTTGGGCGAGTGGGCCATAAAAAGAAACAACGTAAAAGAAAGAATAATTTTAGTTTTGGGTGAGGGTGGTTGTTACAATATTCAAAATAAAAGACATCAAATCCAATTTGAAGACTGCTTAGAATATTTTGTAGAGGCTGCTTGGATTTTACTCAATAGTTTATTTTTATAGGAAAGTTATGATTTTTCAAAAAAGATATTTGTAAAACTTGCTACATAATGACAAAAGTTAAAAATGAACAAACGCAAAGTGACCGCATAAAAACATACAATATAAATGTGTTAGGTCCCACGCATACATATATGAACACAAAATATGAAAAAATAAAAATAAATATAGAACACAGGAGATTTATAATGTTTGTAGTAGTTACTAGTTAGGGCCATTGTCCTACAAGTCTCGACCAAAGACTCCACACTCAACAAAATAAATGTATCATTTGGAACAACAAAATGTATCCTTTTTAACCGGAGGTTGCACTAAAAGTGATGATATTTAGATGCAAATTATTATAAGAAAGTAATACTGTTATATATAGGTATAAATTATGTATTACATAAATTATTCATTTCAACATTTAGCATTTTAAAAAAATTATCTTGACTTAATGGTAAACTTTTTTTTTGAACGACTAATATCTTGGGTGTAAACCTATCCTTTCGGGGCTATGTCCAAGCTCGACTACTCGACCGCCCACAAGACCCAGCCCCCCCCCCCCCCCCTGATGCGCAGGAACCCCGTGGAATGGGTAAACCTTCGCCCCCTGTCATGTTCGAACCCATGATAAAGCCCAGATTCGCTCCCTCACCCAGATGTATTTTCAACTGACACAAGTGGGATTCAAACTCAGCACCTAGCCTCCGCTTTAAGAGGACGGACAATCAAATTGTTGGGACACTTAACGTTAAACTTATGTTGCTTCTAAGCTACGTCGTCAACTGATCAAGTACTTCCTATGTGATTTAAATTCATGTTCACTTTAAAAAGATTTTTTCCTCTTATCACTCACTTTAAATAAATTGTCCGTCTATTCAACCTTTCTTTATCAACAAACTCATTCGACAGCTGGTCCTGACCTTAGACTTAAAGGTTTGTTCACATCAATCCTAATCAAATACATCAACAATTAATTACTGGATATAGCTGTAAGCTGTTTGCGTGACAACTTTTGCTGGATGAAATTCATGGTCCCTCAACATAAATGCTCATTTGCTACCTTTCACTTTCCATACCAAACTTCCATGACGATTCAATCTGAACATTTGAGGAATTAAATTGACACATACTGAATTTGCAACTTAAAGTGTTATTCACGTACTACTACATAAGTATATAGATGAATTTTTGCCCATATTTATCTTTAAGAAACGATATTCGTTATAGATTATGTTTTAACCGTTACATCGAGGCGACGTGGTCTCATTTTCAAAACTAGCGTTTTGGAGTTTGCCATTTACGTACGACTTGTCTCCTCGACATTCTTGTAGAGTTTGCGTATTAATATAACCTGACAATGGACAAAAAATATAGTGGCATTAATCATTTTGATTTACATTTTGTATACAAATTTTTCATAGTTCATCATTGTTTAGATATATTATAGAAACTTATCATTAATAAAAGTAGTTTTTTAAATTATTAACCATTTATTATTTATATCAAAATAACAAAAAAACATGGTATTATCATGATAAATATCAGCTAACACGTTGATAGGTATTCCAGTATGTAAAAAAATTGATATAATATATTAGTTTTAAACTACTGTATACACATGTTAAAATTAAATTAGCTTAGGTCCTGTTTGATGTAGCTGACCCAGCGTCATGTAGCTGACTGGGAGCTCTGACCCGGAAAGAGGAGCTGACCGAGTCATCCTCTTCTACTTGTCTGACCAAACTCTCAAAATCAGCCCTAAACTCTTCTCCCCAACAAAGAATCAACCGCCTCCATCCCCCCCCCCCCCTCGCCGACGGCTCCGCCCCTTCCGCCCCCTGCCGGAGCTCTGACCCGGAAAGAAGACTGCCTCCGCCGCCCCGTCCCGGCCTTCCCCTGCCCCGTCCGCCCCTTCCAGCCTTCCCCTGCAGCCTTCCGCCCCCTGCCGGCCTTAACCTGTCCCCGTCGTGCCCCTGCTGTTTCTTCCCGAGGTAAAGTACCTTTCACTTCGTTTTGAATCAAATCTTTGTTGTTACGTTTGATTATAGTTCTTGATCTTATGATTAGTTGGTAATTTGCTCAATTTCTAGTTATTACTTGTATACTTGAGGGGATGTTTATTGATTTCATGTGGTGTTGGTTATATTGGTTTATTGAACCGCCATCTTTGGTTCGGTTCGGTTCGGCGTGTTTTATTCGGATTATGTGTAATTTATGTTTAAATTTATTTATGTTTAACTTGTATTTTGTATGACATTTTGAATTTTAAGCTATTATGTTCTTTTGAAAGTTGGGTAATTTCTATTGATTACACAACACAAGTTAAAATACAAAGACAAGTTTCAATCAGCACAGTCAGTCGGATACATAATCAAACACCCAAGTTTCAGTCAGATGTATGACTCAGTCAGATCTTCTGACTGGGTCAGCTTCTGACTCAGTCAGCTCATACTGAATCAGCACAATCAAACAGTCCCTTATTGTTTCGTGTGTTAGACAACCACTTCAAATAGGACAAATAAGTAACTATTGACGCAACAAGACAATTGCTTATGTTTTATCAGGCGAGTTAAGTTAAATCCCGAATAAGAAACTATTTTAATAGTGTAAGGTTGTTAGTGTCTAATTTTAAATTAGTTAACAAATTCAAGGATATGTTTTTAAACATATAAGTCTTAATTAGTTTTGTACTTTTATTAGACTCTTAAATATTTTAAATCTCCTAAGATTGAGTGTAGATATGAATGTAAATATTTAGTGTTTTTTAATCAATGTAAAATATAGATATAAATAATGCATCGTCATTTAAAAAATAATAATTTTATAAAATAGTACTCAATTTTTAATATTTTCTAATATGTCACTTATAAATTTATGTGTCATAATATAGGTCACTCGTAATTTTTTTATTTATCAATCTGGTCACTCATAAAAATTTTAATCTCAATCAGGCGCTCATAAAATATTTTTGGCCCAATCAAGTAACTAAAGTTCTGGATTGTTTTAATTAAGTCACTAATAAATTACAAAAATATTTTTAAAATTGTTGAAATATTTAAAAAAAATTAACAATATTTACAAAGAACCAAATTAACTTTTTTGAGAATTATTTAAAAGTTTTAAAAAATATATGAGTGAATTAATTGAAACACTCCAAAAACTTTAATGGTCTGATTAGAACAAATAAAAATATAAGTAACCTATTTAAAACACTCTTAAAACTTGCTTATTTTTATTTTAAAAAACCTACTTTTGCAATTTATTCCTTACTTTATCATTTCATTGATTTTAACATCCTATTATTCAAATTTAACCATTAAATTAGTCAGATCATTGGTCCAGAACTCTTGGTATGTTATGCACAAAAAGTCACTTAGGATTTGATCTTTAGTCATATATATAAATAAACCGCTTATATATATATCTCCTCTCATATTTGACGAATCAATATACCGCTTATATTTAAAACTAGCTTTAGTTACTCGTGTATTACACGAGAGGTGAAGAGTTAATTATTAAAATAACACAAAAGGATTAATAAAACTAAATGTGTTATACGGGTTGAAAAAATAAAATTGATTAGTTATTGATTGTTATTTATATAATACTAACTTTAGTAAACCCGTGTATTACAAGAGTTAAAAAATAAAATATTATCATGATGAAAGTTTATGAAGTATATAATGGTATTTTAAAATAAGATATGCTTAAAATTACATGAGTAATATTATAAGTAATAATTTTAATTTTAATTTTCAAAAAAGTTTAACCATTTTTTCCAAACAAACCATATTAAAAATATCATTTTTAAAAGTTTCTTATTATAACTCCTAATTTTAATTATTTTTAGTTTATAAAGAAGTTTACTTTTTAAAAACATCAAGTTTAAGATATTTTATATTTTTAAAAATGTTTGATTTTTTAGAAAAACTCTTATTTTATAAAAATTTATTTTCTAGAAGTAACATTAATAAAAAGACATATTTTCTTAATTTATTAAGAAAAATTTTTAATCTTAAATTTTTTAAAATTTTTTAATCGTTAGTTTAAGTAACTATTTAAGATGAGAGAGATGCGAAAAAAATAAAATTAGAGAGCCTAAAAATGTGACAAGTGTCCCCCAAATTTACTCTTTTAGTATTATATATAGATGAGAAATAACTTATTCTTCTAAAAAAATCTTTTGAAAGATACCTTCGTAATTTAATTAACACTATCTCACATCCTCCTACTTTGAACTTTGATACATCAAGGGTCTGTTTGATTATACTGACTCAGTAAGATCTGACTGAGTCAGAAGCTGACCTAATTAGAAGTTCTGACTGGGTATGTATTTGACTGAAACTTGACTGTTTGATTCAGTATCTGACTAGAACCAAATCGATTCAGTATTTACGTAACAATATTTCATTTGACAAAAAAAAACGTATATTTTCTAATCAACTAGAATCATAATCAACTAGAATCATAATCAACTAGAATCATAATCAACTACTAATTCAAAATCAAAATCAAAATAGTCACACCACCATCACAACCACCACTGGAGTCACACCACCAGTCGGAACCACCACACCACCACCACAACCACCATCGTCACCGTACACACTCCGACCAAACACCACCGGAGGGGGATCGTGCGTAGGTGGGTTTGGCCGAGGGGGTCGCGCGCAGGTGAGTTTGGCCGGGTCAGCATGTTTTAATTTAGGGTCTAGGTCAGAACCCACGGACCCGGTCAGAACACGGATCAGCCACATCAAACACGCTGACTGGTTGACCGAGTCAGCCAGTCAGTCGGCTCAACCGGCTCAGCCGGCTCAGCCAAAATCAAAGGACCCCTAATTGATCTTAGGTGCCGTTTTGAAAAATAAAAAAAAGTAGATCTTAGGCCCATATTTAATGGGCTTAAACCCATAATCGTTTTCGAATTCAACGGACACCAATTGTTTGTGAAAATGCTTTACAAAAGTTCCCACAAGGAGGAGAAAACACCAGCCATTACTCTTCGTAACTCTCCAAGATTTCTGCAAGTTATGCCCTCGGATCCTCAACACCCGAAAACCCCTAATCCGGAGCAACATCGGAGGACCCGGATCCGTCACCCAAAAGACGACGGTTTCAGAAGCCATAAATCGAACTCAAGAGACTGTTCTCAAAAGTTGTATGGTAGTTCGAATGGGTAAACAGTACGCATTTTGTTGATTTATATTCGTTTTAGTTGGCGATGGTTGAATCAATTAGGTGTCTGATTTACTGCAATTATGTAACCTTTGATGGGACTAAGAGTTTCAATTGGGACGATCCATAGTTCACTGAAGTGTTAGTACTTGATTCACCATGGAATTGATGCTTTTAGCATAGGATGTGTAAAACCCTAATGTGATTATTGTAGCAGGGTTTAGCATGATGGTTAAACAAGTTTTTTCATGAAGAAATTGAGTCACTTTTGACCTCATAGTGGAACTGTTGTTTCTTTCATGCTTTACGGTGAGAAGGTGGAGTATAGTGGCTTTACTGGACATACAAGCAGTAGTTCATTAGGTGAGGGGATGACTGACGAGAGTGTCGGATTATCTAAACGGTTTGAAGGTAAGTTACTAAAGAAGAAAGTGAAACTCCATAAGAGAAGTTGGGACAATAATCTTGATAAGAATGATACTTTGGCGTTTGATGGAAATACAAATGAAGGGGATTTGTCGATCACACAAAAGCAAGTTTGGATGAAGAAGTATCCCAAAAGCACGTAGAAAAAATCACGAATGGAATTGATGATCATAAAGCGAAAGAATATTGGAGTTAAAAGATCAAGACATCAATTTGAGAGAATAACTCAAGGTTGGCCAAAGATCAAGAATTGGGACTGGAGAGAGCTTACCTAGAAGCAAAACCCACTCCACACTTCTGCAAGAGGATTTCTATACTGGTAATTCACTACTCATTATAAACATAATGTTTATACATCAATATCGCCAAAATATTGTGCTTAATATCATAACAGTGTGATCTTGCTCTTTTCGTGTTCTTTTGATGATGGCTAACTTAATTTTAGCACCTTTTTGAGGTTTAATTTTGCTACCACAATATGTGTTTTAGGTCCCTGGAAAATCTGCACAGGAATGTTTTGACAAAATACATGATAGTCATTACCACCTCAACCTCGTATTCATCTAGGGCTCGAGTATTAATTTACAAAAATCCATTTTGTCTGCAAGTAAATTGCTCAAAACTTCAAGTCCTACAACTAAAAGGCCTAATTACCGTAAGCAGAGGAGTCATATAATCCAGAAAACTGTGAGACATGCTACAGAATCAATATAAAGTGAAACAAGATTCTGAATTAGACCTGTTCTCAGTTCTGGAGCCAACATCCAGGCCATCTTTAAACATCAATATGATGTTTACCACACCTGATCGCTGTCAACAAACAAATGAAGTAGTCACAAGATCTTCTATACTCCATAAAAAGAGTGTTTCAAGATTTAGTAGTTCATATGGAACAACACCAGTGAGCCCTCCTGTTTTAAAGCAGGTAAAAAACAAAGCATTGCATGAGAAATATATTGACCTGTTAAACTGCAGAGAAGCTAACAGAAAAACAGCAAGTGCATAGGCAGAAAAAGTTAATAAAGTCGAGTGATGAATCAGGAGAGCTCTGTGGAGAGGAAGAATGCAATTAAATCTGCAAAGAACGCTCTCTTTTTGGTGCAAAAGATGCTATTAGTGAGTTCCAACATCAACAGGCTAGAGAGTTGAGCAACTTCTTTCATTATGAGAGTGGTGATGACGCTGGCGAGGACAACGATCAAATATGCTTGTGATTGTTTCTTTACAGATCCAGGTTTTAGCTATTTTTATTAGTGAGTTATTGTTTACATTGCTTAATCATAATTATTCATAAACTGTTCATACTGGAGTTTAGTTAAATGATTATTTGGAGTGTAACTACTTTACTGTGACAAAAACTAAAGAAGTATTTGTAACTTGATTAACTTTTATAAACAACATTTTTATACACACAACAAGTTTTTTAGTTCACACTTGACACAACAATTCACACTTATTTATACTTGATGCACCACATCATTTATTTGCAAACTGACAAAAGTCTGGTTTCAGGCTGGATTTCACATAATGGACATATTGCTTAGGCTTGAACTGCTACTTGCATTGGTTGTTCATCATTGTAGGGACCTCCAGAGATGTTATCAAGGCAACCACTGTTCATCATACCACCACAGCCACCTCCACATCCGCCACAACCTCCACCACATCCACTACCACAGCCACCACTTTTCACCATGCTCCCGCAACCGCCTCCACAACCACCACCACATCCACTGCCGCAGCCACCGCTGTTGACCATATTCCCACAACCACCTCCACATCCTCCACCACATCCGCTACCGCAGCCACCACTGTTGACCATATTCCCACAACCACCTCCACATCCTCCACCGCATCCGCCACCGCAGCCACCACTGTTGACCGTATTCCCACAACCACCTCCACATCCTCCCCCGCATCCACCACTGTTGACGATATTCCCGCAACCACCTCCACATCCCCCACCACATCCACTACCACAACCACCAGTTTTGATCATATTTCCACAACCACCTCCGCATCCACTACCGCAGCCACCACTATATTCAGAATTTTTAGCGACCTCAGCATTAAATACAACTTTCTCAGCCATAAATTCTGTCTCCTTTAAACTTTCACCATCACTCCCTTCCTTTCTCATAATGTTACACACTATGAAAGCTAACATAATTCCTGGTAACACGAACCATGCTTCTTGTACCTGTCAAAATATAAATAAAAATAAAGAGAATAATTAAAACATACTGATAAATCCATAAAAAATAAAAAAAATAAAAATAAAAAAAAAACTTTTACCATCAAAGCCCCAGATGTAACATCAAGCAATGCTACTGCTCTTCCATATGGATACTCTGCAGAGAACTCAACTGCTGTCATGAAATTATGTTTGTGTGTTTGCCTTCCGCGATGCTTCAGTTCATAATCCAACTTTCTTCCAGGAATCAGTTTAACCTAAATCACAATCACTAACGAGCCATTAGTAATAATTTTAGGAGGATCTTTTTCATCGAACATAAATGAAATCTATTCCAACCATGTGAGGGCCTGTGAGCAGCATCTTCGGAACCTTAAGGGTCCATAAAGAATCCATAAAAGACCACTCTGACCCAGTCAACTGTCCAAGAAGAACCGTTTCACCATCTCTTGTGATGCCAATTAGCTCTTTCCACAAATTGCCATCCATCTCTTTTGTTCCTTTCATCTCTCTGTGCAGCAAAGAAGCAATTGTAATAACCTTAAAACATATTTCCAATTTGAAGTTTTTGATTTATTTGGTCAAATAAACAAAGAAAACCTCATTTGAAGGCCAATGATTTCATTGCCTTTCTCATCTGAAACCTGTGTCAAGCTCTTTGAGAAAGGGGAAGTATTGGCTATCTTAAGAACCTGTGGTGCTCTGATTGGCACTGTGCATGAGGCTGCTACTTTTATCCGAATGGGATCAGAACTTATAGTGTCAGAACTTGGAATCAAATCCAACCACTTTTCCACGGAGAGATTAGTAACCAAGTCTTCTAAAGAGATAGAAGAGGAACCCAGAGTTTTGACCGCCTCGAGTGGCAGTAAGTTGGAAGGGGAATCAGAAACAAGTTCAAAGTATAGATTTCCAGTAGATTTGCACTGGAATGTAGCAACCTGCTTTTTACCAAATTCAGACTGGATATTAAGCTTCCTCTTGACTTCAAAGATTCCATCAGGTTGCGCTTTGCTAAAATGTACACAAACCCTTTTCTTGTAGGTCTCTGGTAAGTTTTTAATTTCTACAAACTCCAAAACAACCTGCAATAACACAATTCAACTTTTAACTTGATTATTGAAGTTAAAAGTAACAGGAAATATATTCATCTGGTACTCAAGAATTACCTCAATGACGTCTGATTCGGGAAGATCGATTAGTTTCTGAAACTTATTATTTGAGTTAACCTCTTTGCCCATGAGTTTTGGTATGAAAGGAGTGGTGGTGAGAGGAGAAGGTGTACTACCTCTATACATTGCTCCTGCTTTCCAATACCTTGAACCAAATAACTCCTCCCAATGTTTGATAGTTTTAGAGAATCCAACATCTAGCTTTTGACCTTTGCCTCGGTTTTGGTCTGTGTCATCATGTTCTAAAATCTTTCCAAGTAAGTTCATCGAGTCCTTGCAGTAGGAAGCAGGATGTAACTGGTGTGTATGCCAGATCAAGTCAACATCATAAGTTGGAACACAAAAACACCTTATGGATCGCTCTTTGTTTCTCTTGATTAAATGCAGAAAACCTTTGTATCTGGCTACAGATGCTTCAAGAAATTGATCAGTGTTCATATGGGACCTGGATACCTGGTAAAAGAATGGGATTTGTCTTTTAACAGCTAAAACAAGATTGTATTTGGTATGATTTTCAGACCCATGGGTGTTTTTTGAATATTCATTTGAAAATGAAGAGCTGATATCATAGGGCTCTTCGGGATACATTGTGTTCCATATTTCTTCTGTTTCTGTTCTTGAGATTTCTTCAACAGAGGATGCAACATCACAGTTGTCAAGGATTCTTCCATAGAACTCTTCACAGTCAGATTTGTATCTCACCTGAGAAAGAAATGCAAGAACAATATGCATCAAAACACAAGTATTGAAACAAGAATTTAGTTGAAGGACCTACCGGATTGAGCCTATGACAATGCCAAACCCATTCACAATCAAGCGGAACAACCAAAGGCCCTTTTGTGACGTGAGACTCGGAATGTTTAGCAAGCAATGGAAGCCAACAAGAATTGTACCTAAAAATTAAGTGTTTCAGTATTGTGATGATACCAAAAGAAAGAAGTTAAGTTGTGTTGATCAATGTATGATTTACCTGTGGATGGCCCATTGCAAGGTCTGGTCTTCATAAAGCCAACGGTTTCTGTCTACAGCAGCAAGAAACTTCAGCTGAAGCTTAGCAGCAGCCACGAGATCTTCACTTATTTTGATACTTTGGGCTGCATTCCACTCTGATTCTTGTTCCATGCCCATTTTACAGTTCTCACCTACAAAAACAAACCAGTCTGCAATCAGTTAATATGAATCTGACCAGCAAAAAAACTTGAACTTGGTTAAATGTTGGTTTTGTGGTTCTTTAATAATGGCTTAGGCATAAGTATTGTATAAAACAATGAGAAGGCGATTGCTCTCTATCCTTAGCAATTTCTCTTCGGCTATTTAATCAAACAAGGTGCGCATGGTTTTATTCTGAATCACTTCCAAAGATACAATGAATTGACGTATCTAGAATCACACCGTTCTTTGTGATGACAAGCCTATTGAACTACTGAGTTGTAGAGATATTAAGCAACTAAAATCATGCTTGAATCTTAGTATGACTGTTTACTAGTTTGGTATATTAAAGAGAGATGTTTTTTTTCTCTTAAATAGTTTTTTGGCGATATTACAAGGGAATCTTATAATGAAAAGCTTAAGCATTGTTGAGGGGTCAATCAACACCCGCTTCAAGTGTTGAATTCTTCTGACCAAGGCAGCAAACAAATCTGTTGTAGGTTTTGTGGAATCGAGTTTCATCAGATATGTCTTTTGAATAGTGTACGAATCACTTTCGGATTAAAGTAATTTTGAGGGTACTTCCAAATCTTTAATCGGGTAATTCAAACGAAAATAAAAAATCAGACCGAATATCTTCTATATACAGATGGTGAACCATCACAACATTACACTTGGTAGATATTCACTTCTACCAACCAGAAAATCAGTGTCAAACCTATGGGTTGAATCAACTTGGAACCAAGTTTTATTTATCTTTGATCTTAAGTAGATCTTGCTTAAGGAAAATGACTTGATGACTTAAAATCACTTACATATGTCACAATCCCTAAATGTTGGTTGTAGAGTTGCTATTTCCTAATTTCGTCTATTAATAGACTATTATGTAGTGCAAATTGCACCATCAAACGCCAACGCCCATCATTATGGCGTATTTGTGTAAGGATGTTTTGCTCCTTTAGAGTTTCTCACCTCTTCCGTTGACTAAATACCGTAGGGGTGTTCAAATCCGGATATCCGGATTTTTGAATATCCGAATTTCATATATCCAAAAATTTTGAATAGTGGCTTTCAATATGCGACTCTAAATCCAAAATTTTCATATTCCGATATCTGAATTCTGGAAAAAATATTATTACTTTGTATAAAAAAATTAAATTAATTAAAAACCTTTCGGATATCCGAAATTTTTTAAAATATATCCAAAATTTATAATTAGTATTTTGTTATTTGACTAAGTTACAAATTTCATCCTTTATGTTTGATGAAAATTATGGAATGAGTCCTTTCGAAAAATGACTTTCACTCAATGTCTTTTTTTACAAAAAGTTCTTATGTAATACGTCCTTTTTACTAACTGGGGTTAAATAATTCTGTTAAGTTAAGGGCATTAATGTCATTTTATTCATAAAGGACTACTTTTGTAAGTGTTAAAATTTCTTTTTATTCTTCAATTCTATTCATTTTTTTCTTTTATTATTTTTATTAATGGATTATTTAGCTTATTTATTTTATATAATATATATTATTTAATTTATTTATTTTTATTATATATTTTTAGTATATATGAATATATATATATATGTATATATATGTATATATGTGTGTATATATATACATATATATATGTATATGTGTGTGTGTATATATATATATATGTATATATGTGTGTGTGTGTGTGTGTATATATGTGTGTGTGTGTGTGAGACACATAAAATACCACTAATTTTTATTAAACTATTTTAACTCTAATTAAACAGTTTTAATGAATTTAAAGTCAGTTTTTAAACATCTAGCTTTCTAATGGCTCATAATGTATTACTCATCTCATTCATCTTTAATTTTTTTAAAACCCTAGATGGCATATCGATGTGATAATATTTTTTAATCATGTTTATAGTACTCATTTTGATCCATTAAAGATGACTTGACACATAAAGATGCTAATTGAAGCCCTTGTTTATCAAGAAATTAACATCTACAATTGTACGTTTAATTCTTTGTTTGTGTTATTTGATTTTTTAATGTATTTTTAATTCTTAGTTTGTATAATTTAAAAATAATTTTTTTTCATATTTAGTTAAAATGATAACATACTTAAAGATAGTATCACAAAATCATAACTCCAAACAAACGATTGTTGAATAAAATTAGCATAAAGAACTTAAACAAAAACTTAAACTATGGAAATAAAAATACTTTATACCATAAGCCAAACTATTTAGCACAACTAAAAATATTATACCAAAATAGTATTAAAATCTTTATACCATAAGCCAAACTGTTTTTAAAAAATTTTAAAAACCAAAATGATAATATAAAAGCGATAGTGAAATAAAACCGATTACTAGTTTAATTTTATAACATGAAAACAATATTTTTAACCCTCTAATTTGTATTCGTACAATTAGAAAAGTAGATAAATAAATTTTAAAAACCAAAAAACTATATAATAAATTAAAAACTATTAATAAAAGTATATTTTATAATAAAATTTAAAAATAATTAAGTAATAATATTTAAGATTTTAAAATAAAAAGTGTATTAAAAAAGATAAAGTAAATAAACTAAAAACATAAAGAAAAAAAGAAGTAGTAAAAAATTACAATTTCGTCCTTTTAAGTAATAAGGGTAAAATGATCATTTACACAAAACTAACAGAAAAAATTAACTTTTATTAGTTGAAAGGGCATAAAATATGATAAGTTTTCAAATAAAGGACGCTCGGTGTAATTATGAAAGTTTAAGGACAAGATCCATAATTTTAATCATACTTAAAGGATAAAATTTGTAATTTACTCTTGTTATTTTAATAGTTTTTATAAAAATATTTCAAATGATTCGGATAACCGAATTTTCGGATATTTCAGATTTGGATTTTCGATTTGGATATATTTACACATCCCTACTAAAGTATACTAAAAGGGTAACAAGGAACATAGAATTACATGCAAATCATTTTCTCTTTTGCCAAAGACACATTAATTTTATCACTTTGAAAATATTCTCTAACATCCGAATTGGTGTTTATGGAAACTGCGTTTATGCCATAACTTTGGTCCATGAAACTGGACGCCATTAAAACTATAATATTTAATTTTCGTGTATCTGAACAACAATATATGAATCAAATGATTCCTGACTATTATAAACCATAAAAGTTGAAAAGTTCAAATACTTTGTGGATGTAGTTGCAAGAAGAATGATCGATCAGAAAAGTAAATCAGTGTAGGAGCAACGCTTATATCAACCGATCATCATTCATTAAACATGAATCGATTACGGCGATGAAATAAATAGCTGAAGAGTGATTACCTGAAGAACAAAATCACCGATGAAAAGCACCGGCGACTGTCAAACGTTCCGATTGTTTGATCAGATGATATCCAGTTTGAAATTTTGATGATTTGGACGTTTTTTTGTAGGCACGATGACACTCGTTTTAGTGAGGTAAATGTACTAATTGTACGTTCACTACATGTACTGCTTGTACGTTTACTTATAAAAATTGTTACCAAGAGTGATATGTTATATAGACTAAATTACATTTCTCTTCCTTATATTTCACGTTTTATACTTGAATTTCACGTTTTATCCTTGAATTTCACGTTTATCTTTAAAATAAGTAAATAACGGAAATCATCATTTATGTTCATATTTTATAACAATTTCATCATTTTCCTCTAAAAAAATATCAAAAATCATTGTTCTTGATTTTGTAACCGTTTTCAGCCTTTTTGGTTTAGCTGAAAATTAAAAAAATGATGAAAATTAAAGAAAAACGTGAAAATAAAGGATGGTTTTTGTTATTTTTCTTAGTTTAAAGACGAAAATTGAAATTTACTATATACTTAAAAGATGAAAAATCTAATTTACTCTATTATATCCAACTTTTTTATATCTAAATGATATAAACCAAATATTAGGAATTGGACTCTAATGGTAAGGTGTTCTTTAAGTGATGAAATGTTTACATCCAGTTAGGTTAAGGTGGTTAATATGAGTAGACAGTAGACTAACAGTCGTGAAAAATTGATGTAAACTAAATGTGTTTGGCCAATAGTCGTTGATTTTTTTTAAATTTAAATTTAGGTAAAAACAAAAATATTTTAAAGACATGTTTTATAGTATGATATATTATCTAAATAATTATTAGTTCTGGCAACTACTGTGAATGGGTCTAATGTCCGGAATCAGCTTGTCTATGGTGTGATCAT
Source organism: Flaveria linearis (assembly GCA_024085815.1). NCBI lineage: Eukaryota > Viridiplantae > Streptophyta > Magnoliopsida > Asterales > Asteraceae > Flaveria > Flaveria linearis. The sequence goes on along the minus strand of CM044006.1, from coordinate 75,038,476 downwards.
TTTGACGTGTTGGGCTATCTGGAAAGCTAGGAATGGGAAAATATTCAATAATGAGGAGATCAGCGTCCCGAAGATTGTGTCTGATGTCAAGTCTTTGGGTTATTTGTGGTATAGGAATAGATTTAATGGGGGGAAGGTTGATTGGAAAGGTTGGAAGTCATTTTGTATTGAGGTAATGTAACTTCGAGCGGGCGTCTCCGTCTTGGAGATTCCTGGTTCGTGTTTTTTAATGAAGTCTGATTTTCAAAAAAAAATCTAAATAATTATTAGTATGTAATTATGAGAGTTTATCTTTACAATTAAATATAATATCATATCATATGGAAAATGATAATAAGCTATCATGACATATACCAACCATATCTAATTATATATGGTAATTAATTTAAGAAGTATGTTTTTATTTTCGTGGGTATACCTAAATCTACTCTAACATTCTCCTCTTAATTTAAATTTACATTAACTTACTTGTCAAGAAGTTAAAAACGACATAAGAACTTGTATGAGTTCTTTCTACTTAATTCCTTAATCATGCCCTTTCAAAAAGAAAATTTCCTTAATCATGCGAATTTATGGTGGGCATTATATATAGGTTTTAAACATAGACATGTTATTCACTTATTCTCAATGTTATTTTGGATATAAACGTCCCTTTAGTGAAATCTGTTGTTATATCAATAATTATAGATAGATATTTTATTCATATGAAATAATTTCAATATTTATTTATTCATATGTTTGCTTAACGTTTCTACAATTAATAATTATATACTTTTTGTCAATGGCTTTATACATATTTTAAGTTTTAGGATGCGGCATAATCCGATTGAATATTCGAATTTCTTTTAGGTATATAGAAAACAAAAGAAAGACTACAAAGATCAAAGATGGCTCGAGTTATTTACATTACATGCTTTAATTTCTTCTTTCTAATTGATTATATAACATCTTCTTTCTTTTTTATTACATAACTGAAGCTGATATTTTCTATAATACTAAGTAATATGTATTTATATATGTTTTCAAATTAATATTTGATCCTCGATGCTTCGCTTTAACCAACGTTTTAAACATATTATATTTATCTTATCTATTAATTTGAACTAAAACATAAAATAATACAACTATTAAACGTTTCTAGATAAACTAAAACATGCATGTACAAAAGTACGTCATTTTGTTATTTTGTGCTATTTAACCAATCAACGGACATCAATACCAGGTCTGGTTCATTTACAAACCAAGCTAGTTCAATTTAACTGTGATTATTTTTTAAAATTTATTACATGTATAAATACATAAATGTTTGTTTGTAGTTATTTTTTTATCGGTCTACTCATCATTTCATAAAAGCAAGAATTATGTGAAAAAATCATCATCCGAAACGTTGTTACTAATTCGCGTGTTAAAAGTAGGATGTTGATAACATACATCACCTCATATGAAAAAGCAAATCCAAAGAAGAAATTATATATTTGAAACTTTAACTCATAACAAGGATTAAATTTGTGAACTTTTTAGAAAGGAACATTTTGAATCTCTTTTCAACATATTTTAAGTTCCCCTTAACAAGAAAAGGAAAATAAAAAGTAGGTTACACATATAAAATCACGTAATAAAGTTGCATGACTTTTACTAGAGTGAAAAAAAAAACTTTTAAGTGATTTTATTTAAACATTTTTAAAACTAATTATTGTTGGGTGAATTTTTGACTAAGCAGAAAAAAGAGTGACAATTAAAATCTTAAACACCCTATGCCAAATGATAAAGATGAATTGATAAAGGAACAACATAAAAGAAGCATTAAGACCCCTGCTTTACGAAGGGGGCAAAACAATTTTTAAAAAAAAATAATAGCGAAACGTTACCTCGAACCCATGCGTTGAAAGGGATGGGCGCATAAGATCGTGAAAAAAGCTAATGTTTCACGAAACTTTGGGTGTTGATAGTATACATAACCTTATATTAGAAAAACAGAACTATCTTGTTAAAACATTCAACATTGTATATAAAAAACAAAAACGTCACAAACCCATGTATTACAATGGGCACATTGATAATACTTGAAACTTTATAACTAAGCGTATATAAATATATGACCTTCACTACGGTATATTTTACATTTTATAGGTTATTAAAAAAATTTGAAGTGACAAAACAATAGAAAAGGTGAATGGGTTGATAAAACTAGTTAGATAAGTATGGTATTTGAAATGCAAGTAAAGTTAAATTTGAGGGAGTAAACATATAAATTTTAAGGGTTTAAAGTGAAACTTTAAATTAATAAAGAATTTATTTTAAGATACCTATACAGTTCATACTTGTACATAATGTTCTCAGAACCGGATCGGACGTCGAACCGGACGCCTTACTGGTTTGGTGGTCGGACCGGTCGGACCGGTCGGACCGGATGGACCGGATTTAACTATATTTTAATTATATTTATATATGTAATTAAATATAAGTAATTTATATATGATTTATACATATATTTTATAGTTATATATAAAACTTAACTATATTTGTATATCCGAAGTACTAATTTATGGTTTAACACCCCGTTTTACCCACTAAAATCAAAAAAAAAAAAAAATGCGAAAACCGGTCGGAACCGGCCCGGTTCGCCGGTCCAACCGGCGACTCGGTTCGAACCGGCCGGTTCAACTGCACAAAAACGATCCACCCCGGACCGGACCGGACCAGGCCCCGAATCGCGGTCCGACCGGCCGGTCCGATCCGGTCCTAACAACATTGCTTGTACATCAAGGCATCAAGCATTGTTGCTTACCACTTTATACTATTAGTGCGATCAAATGTTTGACTTCCCTTAAGTTTTATACTAGAGTAAATTAAAATTACCATTTACGTCCCAAACGGTTTCCTATTTTAACCACTTGTATCTCTGTAATTTCAAAGTCTCGATTTGTCCCCCTCATATTTTATTTTTGTCTCCATTCCAATTGACTAACAACATTAGTTTTTATGTTAAATCTTTTGTGAAAAAACTAAACTGTCCATAGGAATAATAATATAAAAAATATATGAGACCACACGCATCATCTTCTTTACTATCATAAACATTAAACATTATATTCTCCACCTCCACGACCACAACCACCGCCACACGCACCACCACCACCACCACCGTCGCTCACCACGTAACGAGATTAAAAAACACTAATAGTTTTGCTCACCAGTCGCATCATGATGTTCAAGTTCATCTTCATCATCATCAGCGGTAGTAACTGAAACAACAGGTCAGCAGCATCCTTCTCATCGGGATACTTCAAAACCACCACCGGACACACATAGTGTCGTACACAGTAATCACTAACACTCCCAAGCCGCCCATCACTCCCTCGTTTCGTCGTATCGAACAGAGCCCCGGTCGGCGAAGGTGTCGTGGAGGATAAAGGTAGGGGCAGACGTGGATGAGGACCACAGCGTCAACGGGCGAAGGTACCAGTGGACGGCCCACTTAACGGCGAAGGCGTTCTCGTTGCTAAGGTTGACGACGATGCCGATATGACGTTGGGCGCGAGCGATGGGGGTTTTGGTGGCGGAAGGGGTGGCGGTAGGGCGGAAACGAGGGATGATTATTTGACTTTGATGGCGGAGAGCGATGGTAGGTCGGATCCAGGTAGGGTCTTCTAGGGTTGCATTATTGAAATTAGGGCTTGAAATGAATGTGTGAGTTGGTCGGTGATGCTTTAGGGGTTCTAATCTACGATGGTTGTGAGGGGGCGGTTGTGGTGGTGATAGGTGGTGGTGTTTATGGTGGTGGTGATGGAGAATAAGAGATGAGATGAGATAAGAGTGTGTGTGTGTGTGTGTTTATGTTTGAGAGAGATGATCAAAGGAGAAAAAGAAGATGATGTGGGTGGTCCTATAAAGTTCTTTTTTTTAATTCTTAAGGGCAAATTAGTATTTTTCACAAAGAGTTAACTGAACAATTTAACAGAGTTGGTCATTTAGATTCAAATGGAGACAAAAATGAAACGTTAGGAGGCAAATCGAAACTTTGAAACTACGGGGAACAAGTGGTTAAAATAGGAAAAGCCCAGGGATGCAAATGGTAATTTACTCTTTATACTTTAATTCACTTGATTTTCAATTCTTAAGTGGTCATGTTTAGGAAGACGAAGAGATACAAAGTGATGTAGCCCATCGTGTTCAGGCAGGATGGTGCAAGTGGAAAGCAGCATCAGGGATCTTGTGTGACAAGAGATTCCCAGCACGACTAAAGGGTAAACTATATAGAGTGGCAGTTCGTCTGGCTATGTTATACGAAACAGACTGCTGGGTCATGAAGAAATCGCACGAGAGACAAATAGAGGTCGCAAAAATGCAAATGCTAAGGTGGATGTGTGGACACACGAGGTTGGATCGGATAAGGAACAACGTCTTCCGGCAGAGGCTACAAGTGGCTTTTATCACGGACAAAATACAAGAGGGAAGATTGAGATGGTTTGGGCACGCGAAGATGAGACAGATGTTAGCGCCAGTTAGAGACTTAGAGCAGTAGAGCACATCATCTTAGATGGTAAGAGGAGTAGAGGAAGACCTAAGTTGACCTGGGATGAGATGATTAGCCGGGATATGATAGAGTTGCACCTCTCCGAGCACATGGTTGAGGATAGGAATGAGTGGAGGCGTAGAATTAAAGTTAGGGACTACTAGTGGGCCTTGATGCGATAGTTCGCACGTGATGAGTAGGGTAACGTTATTTGTCGAATGTAGGTGAAGCCTTAATGCTATCTGCCCTATTAGTATTGTTAATATCGTAGTAAAATTTATCTATCTTATTCCTTGCCTAATATCGTGGTAAAATTAATTGGCCTCAAACTTATTTCAATGATGTAGTGTTTGCTTTTGTAAAGTATGCTTAATTGCTTATGTGATGTATGCATTATTCCTGATTGTTGAGTATGTTAATGCTTATGTGATATATGTGATGTATGCAATATAATCTGGTTATATTGTTTATGGACATGCATATGCATATACAAAACTCTATTGTGATGTATGCTTATGTGATATATGCACTATAATTTGGTTGTTATCATTGTCGAGCCGGGGGTCTGTCTTTTTGGAAGCGGTCTCTCTGTCTCCCAAGATAGAGGAAAGACTAGCCACCACTTATCCCTCCCAGACCCTACTCTCAGTGGGACATACTAAGTATGTTTGTTTGTTTGTTTTAAGTGGTCATGTTTTTTTGATGGAACTTCACCAAATAAATAACAATGTATAATGAATTAGACATTGTACACAAATGGAGGATCCAGCGAAAACTATGATGCTAATAGAGATGAAAATATGAGCGGGTTAAATAACGAGTCAAGATGTCTTAGCTCAAAGCCACAAAACATACCAAGCTTTTTTCGATAAGGTTTGTCTACTTGTTTGTGTGCCAACTGTGCATTGTATGAAGTTTGACTTGAAAATTTCGATTACAATGCACCTTCTTACCCGTTGATGCAAGCACACAGACGGGTTTAACCTGTATGGGATCCTAAAATATTCCAGACAATATAAATGAACAAGAAAACTATTCTAACTGACATCGTAACCATTCGCTAACATTATTTGTACAACCTAAATCGACCCACATCGGTGTAATAAAAGAATAACAAACTACAAAGGAGTTATAACACCAATAGTACCTTAAACCACTTCTGCATCGATGTCCTTTTTGGCTTCAGGGGTTTCTTTTTCCAAATATTCTTCCTCGATTGTTTCCTTGAGGATTGAAAGTCTTTGGATAACCATCGGTAAATTCATCTCCTTGGCTTCCTCAATACCAGTTTCTTCTTTATGAAGGTCGTATGCATCAAGCATGATCGTAATCCACTTGTGCAGCTCCTTTGGGGTTCTGCTCCATACATCAAAAGATTAATCAAAAAAACTATTTGAATTTCACAGCAAACAAAATAAAAGAATAAATGGCGGGTGATTTACGTGTATATTGCATTAGGATTCCTCGCCTCGTTGTCTTTACCAGGAGAGAATGCAGTTGCTAAAGCTGAAAATCGCTCTTCTGGGTCTGTGAAGTTTAACAAATACTTAAGCAATTTTATTTCTTTTGGTGCTATGCTCTTTAAACTTCTCTTTGTGGCTTTGTATAATTCATACATGATCGCTTTCACCTGCAAATTTATGCCACATTAGACCAGAATTCTATCTAGAAAAGATTTAAACAGTAAAGTTATCATTTTTACCTCGTTTTTCATGGTAGGGGATTCTTTTGCAGAAGCCCAAGCACTATTTATCAGCAAAATCAAAGAGGAATCAAGTTCTTTAGCCTTTGCAAGACTTTTAATCTTGGCACATGCTGCTTCTATTGAAGGTGAGTCAAGAATATCATCAAATTTAGCCTGTGCAGCATCCAATGTATCCACAGTTTCTAATGTGTTGTCATAAGCACTCACTGCAGATAAGCATCTCGCACCAAGCCGAGCAACAGCTGCATAAACAACCAACATGAGCAAAAACAAATCACAACAAGCCTTATGTAAGTATATCAAATTTTGAACATTATTAAGACATTACCATCGCGATCCTCCAAACTGTCATGTGTTTGTTGTACAACGGTCAAATAACGAAAGAATTCCCCTGTGAAGTCCTTACGTCGTCTTGTAACTATGGCGTTTATATCCATAGGGCTATCTTCAACCTGCTTAAGAAGCTCTGCGTGTTTTTCCATTTCATCATCAACCTGCAATTCACCATTCATCTACCTAACATTTCAAGAATCTCGCAGACAATGTCAAATTCTAAATCGCAAAATACAACAAATTAATAACACAATGTGACAATCCAAATGTTTGTACATCGTATGTACTCAAGTAATAGCTCAAGTAACAGTGAAGAGTGTTTTACCCTTTTCACTTCTGTAGCCAAAGTAACCAAACGCTGCCTCATGGTGAAATCACTTTCGCTATCAGCACGCGATTTACACCGATTATAAAACCTATCTCTATACTTATTCCAATCTTCTCTAAAGATCAAATAACTCATCCAGTCTTTAGGCTTGGGCTTCTCATTCAAAAACACATCAATCATTTTATCACAAAATTTAGTCATCGTATAACCCTCAGCAATTTCAACTTCTTCATCCTCCTCAACCTGTGCCGTCGTCAAATTGCCACATAAAATCTCTGCACAATTAAAAGAACACACATTCATAACTTCCTCTAATAGTAAAAGTATACAAAATAGTAACCAAATTTCAACATTCTTCCACTACAGGTCTACAGTTAGGTTTTATAGATTCGGTAATCAAGCATAAAGGTTGATTTGAAAATAATCGAATTGAATTTGTGAACAAAGGGGAAATTGAGGTGACTTACTGGCTATTTGGGATTTGTTGAGTCTGGTGGTCGGGGGTTTATGGGGGAAGATGAGGGTTGAGGGGGTTTTAGGGGAAATTGAGAAGAATTCGCTACTGAAAGGAAGAAGATGAGTGTTGAAGAGAGATGAATTTGAGGCGGTGGCGACGGTGGCGGTGGCGGTGGTGGTGGTGGCGACGATGGTGTGGAAGTGCGGTAGGTTGCTCATATTATCCAACTGGTCGGAGGTGTGAATTTGTGTTGGAGAAGAAGATATTTGGTTCGCAATGGGAGTGTTGATAATATTTGGATAACGGGAACGCTAGTGGTACGGCGTCGTTTTGGTAAAACCGCTTCAAAAACCCATTTGACTACGAGCTTGTTGGGACTTGTGATTTATACCTGGTTCAAGTCGAGTAGGGCTTGGATCGGATGACCCTTGTCACATTGTGGATTGTGCTGGGGCTTTAGTTTCATAATGTAGGTGGTCTGTTATTTATGAGGGATAGTTATGATATGATCACAATGATCTCTATAGATTAGTTAGAATTTAAATCATATTAGTATTCCTTGTTAGATAATAATAACTAACTCATATAAACCAAGCTAGAGTATAAGTTATGTGTTGTGAAGGAGCTCTATCCACATGTGTTATGAATTTATTATGTAATATTATGATATATGATGTTAACTGTATACTGACTAGTCATTGGATAAAGCTCTTGATCGAATAGTATGATATTATTGTGGATAGAGTCCTGATCTAGCCGCGATGCCTTCCCCTCCCCCCCCCCCCCAATAGTACCCGGCTTGCGCCACCCTGTTGCAGTGTTCGTGACCAGGGTGGACAACCACGTGGGTTGCGCTCTACCCTTTACGCCCCACAACATCTAGTCTAAGTCTTGAGTGATTTTACTGAATGCAATTAAAGATTGAAGAGTTATTCTAAAGCGATTGTGTTATGTTCATACATTGGTTAGGACTGGTGATGTGTGAAATCAATATATATTTATTACAAATATTATTTCACAAATTAAGGTTTTTTAAATAGACTACTAACTAGATATCACACAATCAATAAGTGTAATGGTCATGTTTTAATATAGTTTAACGAGACCGGATATTAGAAGTCATACAATATGGAATCATTAAACCATAATCGCACAAAACACTACTTTAACAATTGTTTTTTCTTGTCTATGTTTTCTAAAAGGTGATGCCATCAGTCACCAACTAAGAATAACATGTCAAAGTTGATTATCTTAAAAAGAAGTATTATTAATTATTAATTTTAATAACTTAATAACTGTGCAAAGATTAGAATAATTAATTTGTGCAAAGATTAGAATAATTAATTCGTGCAAAGATTAGAATAATTACATCATAATTATCCTTAGCTTTAACTGTGCAAAGATGTTTTCACCCCTGGCTTTCAAGGAATCAGGGTTTACATGGCTGGCAGTGTCACCCCATGTAGGCTCGTGGTCACAGCTCGGGTTAGGTTCCATCTAAGCAACCATGGTCCACAAATAGGGGAACAGTCAAGTAACTTGTTCCACTGAAGCACCCAAACTCGATGGAATCACCGACACTCCTAAAGTATGATGTATTTTACACGACCATATAGATCAAGATATAACAGGTTCTAAAAAGTGAGATTTTCATTGTGTGATTGATGACTAAATAACTGGTAGATAAACCATAAGGAGTCTAGAAGATCATGTCAACGCACTCATGATTTAAATCCAAGAAAAAAAACCAACTTTCAGATCAAGAACTTGTTCCTGTTGAAGCTAGAGTCAAATCATGAATCATGCTGCACTTTGTAACAGGCCATTGTGCCTCAGCAGTGGCTCAGGTGAGGGTTCCCGCCCACGGAATTCAACAAAAACCTGTATTTACCATTCCACCATTATCAAGTTGATCAAGTATCCTAAACTAGAAACTTCGATAACAAAGATATCGTAGATCAGAGGGATCTGAAAATGGCATTTAAAAAAACAAGAAACTTTTTTCTTATTATTGAAAGTGTCCAATTTTCTTTCCTAATTTGCACAAATTACTTATATAAGATTATAAGAAAGTGGTTCAGATTCGGTAATTGCAAAGGCTGAGGGGAAAAAACAAATATATTAATTCTGATTGAACTAACCGAAAGCGGATCTTTTCCACCTCCTAGTGCAAGAATAGTTTCACGGAACCTGTGCCCAGTCTCTCTGACCGCCTGTTGCAAAAAGCATATATATATTATTATTTCCCATGTACCAAAAATGCATAGATTAGTTCTAATAGTATACAAAAGCATACAACACCCAGTTATCTCATCCATAGCAAATATATTGATAGGGTCTAGGCTTCCGGAATAAATAATATATGATAACCACATGGTGCATCCCAAAAATTTTAAATTCATATCAATGAATCCTAATTAATTAGGCGTACCTGGTGCTGCAAAGAGCTCCCGCGTTTTCGCAGGGTCCAGGGAGGGTCCGTCCCATTTAAGGGAAGATGTACGCGGTCTTTCCCCCACATTTTGTGGGGAGGCCGTTTCCACGGATCGAACCTGAGACCTTCGGTCCCTTAGGAACAGCTTTTACCACTGCGCCAAGGCCCGCCCTCATATCAATGAATCCTAATAAAAAAATAAAAATAATATCACGCGCATTCACAAAACCATACCTTGTCATCATGTAATCCAGCATCCTCAAACGCTGAGAAAGCATCAGCAGACAATACTTCCGCCCACTGTAAAAGTTATGCACACAATCAGAAATAGCGCCAAAAGAGAAAATAAATAACAAGTGAACAAACTTACACTACCATGAGCCACAACTTAAACATTGTAAAACTAGTAATCTATTATTTACTTGGGTATTAATTTGGGGAAAACATAAAACTTCACAATAATCAAGGACACAAAAAATACCTTATAACTGTAATATCCAGCAGCATACCCACCTGTAAATGGCAGACCACATCATAATGAGAAGGTAGTAGTGATATGATGAAATAATAAAACATTTATCTGCAAACTAATTAACATTGACAAGATGATAAATAATAAATATATATATATACATGTATATATAACCAACCTGCAAATATATGGCTAAAACTGCAAAGGAACCTGTCCTCTGGAAGTGGAGGAATTACTTGAGTTTTTTCACTGACCCTTCGATCGACATCATAAATTGATTCAGACCGACCAGTACCATACTTGCTATGCAGCTCCAGGTCAACAGTTGCAAACTTTAGCTACAGAATAACATAGGATGGTAATTGATTATCATTTAGTCGGTAGTTATATCTTAGAAAATAAACCTTCTTTAGATAATGTAATAGGCAATGCATTATTCACGCATGTTATCCTAAATATATAAATTTATCAATCTTGGGATAAATATAAATAGATAATAATGTCGCACAATCATACTTACCTGACGAAGGCTAAGGCTGCCTGCACGGAAAGTTCTAGCAGCAAGAAGCTTCTGATATATCTCTTCAGGGAGACCCTCTCCAGTTTCATAGTGTTTTGCAATTCCCATCAGTGTATCCCTGCAACAGCCGATTAGTGTAGATGTAATTTAAAAGTTAAAACTATTTGTAAATCAACTCTAGTTACAATCGGAAAATATAATACCTGTGGTAGCACCAATTCTCCATAAATTGAGAAGGTAATTCAACAGCATCCCATTCTATGCCGCGTATACCAGCAACAAGACCTTCATCTTGTCTTGTTAGCATGTGCTGAAGTGCATGACCAAACTCATGAAACACAGTCTCGACCTGTAAACATGACACATCATATACTAAACAACAGATATTTGGCAATACTATCCCCACTATGTAAATATATGACGTTTGAACCTCACGAAATGTCATAAGGCTTGGCTTATCTCCAACAGGTGGCATTTGATTGCATACCATATGGGCAATGGGTAACCTAACAGAGGTTTTGTCATCTGACAGTACTCGACTCCTTGCAACAACCTCATCCATCCATGCACCGCCTCTTTTTTCAGCGGGACGAGAATATGGATCAAAGTAAAAATACGAAATAGGTTTGCCTGATGAATCCTTGATTCGGTAAAATCTGACATCAGCATTCCAAACCTACAAGCAAAAAAACAAAAGAATGAAACATGTTGAATCCCACAATATCTGGTGGTTAAACAAAAGGTAATTAAATATCTTACTGGTGCTAAGCCATCAGCTGGTTCAACATCAATGCCAAATAGCATCTTCACTAAGCTGAAAAGACCATCCATGACTTTAGGCAATGAAAAGTAAGGTCTCAGTTCTTCCTGCAGTATCACGTAATTAACCTCTGAGAATACATTTACACTAAAATAGAAAAAAAAAATAGATTCATCCAACAATACAGAAATGTAGTTCTTTTTCTAAAAGATCTGGAAAAGAACCTCGTTTATCTCATATTTTGATTCACGTAGCCTCTCACTCCAAAAGGTGGTATCCCAGTGGGTTAATTCATTAGCTTCAGGAGCACCTTGACTTTTTGCAAACTGCCTGAGATCTTCCATATCTACAAATATGAATAAATTGGTATAATGAGTGTTTTAAGCCTTTTAAATAGAACTTTAATGCAAGGAATATTTAAAATGTAAAGGTGGCAACAACCAAATTGACCGGATAAATAGATATGTTTGGTATATTACCCTGAACTGCAGCACTCCATGAAGCAGTCCTGAGCTTCTCTAGAAGCTCTTCAGCTTTACTAACAGTAGCCATTTTGGTTGCCATGCTTACCTGATGATAATTTCCACCCAACAAACCAATCAAATAAAGCAATTAAGAAGCCAAGCTAGACAGAAACTATGAAAAATGGATACAAAATCAGACCTCTGCATAGTTATTGTACCCAAGAAGCTTAGCTTTTTCCAATCTAAGTTTTAGAATTTCTTCAATAACTGGAGTATTATCTAGTTCTCCGCTAGACGCACGGGTTACATAAGCACGGTAGATTTCCTCCCTCAAAGCTCGATTCTTAGCATGTTGCATGACAGACATAAAACTTGGAGCATCCAATGTAATCATCCATGGCCCGTTTTCAGCAGTGGCATTTTCATGACCCTGGATTTAAATATGCACTATGAAAGGTGGGAAACTGGTATTTTAATAGAAAGGATAAAAGCATAGAACGGTGAGCATGAATAACAGAATCTCTTTAGAAACCTTAGATGAGGCAGTTTGTGCAGCCAGACCAAGAGCTGTGGCTGGCAATCCTTCGATTTCCTTTTTATCTGTTATTAGTTTTTCAAATTTCTTTGTGGCATCCAAAACATTCTCATCAAATTTTCGAGAAAGTTTTGTCAATTCCTGTAGTGATTGTCAATGCCAAAATAGTTAGTGACCTTAATAAAAGAAAAATTACAGACACTCGCTTTCCTGATATTTTAAATTAGGATAAAAAGATACAGATTGATATGCATGACAGAAAAGCCACTATCAAAAGAGATATATGACCATTATCAAATACTTGCAAAATATTCCATTTTAAACAAAAAAGAGGAAAATTTTGACTGTCATGATCAATAAAAGAGCAAACCTGTTGAATTTTGTTAAATTCTTCTCTCTTAGAATCTTCAAGGGAGACACCACCAAGAACAGCCTCCTTTATTGATGCTGCATGTGTACACAAGTAAAGACATGTCCGACCAAATTCGCTTATACTCAATATTTAGATAAAGATGAAAAATTATTTTTTTGGATGAACCAGTATGCATCTAGACTTGCTTGCAGTGATTAAACCAGTCATGAAAAAAAATAAAATAAAAAAGGTAAAAAGGTGATGCAAACCAAGAAAGAATCATCAACTCCATGGGGCAAGTTTTGTAACACCCCAAAATCCAGTTTCAGTATACATTCTTTTATGAATGACAAAAGAGGAGTTGTGTGAAGTTCATTCATGTATAGTTTCCAATTAGTAATTTTTTGCAGTGTTGTACTTGACTACTTGTGGCCAACTAAGCATGATAAAGTAGAATAGTAATGTGCATCTTCGAATTATTCATTAGCAGGCCTTCAGAGTAGCAACAAGGGGAAAGGAAACTTTGAGCTACTAAATAAGGAATATTGAAAATGAGGTGTGAAGATGTGTTTTAGCAAATGAAATGAACTTTTGTAGATAGAAATCATGTATAGCTTTTGACCAAATTGAAGAAACACGTTAGGTTACACCTTTTGATATAGTAGATTGCAATAGCTTTTACTGTGATTAGTAAACTTTTGTGAAAAATAGTGTTAGCTTCTGATGTATAAATGATCAATATTCAAAATTTGGTCTGTTTGAGAGTTATAGAAAGAAGGGTGTGAGAAGTTTTGCTGTTATGTTACAGATATTATTACAAGTATTACTTTTATTTTGCCTGACTGAGTTAACATCAACTGGAGCATGTCCCCATGAAGTTCTTACCACAAACACACAATGAACTCTAAGATACTTCGATTTACATGAGAATTAGGCAAGCATTAATCAGATGGGCACCAAGAACATTAACTGCACAATAACACAATATATAATAAAACTTACATTCAACGATGCGTTTCTGCGCATCACTTAGTCCATCCCAATCTTTAGACTCCCTTATAGCTTTGAAAGCATTATATATAGGTTTGCTTTGGCCCAATTTTAGGTCAAATTCCACTTTCTCAGGCTGCAAACAGAGTATAACCAACGTCAAAAGATCACAACATCCACTTCCTCCCAAACTGAATGGAATACCAATATACATCTATGTTTGAAAGGAAACACCTTTAAAGCACACAAGTACACAAGTCACACTTGTATAAACTAATAGATGCAATCATGTTGCCTGTTTTAAAGGTATTACAAATCAACCAAAAGCAACAGAAACAAACCTGAATTTCTTCAATAGCAGAACGGAGTTCAGGAGTATCCTTCACCGCCTTGAGATGATTAACAGCTCCCCAAACAACAGTCAACCGATCCATCATCTTCTCCAACGGTTCCACCAGCTTAGGCCACGATGGCTCCACAGTTTTCTCCAATTCCGCCAAATCACTATCCTGCAACATCATTTCCCCCAAATCAACAACCAAACAAACACATATCTAAACCAATCACAGACTTACAAGCTTCTTCAACAAGGCACGCATCCCAGGTCGCACATGACTGGCGTCGATCACATCGAACGGAGGAAACTCGAAGTTCTTCAACAGCGGATTGTCATCGGAGACGTTGGACATTGCAAATGGTACAGTGGCGGAGGAGAATGCCGCACGGCGGAGATCGACGGCGGTGGGAGGGGATCGACGGCTGTGGTGACGGAGGAGAGTGGTGGGAGGGGGTGGAGGAGGGAGGCAGAGGAAGAAGGAAGGAGACCACAGAGGGCAGATGCGAGATTTAAGGTGTCGAGAGGTTGAAGATGAAGTAGAAGAAAAGCATATGGGACGACGAAATGAACGAGCGAGAGATATGATGGTAGCCATTGAAACGACTACGATAAGAAGGGTAGTCGCGAAGGATGTGAACTTTCTTCTCATTTTTATTGTTTTTTGTGTTATTTTGTGATGTTTTTGTGTAGATAATAAATACATAAATGATCAAAATGACTAAATAAAAAAGTAGAGTTTTTAATTAGTGTTTGGATTAAGTTATAACTAGAATTAAGCGCCTCGCGTTTCAGCCGGGCGTAAAATCATATCAAATAGTATTAATGTCACACCAACGGTAGTTACTACCAACACTAAAGTTGTGACGTGTTAATGCAAAGAAATTAGTCACAAACGTAAAACATAGAAAAGCACAATTAAGCTGATACAGGACCAGTGCGTTACGACAAACTATCAAACGAAAAAAAATAGATGTAAAAACATTGAACCACACACACACATGTTGCGCTGTGTTAGCTCACAAAATTTAAAACAAAACCTAAAGCAAAATGTAAAAATGTTGAACCACACGATGCATGTTGCGCCATGTTAACATGCATATTAAATTGCAAGACATATAACGAAACTAAAAACGAAAACTTACGAAAAATGAAAAGTATAGGGAATCAAAGTTGAAAGTGAAAAAGTTGTGAGTTTAAAATGCAAAATATGATTAGGTTAAAAGTAAAAAAAACAAATTTTGTGAGGTTATATTTCACAAAATTGAAAGCTTTCGGTTAAAAGTAAAAAATCATTTTTTTTAAAAAAACACCCCAAGCATAAGGTACAATACCATAATGCTTATACAAGTTGATAATTAGTATAATTTAAATAGAGTTTGACTTTATGTAGGTTATAGGCTTGTATGTTGCAAACAAACATTAACTAGTATTCAAGCCCCACGTGTTATGGTGGGGCGTAATCCGTTCTTAATAGCATCAACGTCACACCATTGACCACCAACACCAGAGAAATCTCATAAAACAAAAAGAAATAAAAATCGAACGAAAAATAAATGTAAAAACGTTAAGCTGTGCATGTGCGTTACGACATGTTAATGTGTATAAATTAGAACGAAACGTAAAACACAACGCGACTGTTAAACATATTTAAAAATATTGAACCACATACGCATGTTGCAGTATGTTAACTCGAAAAGTTTAGACCGATACATAAAATAAAAAACTTATAAAAGAATAAAAGTAAATGAGACTAAAGGTGAAAGTGAAAACAGGTTTTAGTGTCAAATGTAAATGTTAAAAACTATAGGGTTAAAGGTAAAAAAAATAAAAAAATAAAAAAAATACAATCTATAAAACATATGGTACAAACTATAATGTAGAACTGAGTTGATGATTAATATTATATAAAGAGTAAATTACCTTTTACATCCCTGACGTTTGTCAATTTTAACTACTTATATTCCTATAGTTTTAAAGTCTCGTTTTACATACGTAACATTTCTCTTTTTAACTATTTGCATCCAAAAGGCTAACATCATTAACCTTGTTATTTGACTTGCCCCCACCTTCTTTCTCTTCCATGGGTATTTTAGTCAATTACCCCCAAGCCTTTAATCTAACACAAAAACCCTGATCCATACCCACAACGACCACCATCACAGCACCACCACCACTAGATCATCAATTCATCAACAACTGTAAATTGGGAGGTTTCCAGCATGGTGAAGCTTATCGAGTTCGGGTGCACGGTGGTGACCGGCGGTGAGGAATTAGATCGCGGTCGGCAAAAGATGGACTCTCACGGTGTCGCCGTTGCTATTTCTCTGAACAAGCGGTGTCTGTATCGAAGAATGAAGATCTCGGTGTTCCACCGATGCCGTGTTTTGATTACGTGCCGACAGCGTACACCACCGAGGAGATTTTGCGAAGCGTAAAGAGTTTTTGAGCCCTTCGATGTTCTACTTCTACAAGAAACCAGTGAGTTTCTGCCTATGTACAAGATGTAATTCATGATAATTTAGGTTTAATTCAAGATGTACCAGTAGTTTCTGATAATGGTTGAAGTTATGATGGGAATACCGGCAGATGTTATTGATGGTTGTGGTGATATGTTGGTGCGACATCAGTGGTGATGTACGGTGATGGTGGTGGGGGTGGTTGGCGGTGATGGTTAGGGTGGGTTTTGTTGGCGGTGGCAGGTGATGGTTTGGATGATGATGATGAGTGATGGTGAGATGATGACACAAATAAATTTATGAAAATAAACTATGAAAATAATATAGGGTTAAAAGAGAATGACATAAATACCCTTGAAAGAGATAAAGGGTGATGGGTTGTTAACAGATTTAACTAACGGCGTTAGTCCATTTAAATTCAAATGGTTAATAATGAAGATGTTAGGGATGCAAATAGTTAAAAAGAATAACGTTAGGTATACAAAACGAGACTTTGAAACTATAGGGATGCAAGTAGTTAAAATTGACAAACGTCGGGAATGCAAAAGGTAATTTACTCTTATATAAATAAGCAACAGGCCTGCTCTTATAAGATTGATCAAACACAAAAATGGGTTTATTGTGTTTGCTTTGGCTATGAAGCCACTAAGAAGTAATAGTAACTCAAATTGGCCACCTCCTTAATGTTTTTTTATGGTGGTTTAAATATTTCAACATGTACATAAACTAGGGCTTAACTAAAGGTTGTGATTGGAGGTTGTTAAAATCAACTGTTCCATAAGAGGTATATTATTTTATTACTAAAATAATTAAGCATAATTAATCAAGATAATCAAACTTTGTTTGTAGACTCATAACATTTAGGATTAATAGAACATTCAAACACGTGTCATAATCAAAACACTTGATATGGCAAACCAAAATAGTCAACAACTGAGGTGTTGATTGAGTTATTAAATTTTCACCTATATCATAATTTTGTTTTATTTAGTAATCAACTACTGTTATAAAGTTCACCTAAAGCTACTTACAATCAACCACCTCAAGTTAGACTATAAACATTAGTAGATTATTATAATGAAATTTTTAATCTTATATTTGTAATAATTACGATTAAAGTTATTTGGATATAAAACTAAGTGTTCTAATTCAAATCAACCACTTATTCAAACTTTATTTCATACGCACGTTAATGAGATTTAACAAACTTGTTAACGGGATTTAAGTCCATCCAGGTATGTGAAAGAAGTAACATGACTTTGAGGTCACATATGTCAAAAATACAAGGATAACTAATATTTTCCGCATGTGGTTTCTATTGTTTACTATTATAAATATCTATGGTTTACTTATATAAATATTACTAGAATTTGAACCCTGTGGGCATTACCGCGGGGTTCTTTTTGTAACAAATTGATTATCTTTCTCGTTCAAGATTCTAATCTTCTTCCTCCTTTCGAACCTCTCCCATTACGGACATTGAACACCAAACGACCTAATCATTCTAGTGCAATCGATGGTGGCAAGCTCCATTCAACCGACGCGTCCACTTTATTTGTGTTTCATCCTTCCAATCCCTAAGATTGTTGAAACAATAAATTTGAAAAAAAACTGACAATCACAAAGCACAAAAACATCACTATAATCACAATCCCTTAGTTAAACTAGTTTTATACCTGTCCGGTGGCCGGGTACCGCAACGTGATAATTTGTTGTATACATAAATTTTAAGACATGCTTACCCGTTTCCTTAATACATGTATATTCAAGGATTTCTAAAATTTGCTTGTATACATTTATGAGATTAAAAAGATTCAACAAAATTAAAATATAATATGGAGTAAGTACTTTCTATATATGAAAGTATGCCACCCTAAAATTGATTATCCCTCAAGGACTTAAACAAAAGAAAATAAGAATTGCAAATCCGTAAAATATACCATAATTATATCTTCAGATATGATAAAATACACAGTTAAAAAGAAAGAAATGAGTGGGTTAGTAGAGAGTTAGGTCAAGAGGACATATATTGTTCTTGGGATGCTTTCAATTCCTCGGCTCCAAACGTACTTGTTTAGCTTCATATCAAATCACATTCATTGTTCCCACGGCCATGTGTGCAAACTTTTACATCTCATTAACGGTCTTAACTTCTTCTTGAATGTGTTGTCAAGAAGAATAAAACTGAAAACTTTAAGAAACCCTAGTGATAGATGTGATTTGTATTACAAATAAATCATAATGTAGGTCATTAGTTCTACATATGTCAAGTGAAGAATAATAAAATATATAATTGTCCATCACCTTAAAAATTAATTGTTAACTATGGGGAAAACAAAATTTAGAAGAATACCTCCTCCTATACAAGCAAGGACCCTTGAAAATTTTCAATTTCTTTTACATGATCAAGTTCCTTCACAAACACCAATTTTTTTAATGTTTATACTAATCTGAAAGATATGCATATATAAATGGTATACATTGATGCATTAATCAACTTAAATAAACATATGATTTAAAAAATAAACAAAAACCTACACAAGTTAGAAGTCAAACTATCAAAGTCTTAATTACCAAATGGCTAACATACTAGACAATCTTATTATGCTCCTAGCTACTATTACGTATTATATCGAAACAAATTGCTAGATTACTCATCATGTCATTTGAAATTTTAAATAAATACATATCAAAGTCTCAGAATTATATCTGAATTTATGCTATGTAATAAATGGTTAATTGTTTTTTAATAAATGACTCAATCTTTAAATTATTTCCAGCATTGTGTAGATGTATATAACGTAATGTCTCTTTGATAATAGATTGGAGATAGACTAAGTATTTAATGTCTTATTGATCCACCAACTCTCTTTTCTGACATGAAGATCGAGCTCATGTTGAGAAAGTTTTAGCGTATCCTAGTTGTTAAGCATCAAAACTATAGTTCATGATAACATTACAGATGTTTAAAGACAAAATTATATTTATATCAAAAAACTGGCTGGCTATAAAGAATAACATGTATTTAAACATAAGTATAGAGAATCCGTTGGTAATTTTACGCAAACCTACCAACGGATTTATGGTTTATGAAGCAACCATTACAACTTAAAAGACCAAATAAGAGAAAGCAAGTAAATAATTACCTTTAAAGGGAGATTGGTGACATAATCAACTCATTTAACTTTTCCTGAAACAACACTAATATGAACCAGTACTTAAGGCCCAAAACTTCCCATTTAGTAATTTTAGCTGAAAGGATAATAGAAGCATATTGTCACGACCCGCCAAAACGTAGGTCGCAACACCCTAATTTTTACCGATTAGGGGCACTTACGAAGCAAGCAAGGCTGCCCGGAAAACTCCGGAACAGCCCATATAATTCTGCAGCAACGTTGCAGCCTTGGAAGACTCTAGAACGTCCCAGGATGTTCTAGAAACCGAGCATAAAAGGCTGCTATAAAGGAGCAACTTGTGCAGCCCTTAAAGACCACGGAACTCTCTAGAAAAAGCTACAAAAATCAGCCATGGAGCAACCATGAAAGACCATGAGAAATCTAGAGAAATCCATGTAAATATCTTGTATTAGAATGATCTAGATTAGGAAGACTCTAGATCATATGAACTAGTATAAATAGGTGATGTTGGTAGCTCATTTGAAACCACCTAAGTTCTTTGTAACAAAAGCCTTGTACTTGTGTTCATAGTAATACAAGCAATCTACTTGTGTTGTAATCACACATCACAAACATTCCACTTGCGTACTACAAATCCAACATTTCCTACAAAGACTTCCGCTACTGAAATCCATCCATTCAAGATCAAGAAGGCTGACTTAGAACGGATCTAAGTGCCGTACGAGAACTGAAAAAAATCAGTCCGTGACAAGTGGTATCAGAGCCAGGTCGACTTTTTGGGATGGCATCAAATCCAGAGAAGATTGTAGTCGCAAGCGTTGCCGGAGACGAGACCCGTGGACGGAGGAGGCTCGTAAAGGTGACAAGAGAACTCGAAACATGTCCAAAGACTTGGTTGCAAGCATGGACAAAAGAGTTGAAGATGTCGAGGTATTATTGTCTGAATTCAAAAACGAAATGGAGGAATTCAAGGCTGAAGTCGATATCTTCAAAACACATACCTACGACTCTTTGCAACATGTTGAGTCGTTAGGTAATGACTTCAACGAAATGCGAAGCGACCTCAAACTCGCCCTCTCCTTGATAAGGAAGGAGATGGAAGAGGCATTCACAAGGGAGTTGGGTCAACTAAAAGCCAACTTCGAGAGAGAAATCAAAGACTTGCAAACCGAACTAAGTGTTTGCAAGCGCGCACTAGCAACCGGAGGTGACAACACAATCCACGCCTCTACAAAGGTGGACATCCCCAAACCATCACCATTCGTTGGTAAACGAGAGGCGAGGGCTGTGGATGACTTCCTTTGGGAGATGGAACAATACTTTGAGGCCGTCGATATTGTCGATGACGCCAAGAAGATCAAGACGGTGACTCTTTACTTGAAGGAGACCGCAGCTTTATGGTGGCGATGAAAGCACATGGAGATTGATAAAGGTACGTGCACCATACAAACTTGGACTGATTTCATAAAAGAAATCAAGAAACAATTTTATTCGGAAAACGCTGAACACGAAGCAAAGATCCGGCTTCGTAATCTAAAGCAAAAGGGTAGCATCAAGGACTACGTCAAAGATTTTACTACCCTTGTGCTAGAAATTCCGGACTTGTCACCAAAGGACTCTCTCATATACTTCATCGATGGCTTACAAACATGGGCAAGAACTGAACTTGAACGAAGAAATGTTCAAGACTTGTCCTCAGCCATCGTTGTTGCTGAAAGCCTGATCGACCATAATGAAAGGCGATCATAAAAACCCGTCGTTATGGAGGATAACGATGAAAAAGGTGGGGGAGCGAGAACCCATAATAATAACCAAAGTCAGAATCGAAGAGAAGACAATCGACGACCACCAAGATATGGGAAGGAGGTACAAATGATCAAAGGATGTTTCCTTTGCGATGGACCGCACAATTCGCGGGATTGTCCGAAAAAGGCTAAACTTACAGCCTTGATCAGATCTGATGATGAACCATCAGAACCAGAAGAGGTTCGTCTAGGAACAATGCAACTTCAACTACTTAATGCGTTAAGTACAGTTGAAGGCAAGCCCTTGGTGATGGCAAACTAATCAAACCAGACCATAACCAGAGACAACCCACATACAGAATCAAAGGGACTTCGGTTCGTAAACATGGAAATAAAAGGGCAACCTGTGAAAGCGTTGGTTGACACCGGAGCAAGCCACAACTTCATCTCACCTAAAGAGGCTCGAAGACTTGGCTTAAGGATCACACACAAGAAGGATGGATCAAGTCCGCCTCAGGAGACACCAAACCAATAGAAGGAGCAGCATGGGGCGTAAAAACAAAGATTGGTACATGGACAAGCAAGCTGCACTTCTCAGTCGTCCCACTAGACGACTATGATATCGTGCTAGGGATGGATTTCTTCCGAAAAGCAAAGGCCTGCCCAGTGACATTCATTAACACCATGTACATCATCAAGGGAGATCAAGTGCACACCGTTACCTTGGAGCCAGATACAAGGCGTCAAGGCAAAACCATCTCTATCTTGAAACTCATGAAGACAACTCATGAGGCATCCAGGCAACACGACGAGGACGTCGTGGCATTAGGTGGGGGAGAATGTCACGACCCGCCAAAACGTAGGTCGCAACACCCTAATTTTTACCGATTAGGGGCACTTACGAAGCAAGCAAGGCTGCCCGGAAAACTCCGGAACAACCCATATAATTCTGCAGCAACGTTGCAGCCTTGGAAGACTCTAGAACGTCCCAGGATGTTCTAGAAACCGAGCATAAAAGGTTGCTATAAAGGAGCAAATTGTGCAGCCCTTAAAGACCATGGAACTCTCTAGAAAAGGCTACAAAAATCAGCCATGGAGCAACCATGAAAGACCATGAGAAATCTAGAGAAATCCATGTAAATATCTTGTATTAGAATGATCTAGATTAGGAAGACTCTAGATCATATGAACTAGTATAAATAGGTGATGTTGGTAGCTCATTTGAAACCACCTAAGTTCTTTGTAACAAAAGCCTTGTACTTGTGTTCATAGTAATACAAGCAATCTACTTGTGTTGTAATCACACATCACAAGCATTCCACTTGCGTACTACAAATCCAACATTCCCTACAAAGACTTCCGCTACTGAAATCCATCCATTCAAGATCAAGAAGGCTGACTTAGAACGGATCTAAGTGCCGCGCGAGAACTGAAAAAAATCAGTCCGTGACAATATGCTAATCTGGATCAGAGGGACGAACGAAAGCATATGTATTCAATTCAATCCATAATATCCCTGCAGTCACCTTCAAAGGCTGAAAGTATTCGAATTTAATCCTTGCCACCTGATAGACCCGTACTCTATTTCCTAATTCTTGAATATATAAGCCAAATATGCAAATTATGAAGAGAAAGAGAGAGAGAACAAAGACTCTATAATAAAGATATTCACTTACAATCAATAATGGAAGATTCTTCTTCTTTGAAATGCCTAATCTTGTTTCCAACATAGATGTAACATGAAAAGGTTGAACATTCCCACAAACATCATTAATTTTACTATGACTAGTATATAACTAATAAGTCAAATAAACAAACAGTTAGAGGAATAATCGTGCAATCTCTTTTTGAATTATGTGATTATGACTGATTCAATATAAGTTTATAAATCTCATCATCACGTTAAAAATTTTAAGATACTAAAATAGAAAACAAAACCCATAGTAAGAAGCAATCAAATTTAAAGCAATTATGCCAGAAATCAATGACATTAAAAGTTCAAAGCAATAAGCTAGTTCAAGACTTACATACATCAAACAACTTGAGGGCAATTTCTTACTGATGAAAACACCGGCTTCCAGAACCCACCAATTAAGTCGTGCATGACAGAATCAGTCACAAGATGTGACCACCGGCCAAAGAGATGAAAAATATAATTAAATGTGGCATTTATCACACTCCTAAAGGAGATAAAACAATTGTGAAAAGCAAGGAAATCAAATCTGTTTTGCAAACAGATGATTCATCAAATAATGTAAAACCATCATGATCATCCAAAACCTTTGAAGTTTTTAACAACAATTAATATTTGCTTAAAATAATAGTATTGAGAATAATATGATACTTTAAATCTTAGGGTGAATGGAATTCATTGTTATCTATTGTTTTGGGGCTCTAAAGCATATCCCCAAATAATTTTACGGCCATCTAAGAAAGCCATAACAATTTGTAAATATTTAATGCATTTAGAAATTCAAACAAATAAGTAGTTTGAAAGTTCACCTCTCAACTTTAGCTTGAAGTTTTGGTGTAAGATCATCTTCTAAAGTGATGATTACTGAATAAGAAGAATTCCCAAAAAAATATTCTTTAATCGATTCAAGCATTTGCCAGGCGAATAAAAAGAGTATCTAATCTGATCTTTTGATTGATAGTGTCTTTCTAAGTTTGTATTTAAAACTATGCAAAAAAAACGAAAGAGATTATGTATGCCATGGGAATAAGGAGAAAGGATAAACAGTAGATGTTGTCAAGGTTGAGTCCAGAACCAACAGTTGACTACAATTCTACTTTAGACTAATGTGCCTAGCAAAATGAAAAGGCTAATTAATGGCTGCACATTATAATGTAGAAAAACATACATTGTTAGAATCGAACAGACTGAAAACCTTTTCCACAGCCCATCACTTGTCAATTTATATTCTGTAACATTCAAGGATTTTTACCATTCTTCGATATTAGATGGTAAAATTATGAAAAGGATGCAACATTCAAGGCACCGGGGAAGCATAAGAACATCACACAATTTGTGAATACCCAACAATACATTGCTGCATTAAAACACTATCTAATTGTAACATCTCGTATTTCGGCGTTTTAACCTCTTATAATAATAATAATAATAAAATTAATAATAATAATAATAATAATAATAATAATAATAATAATAATGATAATAATAACAATAATAGTAATACTAATAATAAATAAAAATAATAATAATAATAATAATAATAATAATGATGATGAATAATAATAATAATAATAATAATAACAACAATAATAATGATAATAATAAAGTCTAGGGGGTGTTTGGTCATTTAATCAAACTTCAAAAGAAGATTTATGCATAAAATAAACAAAACAGAAACCGCAGGGACCATTTATGTAACTTTTTCAAACCCAGCCCCCCACCCGCGTTTTCCCGGCCGCACTGTTCCGGCCATCTCCGGCCGAACTCTGGCGGGTTAAAACACCCAATTTCACGCGGATTTGACTCAAAATAAAGGTCCCGACACCCTCGTGACTGAGATTCGAATCCAAAGAACCTTTAAACACGCGTTAATCATCGATTTACAGCATAACATTGGATCCAACTTTTTTTTCCTGACCATTCAAAGTTAATTGACCCGTTCAAAGACCACTTTAGACAAATTGACTCAATCAAATTAAACCTTATCACAATATAAATGGAATGCAACCTGCAATTCCAATCGAACACGCACAAACAATCCGAAATCATTCATCGTCTTCATCGGACTTGCAACTCTATCGAACACCATCTTCCGAATCTTCTAAACCCAAATTAACAGAGGGCTTTTGACCATTATCATCTATAGAAACTATCTGCAAAGTTAATTTGATTTCCATCGAGGTTTGATCATCATTTGGCTTCAAAACAACTGCGACCAGTTCTTCATTCTGTTCGTCTTCAATCCACCACCAAATCGGTAATTAATCATGCATACATATTCGATTAAACACGGGCAATAAAAGCCCTATGATTACAGATGCATTTGAAAACGAATGGAGCCTTAATTGGGAGGGATTCGAACCTAGGGCTCGATTGGGGATTGGGGTTTAAATGGGATAGTGTTTAAAAGAAATTAAAACAGAACCTTATTGCGGCTGGATGCCTTGGTTCACTGGAAAGCTTGTGGGTGTGGGAGTTGGAGGTCCCGGGTTTGAACCCGGCTACCTTCAACTATTTTTTTAATACCTTTCAAGCCTCTAAAAATTACATAAAAATCCTTAAAAATTATAAAAATAATCTTATAAATTTTTCTTATTTAAAATGTTACATAGATAATTCCTGTAAATTTATTTTAGTTAAAAACCTTAATAAAAATTTATAAAATATTATTTATAAATATTATAAATAATTATTTTTATAAAAATGGACATTATATCACGTTTAGTTACGAAATAATCATGGAAATAGTAGGAATTATACATCTTATAATTTCACAATTATTTACAAACATAATTCATTATAAAATATACTTACACAATTAATTTAGATTAATAAATTTTTATCGGATAATACGTTATTGTAACGATACTTATTACAAAGAATATATACAAAATATATTCAAACATTATCCGATATTAAACCTAATTTTATTTCTAGATTAAAACACTTAAAAGATATATTTCTTCCGAATAAATATAATATACAAAACTTCAAAATCGTAAAACCTTAGTTCACGTTTAATTGTTAAATTTATTGTCGAACTTAATCTTGAAATAAATACGTTTTAGGTACCTTGTAAAGGAATTAGTTGAAACGACGCGCGTTATTATCTCTTATTAATCATCCAATATATACTTAATCGCCAAGTGAGTATTTCTATACCCATTTTATTATTTCACACACTTTTGGGTGAAACATGTTACCGTATAAACGTTACACTTGTAAACACGTTTGATTCTTGTAAACTTATGGCAATTTGCTTGTGTGTTGTGATTAGTTGAATCTTGTAGCTACCATGTAATGTCGAATATATATACAATCATTAACTATTGCTAGCCTGGCGACGTCATAGATCTATGGGCCTGACAAGTCTGCTTGGTTGATCCAAGTACACTTAGCTAATCGTATATACTTGTAAACGTTTGAGACTTGTAAAACTTTGTCAAGGTTTGATTGTGCATTCTGTCTTACATCCCTAGTTACCTTGTTCTCTAATTTACAACATGAATTGCCATCTTTTATATATTTATGTATGAAAAACTATAGAATGCTCACCAACAATATGTTGACCTGTTATTTTTAACATGTTCCAGGCAATAGCGTTATGTGGCTGTGAACAATCGTAACTCTCACGCCTCGACGATTCCGCCGTCAAGGTTGGGGTATGACAGATTGGTATCAGAGCCCATAACTATAGGGATTTAGGTTATTAATGATGACCTAGACTATAGCTTATGCATGCACCTTATAGTATTTTTATCTTGTAAATATATGGTTTGCATATTACATAATGCTATGCCTTCTTATGTGCAATTTGATGCCTTAGCATAGGATAGCCTAAACTTAGTTACTTGTCTCCCTAAACTTATCTTTGACTCTCCCCGAACATAAAACCTCTCTATCTTATTCTTGACGACACGTGGAATCGTATACTTATGCTTATGACTTGGATCTTTAGACGTTATGTCTAATCTATATAAATCTCATCAAGGTTTTGATTTCATGAACCTAAGAAATATTGTGTGACACATAGACACCTGTATTCTGGATTTCCTGGCAAAAAGCCTTCGGGCTAAGGCAAGCGTTTCGTATAAATCCTACGGGACCAGTTACGCTTACCTGGGGATTTCTGGGATGAGTGATAAACTATGGTCAAAATACACAAATCTCTAAGGCAAATGAGTCAACTTACCTTGACGTGTCCACGGTTCCAAATGGTAATGCGTTATCAAATGGAATCATTCCGTGTACCTTACAACCTTTAGCTTACCTTTGTCTAAACTAATATTCTTTGTTATCCTCACTCCCGTAACTAGCTCATTTTTGTATATCCAGCATGTCTCGTCATCATGGAAAGCGTGGAAGTTCCGACCGCAAGCTTGCAGCAATGATCGCCAAACAAATGGTTGCTGTGCTCCCAACCATGGTTGCTGAACTTAATAGCACCATGATGGCTAATAGCAATAACAACACCAATGGAAACAACAACGGTGCTCAAGGAGAAAATAGCAACAGCCGAAACGGGAACGATCGTACTTGCACTTTCAAACACTTCAACTCGTGCAAACCCACCAACTTTAGTGGCAAGGAAGGAGCCACTGGTCTTCTTAAGTGGTTCGAAAGCATGGAGAACACTTTTGTCAATTGTGAGTGTCCCGAGGCACTCAAAGTCCGTTATGCCACTAGTATGCTCCAACAAAGGGCACTTACCTGGTGGAATAGCGAGAAGAGAAACCGAGGAGCTGATGCTATTTCAGCACTCTCTTGGGATGAATTCAAGAACATCGCCATCGTGAAGTTTTGCCCGAGAAGTGAATTACAAAAGTTGGAAGAAGAATTCTGGAACTTGAAGCAAGATGGTGGTGATCATTTGGCCTACTCAACTAGGCATCATGAGTTGAGTCTACTATTGCCCCATATGGTTGACACTGTCCCCCGCAACATCAAGAAGTTCATAAAGGGTGTACCACCCCAAATTCAAGATGCTGTGGTGGGTAGCCGACCCACAACTTTGGAGGAGGCAATTACTATCACAGCGCAGCTCACTGAGAATCATATTAGAGCTGGCACTATGTCGGCAAGGGGTTCAAAGTCTACTGCGAAGGCGACACCCGAGGCAACAAAGGAGGTAAGGGCTGAGTCGTCTTCCCAAAGCAAGAAGCGTAAGTTCACACCAACACGCAACTACGCTGTGACCACTCCAAATGCTCCTCAAAAACAAATGGTGGTTGCAAATCAAGCTCCCATGGCTAAAGCTTATGCGGGTCCTCTGCCAAGGTGTAACACGTGCAAGTACCATCATGCGAACAACATTCCATGCCGAATCTGCTCGTTATGTGGAAAGTATGGCCACTTGGTGACTACTTGTCTTCGTGCGCCAAACAACGCTGCAATGCTTGCCAACCGAACCTGCTATAGCTGTGGCGAGCCAGGTCATTTTCATCCGCAATGTCCTCGCAATGCGGGCAACGTGCCACCAGCTCGTGGAAGGGCTTTCAATATCAACGCCAACCAAGCACAAGTCAGCAATGACGTTGTGAATGGTACGACGAAGAACCCCGCTTAAATCAATTCTTGTATTATTGATGTTTCCATCCTTGTAATCATCGTATCAATAATAATTTTTTTTTACCGAACAGGTATGTATCTTGTAAATGATCATTATGCATCTGTATTATTTGATTCGGGTGCGGATAAGAGTTTCATGTCGTTAGAATTCGAGCCCATACTTTCTAAATCACGTATTAATCTGGAAAGACCCTACACGGTCGAAATCGCCGATGGAAAACCTATTGTCGTTGACGTCATAATACGTGATTGCATCATAAGCTTTAACGAGCACAAATTCTCTATTGATCTTATTCCTATGAAACTCGGAAGCTTCGACGTCATCATTGGAATGGATTGGCTAGCCAAACATCATGCCGAGATCGTTTGTTTTGAGAAGTGTATCCGAATACCGTTACCATCCGGGGATACTTTGAAAGTGTTCGGCGAGAAATCATCACAAGGACTCAAACTCATGTCTTGCTCTCAAGCCCGAAAGTGCTTAAGCAAGAAGTATATAGCCTTCTTGGCTTACGTGGTCAACACAAAAGCCAAAGGGAAAGAACTTAAGGATGTCCCTATTGTACGAGACTTTCCTGAAGTATTTCCCGATGACCTTAGTGGTTTACCTCCCGTGCGTGAAGTTGAATTTAAAATTGATTTGATACCGGGAGCAAACCCCGTGGCTAAATCACCATATCGGCTTGCACCATCAGAATTGCAAGAACTCTCTAGCCAACTTCAGGAATTATCTGAGAAGGGGTTTATCCGCCCTAGTTCTTCTCCTTGGGGTGCACCTGTCTTATTTGTGAAGAAGAAAGATGGGTCATTCCGTATGTGTATCGATTACCGAGAGCTCAACAAGTTGACCATCAAAAACCGGTATCCTCTTCCTCGTATCGACGATCTGTTTGATCAACTTCAAGGAGCTACTATATTCTCGAAGATTGATCTACGTTCCAGATATCATCAATTACGAGTCCATAATGATGACATCCCAAAGACCGCGTTCCGTACTCGTTATGGGCACTATGAGTTTACGGTGATGCCTTTTGGCTTGACTAATGCTCCTGCTGTTTTCATGGATCTCATGAATCGAGTATGCAAGCCTTATCTAGATAAGTTTGTGATCGTCTTCATTGATGACATTCTCATCTACTCCAAAACCAACGCCGAGCATGAACTGCATTTGCGACAAGTTCTTGAACTGTTGAAGAAAGAGCAATTGTACGCGAAGTTCTCGAAGTGTGATTTCTGGCTCAAGGAGGTTCAATTTCTAGGACACGTGGTGAATAGCCAAGGAATTCACGTTGACCCTGCAAAGGTGGAAGCTTTGAAGAATTGGTGTGTTCCCACGACACCGACCGAGATTCATTCTTCCTTGGTCTTGCTGGTTATTATCGGCGATTCATCGCTAAATTTTTGAGGATCGCAAAGCCGCTCACTTCCTTAACACAAAAGAATAAACCATTCGAGTGGGGGCCCGAGCAAGAGGAAGCTTTTGAAACATTAAAACACAAACTAAGCAATGCTCCTATCTTGACCCTACCCGATGGAAACGATGATTTCACCGTATATTGTGATGCTTCAAAACAAGGTCTTGGTTGTGTTCTTATGCAATGAGGAAAGGTGATAGCTTATGCATCAAGACAATTGAAGGTTCACGAGGTGAATTACACAACTCATGATCTTAAACTCGGTGCTGTGGTTTTCGCTTTGAAGATCTGGCGACACTATCTTTATGGGACGAAATGCATAGTCTACACTGACCACAAAAGTCTCCAACATGTGTTCAACCAAAAAGATCTCAACATGAGACAAAGACATTGGATCGAGTTAATCAGCGACTACGACTGTGACATTCGCTATCATCCTGGAAAGGCGAATGTTGTAGCCGACGCGCTGAGTCGCAAGGTCCATAACAAAACCGTCTCACTACAAGGAATCCGAGATCAAAGACAGTGGTTTCACATGTTAAGAGAATTTGATACCGAGGTTCGTGTGGATGTTAACGAGGCTACTATCATGCTCCAAAACATAAGAATTGATAGTGATCTCGAGTTATACATTCGCAAGGCTCAACAAGCGGCAATAACCGACGAAGGAAGTAATGAGGATTTGGTGTCTAACGTTCGATCACAACTAGAGGAAAAACCAAACGGCCTATGGTAATTTCTCAATCGACTTTGGATCCCAAATCGTGATAACCTTCGACACATCATTTTGAACGAAGCTCATCACACCCGCTATTCTATTCATCCTGGCTCCGATAAAATGTACATGGACTTGCGTGGTCAATATTGGTGGCCTGGAATGAAGAAAGATATCGCGGTTTATGTCTCCAAATGCCTCACGTGTGCAAGAGTCAAAGCCGATCATCAACGACCAAGTGGTTTACTTGAACAACCTGAAATCCCTATGTGGAAATGGGAACATGTATCCATGGATTTCATAACCAAGTTACCACGTACTCCTCGTGGTCATGATAGTATATGGGTGATTGTGGATCGTTTGACCAAGACGGCACATTTCATACCTATACGAGACACTTACAAGGTTTCAAGACTAGCTCGCATATACATTGATGAAATTATGAGTCGTCATGGCGTACCATTGCACATCATTTCTGATCGAGATGCTCGTTTCACTTCACACTTTTGGTCATCTATGCAAGAACTCTTGGGTACTCAGTTGGATTTAAGTACGGCTTACCATCCTTAAACTGATGGCCAAACCGAACGAACAATCCAAACCCTTGAGGATTTGCTACGATTGTGTGTCCTTGACTTTGGTGGTAATTGGGATACGCATTTACCTCTCGCGGAATTTTCGTATAACAATAGTTATCACTCGAGTATCAAGATGGCACCGTTCGAAGCACTTTATGGTCGTAAATGCCGATCACCGATCTGTTGGACTGATATTGGTGAAAACTTTATCACTGGTCCTGAACTTATACAAGAAACGACCGATAAAGTTGCTACAATCCGTAAGAACCTTGAAGTGGCAAGAAGTCGACAAAAGAGTTATGCCGATAAGCATCGTAAACCGTTGGAGTTTCAAGTTGGTGATATGGTTCTTCTTAAAGTTTCACCATGGAAAGGTGTTATTCGCTTTGGAAAGAAGGGCAAATTAGCTCCAAGATTTGTAGGACCTTCCAAAATCCTGAAAAGGATTGGGAAAGTGGCTTATAAACTAGAACTACCTTCCGACCTTAGTGGAGTTCATCCTGTGTTCCATGTCTCAAATTTAAGAAAGTGTTTGGCCGACGAGAGTCTGCATGTTCCACTGGAAGACATTCAGATCGACGAGTCATTGCACTTCATTGAGAGACCTGTCGAGATTATGGATCGCATCATGAAGAAGACTAGGACCACAACTACTCTAATTGTCAAGGTTCGTTGGGAGAACAAGTGTGGAGCTGAGTTCACGTGGGAGCGGGAGGATCATATGAAGCAGAGATACCCGTATTTGTTCGCTTAGTTCATTTTTAATTTCTAAACGAAATTCTTTAAAGTAAGGGAGACGGTAGCATCTTGTATTAACGTTTATTTTTAATCAATGAGAAAGCTTATAATGTTAACTATAAGCCACACACTTTAGACTCTCTTTTTACCTCTAATGGCTCTGCCATTGCACATAAAGTAAACACTAAAGTGGTCAGCTTAATCGATGATGAATTTTCTTCTTTTGATACTTTATCAAAACCTGAAAGTTCTCCAAGTGTCCTCATCTTGTCGTCACATCCTCCTCGTAAACAAATTTCGGGACGAAATTTCCTAAAGTAGGGGAGACTGTAACATCTCGTATTTCGGCGTTTTAACCTCTTATAATAATAATAATAATAAAATTAATAATAATAATAATGATGATGATAATAATAACAATAATAGTAATACTAATAATAAATAATAATAATAATAATAATAATAATAATAATAATAATATAATAATAATAATAATAATAATAATAATAATAACAATAATAATGATAATAATAAAGTCTAGGGGGTGTTTGGTCATTTAATCAAACTTCAAAAGAAGATTTATGCATAAAATAAACAAAACAGAAACCGCAGGGACCATTTATGTAACTTTTCAAACCCAGCCCCCACCCGCGTTTTCCCGTCCGCACTGTTCCGGCCATCTCCGGCCGAACTCCGGCGGGTTAAAACACCCAATTTCACGCGGATTTGACTCAAAATAAAGGTCCCGACACCCTCGTGACTGAGATTCGAATCCAAAGAACCTTTAAACACGCGTTAATCATCGCTTTACAGCATAACATTGGATCCAACTTTTTTTTCCCGACCATTCAAAGTTAATTGACCCATTCAAAGACCACTTTAGACAAATTGACTCAATCAAATTGAACCTTATCACAATATAAATGGAATGCAACCTGCAATTCCAATCGAACACGCACAAACAATCCGAAATCATTCATCGTCTTCATCGGACTTGCAACTCTATCGAACACCATCTTCCGAATCTTCTAAACCCAAATTAACAGAGGGCTTTTGACCATTATCATCTATAGAAACTATCTGCAAAGTTAATTTGATTTCCATCGAGGTTTGATCATCATTTGGCTTCAAAACAACTGCGACCAGTTCTTCATTCTGTTCGTCTTCAATCCACCACCAAATCGGTAATTAATCATGCATACATATTCGATTAAACACGGGCAATAAAAGCCCTATGATTACAGATGCATTTGAAAACGAATGGAGCCTTAATTGGGAGGGATTCGAACCTAGGGCTCGATTGGGGATTGGGGTTTGAATGGGATAGTGTTTAAAAGAAATTAAAACAGAACCTTATTGCGGCTGGATGCCTTGTTTCACTGGAAAGCTTGTGGGTGTGGGAGTTGGAGGTCCCGGGTTTGAACCCGGCTACCTTCAACTATTTTTTTAAATACCTTTCAAGCCTCTAAAAATTACATAAAAATCCTTAAAAATTATAAAAATAAATCTTATAAATTTTTCTTATTTAAAATGTTACATAGATAATTCCTGTAAATTTATTTTAGTTAAAAACCTTAATAAAAATTTATAAAATATTATTTATAAATATTATAAATAATTATTTTTATAAAAATGGACATTATATCACGTTTAGTTACGAAATAATCATGGAAATAGTAGGAATTATACATCTTATAATTTCACAATTATTTACAAACATAATTCATTATAAATATACTTACGCAATTAATTTAGATTAATAAATTTTTATCGGATAATACGTTATTGTAACGATACTTATTACAAAGAATATATACAAAATATATTCAAACATTATCCGATATTAAACCTAATTTTATTTCTAGATTAAAACACTTAAAAGATATATTTCTTCCGAATAAATATAATATACAAAACTTCAAAATCGTAAAACCTTAGTTCACGTTTAATTGTTAAATTTATTGTCGAACTTAATCTTGAAATAAATACGTTTTAGGTACCTTGTAAAGGAATTTGTTGAAACGACGCGCGTTATTATCTCTTATTAATCATCCAATATATACTTAATCGCCAAGTGAGTATTTCTATACCCATTTTATTATTTCACACACTTTTGGGTGAAACATGTTACCGTATAAACGTTACACTTGTAAACACGTTTGATTCTTGTAAACTTATGGCAATTTGCTTGTGTGTTGTGATTAGTTGAATCTTGTAGCTACCATGTAATGTCGAATATATATACAATCATTAACTATTGCTAGCCTGGCGACGTCATAGATCTATGGGCCTGACAAGCCTGCTTGGTTGATCCAAGTACACTTAGCTAATCGTATATACTTGTAAACGTTTGAGACTTGTAAAACTTTGTCAAGGTTTGATTGTGCATTCTGTCTTACATCCCTAGTTACCTTGTTCTCTAATTTACAACATGAATTGCCATCTTTAATATACTTATGTATGAAAAACTATAGAATGCTCACCAACAATATGTTGACCTGTTATTTTTAACATGTACCAGGCAATAGCGTTATGTGGCTGTGAACAATCGTAACTCTCACGCCTCGACGATTCCGCCGTCAAGGTTGGGGTGTGACACTAATAATAAGAAATTTATTTGCAACCAAGTTAAATTGTTAAAAAGCATACTCATCACATCCTAAAGTGTAAACACTATTTTACAAATATTAGAGGTTGAATTGTAACAAAAAAAAGACTTCAAGAGTGTTTGAAGTTGTGATTATTAGATATGTTATGAGTGTTTGACAAGTTATGATTTTTTGAGGATTTAAATGTGATATGGCTGTCAACTAGTCAAGAAGTGAAAATTAATTTTATTACAACAACTTCTAAACTGTTTAGTTAATAAAATATTTTCTTTTCACATTATGCCAATTGCCAACTATCCTGGTAGTTGAATTATAAACTTACTATTTGATACTGAAGTTAACCGTTATCAGCAACATGCAATCCAGCCTAAATTTGAGTACTAATATGCTCATCACTAATCTGAAAGAACCAAGAAAAACTTCACAAACAACAGTAAGGAACATATATATAGTTTGAAACAAAAAAGCATTTTTATAGGAGATATTTGACACAACATGATAGAACCCCCAGATATTTAATAAAGATAAAAAGGAAAAAAATGAGATATGGATGGACAAAAAAATATAAGTTCACACCTGACGTTTAGGCATGTAAACAATAACCAGCATCGATGATTCCATATTAGTTGATTCAGAATCAATATCTACTTCAGAAGTTAAAATCAATTCAAAATTTAGGGAAGGCTTTGATGGAGACCTAAAAGCAAAGATGAGATGAAGAATGGTAGAGAAATATCATGAATGACGAAAGATAAAGAAGGATAACCTGATAGCGAGATCAATTTAAACTATAAAACAGACCGGAGAGTGATTGACATGATAAGATGCAGCGACGATTGGTTTT
The DNA here is from genome assembly GCA_024085815.1 of Flaveria linearis. Classification (NCBI taxonomy): domain Eukaryota; kingdom Viridiplantae; phylum Streptophyta; class Magnoliopsida; order Asterales; family Asteraceae; genus Flaveria; species Flaveria linearis. The sequence goes on along the minus strand of CM044006.1, from coordinate 75,002,775 downwards.
CCTACGAGTCTTTGGTGCATCAACAGGTGAGCAAAAACCAAAATTTCATAGTAAATTATGTATTTAATATGGAAATACTCCATTTCTTAACCGAAATTGAATGATTAAAGCTACTTAATAAAGAAAGTAGCATGAAATCAAGCGTTGATGTGAATGGAGTTCTGGAAAATCTGAAGCCGTGGAGTTTATTCCAAACAACGACAATGCAAGAATTCGAGGGTAACCGACGAATAGCAGGGTAAACATAGTGGAAGGTGGGTTAGGGCACCATCAATCTTTAGCGGGCTTTCGGTTGAACGTTTGATTTTAGAACCTAAAGGATGAGGTTTGTCTATATATTACAAGTTGTAGGTGGAGGTTACCTTGTGAACGTGGGGAGGAAAAGCGGGAGACGAAACCGAAGAAGAAGAAACCGTCGACTGAGAATGCAAACTGCTTGTAACCTCTTCGGAACAGACACAACGGTCGAATTATTACTGCTGTGATTTACTATCAGGCAAATCGGACGGTCATAATTAGTCTTACCAGCGGTTACACTCACCGCTGGTAATATAATATATAATAACAACTAGGTTTTGGCCCCGCGCGTTGCCGCGGCTATACGAGTTTTAACGTAACCCTAAATTAAAATCAAAATGAAGGTTTGAAACCATAAAATCAGCAAAATACACAAAGTAAAACACACTAAAACCACAAATTCATAACACACAAGAACATTTAGAAGCCCAACACCATAAACAAAACAGATGAAAATCAAAGCAACAAGAAGGCGACAAAGTCCTATATAGAAAACCGACGAAAATCAAAGCCCCCCCAAAAAAAAGCAAACAAAAGGAAAACCCAAACCTTAATAGGGTATCTATAACGAAAGAAAGAAAGTAGGAACCCGGAGAAAGAAAACGCCAACGAACTCTATAAACGAACCTAATCGAAACACAAATCAAAGAGGCGTGTCCAGACACTAAAAACTCACAAGAAAAACCCCACTCCTAAACCTCGAACACACACCCAAAACAAACTCTATAAAAACACACAAAAAAAACAAAAAAAAAAAAACACTACAAAACAACAACAAAAAAATAAAAAAATTAAATCAAAGCCTAACACCATCACAGAGCAGGTGAAAATCAAAGTCGCAAGAATGCGACACAGTCCAATATAAAAAAACCGACGAAAATCAAAGCCCCAAAAAAAGGAAACAAAAGAAAAACCCAAACCTTAATAGGGTATTGATAACAAAAGAAAAAAGTAGAAACCCGGAGAAAGACAACGCCAGCGAACCCTATAAACGAACATAATCGAAACACACATCAAAACGACGTGTCCAAACACCAAAAACTCACAAGAAAAAACCACACCCTTAAACCTCGATCACACACCCAAAACAAACTCTATAAAAACACACACACTAAACAAAACAAAACCAAAAAACCACTACAAAAGAAACAAACAAAACAAAACAAAAAAAATAAATAAATAAATAAAAAAAACCAACCAAAGGCTCGAACCCGAGTAAGCAAAGATACACACGGAGTGACTTACCAGTTGTGCTGGACTACACTTGTTGTTTGTAAAAGCTTTAGAACATGTAATATATATATATATATATTTCAAATAAAAGACTAATATAATCATCACCGACATAAGTTTTTAATAGGTATATATAATAAGGTTATAGTTAGATGAGCTTTTATAAATAATATCTATCTAATAAAATTAGTCCAAGTACTATACCTTGTTAGTTTATTATATATTAATATTTGTAAACTCAAATAGCCAATTCTAGCATAAATAACGAACCATCTAAAAAACCCGTCAAAACTAATATCCCTATAGATGCTATTAATTTTATTATAATTAATTTTGTTTTTGAAATTAGTGTTGTAAAAAGTTATATAGAACTTGCAAAAAGATCAATAATGGTAGGTTACTTTTATTTTACTCATCCGGATCTCTTCATGCGTGAAAATCAAACTTTTCAAGTATGCATACATGTTTTCAAAACCGATATATAAAAAAATAAACAAAAAAACTCGAACTTTGCCTAACGAAACAGTGGCACAACTAAAAAACTTAAACCAAACACAACCCAACAACTAATAGACCTACACAATCAAACACAATGTGAGCTATCGACACTTGATTTACCAATAGTAAAAAACAGCAAGGTCAAACCCAATTCAAAACCCTTGATCATTTGATTTTGTCTAGAAACCAAAACCAAACAAACACACGACCACCTTTAGCTAATATTTTTAGGACCTCCAACTCGAAGCCCACACAAATCCCCTAGATCTTTTCATCAAAAGTATGTGTATGGAACACGAAGGCATGGCGATCGTTTCCCCAGCACTACCATCTAAACCATCGCCATTATGGAACACGAAGGCATCACCATCTCGTCACAACACACCTTTTCTGATCTCGCCCATCCTGTCAATCCCTAACGCCTGAAACGCTTGTTGTACTGAAACCACCATCGCTACCTCCTATGTTTGTTGTTCTAGCCATTGGGACGACCGACTTCACCGGAAGTAATATCAGACAACTGATCTATCTGAAACTCTCGTATTTCCTCTCTCTCACTGACGGGTGGTTCAAGGAACAACCCTTTTATGATGTTAAAACGCGTAATATTCTCATATTTGGTTGTGTAATTATCTTGAATTAGATAACTACAGTTGCTTTTGTTTCAGGCACATTATGGAGCTTAATATAAAGAAAACGCAGCTGTGGACGGACCTCGACGGGATGGAGCAAGGAAGGATGGGAAGAAGGAATCAAACAAGAAAAGTGGGGGTCTACCGTAACTTACGGTAGACACCGTAAATTACGGTGGCCCCCAAACACTATTATTTCCACCGTAATGCAGTGGATTTCCACCGTACTGATTTGGTTTTCACCGTAACTTACGGTGGCTACCGTAAGTTACGGTAGCTGCTGACGAAAAAGTGCAACTTGCCATAATAAAATGGTTTGAGTGGTGCCTTTTGCTCATAATCTGGATTTGACGACTTTTGGGGCAGAAAGAGAGGAATTTGGTCTATGTTTGCTAGTTTAAAAAGATTGCAAAACAATTGATTTGGGTTGTCAATTCCTTTGAACATGAATCATTGTGTGAGGATGAAGATTCAAGTCATGCTTAGCTAAACTTGTGGTGATCATCCTAGATGTAAGGTTTGCTTTTGAAACACTATGTTTGTGCTTGAATTTCTAGAATGATAACTTTGAATGTTTGTTTGAGTTATTATGGTGTTTGGATATTTGTTTGTAAGTTGTTGATTGTTGTTTGATGTTAACCCAAACCATACGTTCTTGGTGCCACGGGCAATCGAGATATCATGGGATGGATTATGGTTGGATAATTGTCAATTGATCATCGAGTAACAACCTCGCATTTTACAATCCGAGTACTTAGTTCTCTTTCATCACAAACGACTATTCAAGCACGAACCATGTCTATGTGGTTCTTTCTAGTAAGCATAAACATAAGTGTGGATTAAAACCTGAAATCTAGGGTGATCACTTGTTCTTAATCTGTTACAAAAGTACGTTGTGATTTGCAATATATTTAGTTATTATTAGTTCTTGAACCAAAACAATCCAATTCTTGATATTTAATTTTTGCATTTTAGGGCAATTGTAGTTAATTTACAGGACTATAAGATAAACACATATTCCACAAACTCCCTTTGTTCGATAACCTACTTACCGCTAGCTAATTAGTAGTATTTGGTTTTTAATTTGATTGAGACTTCGACCTCACGTCAAATTTTGGCGCCGTTGCCGGGGAGTTGTGCGCAACGTGTGTTTGCTTATTAGTTTTGTTTTGTTATTTCGGTGTTACGCTGGTTGTGTGTAGTGTGCAGGTTTTGTTTTAGGTGTATGCATACCAGAAACTCGAGCTCATCATCACTATTAGTGTTTGATCCAGAAATTGAACGAGCTGCTCGCAGGAACAGAGTCTTACACAGACAAAATAAATTCAGTGGTTCACCAATAGCACCTACATCACCCGTTACACCACGGAACACAATGGATCCGCTTTCACCACCTCCTACTACGGGTCAAACAACACCTTCCGAGCCTTTACCCAATCCTACATTACCACCTGAGACTAAACCAACCCATACCCCATTACCTACAAGTACCCAAACCGAACATTCTTTTAGCTTTGACCCATCAGCACCCATTCCGCCCTTTTCATATTTCTTCCCAACAACCGGTCAATCATCATCGTCTAGACCAGTACCAACACCACAACCATATCAATCTAACCCATCCATATTTCATACTCCCTCTACCTCTCAAATGCAAACAGATACACAATACCAACAACCTCAAGTTGTACAAACATCGGGAGCAGGAGGAGCTGGTGTTGATGGTGGCTATGGTGATGAGTTTAGGAGATATGAGGAAGAAGGGTACACGTACGAAGGAGATGCTGATCAAGGAAATTATGTTTATAGTCAAGGACAAGCTATGCAAGGATATGGGAGACCACAACCACAAGTTGTGCAACAACAAATTATACCACCACAAATACAACCCTAAGTGAGGCCACATGGGCCACAGTTTCAAGAGCAGATTCCTCCACAACCTGGGGGAGCAATCTTTCAACCACCGTTTCAGCAATTCATGCCTCCAGGACCACAAGTTCCAAGACCAATGGGTCCTCAGCGACCAAGAGTTAGGTTGGGTGTTCCACGAAGGCATAATTGGGACGCTGCTAGAGGTATTGAGGCACACTTTCGTCCAATCATCATAAATAATCCTTCACCAGTGGTCATTCCTCAAAACAATCAAGGGAGAACGTTTGAAGTCCGAACAAATTCACTTCAATGTTTGCTAAAGTACAAAGGGTTAGCAATGGAAGAACCCTATTTTCATTTGGAAGCTTATGACTCAATTTGTAACACAATTGGTGGTCAAGGATTTTCTGCGGATGATGTCAAGTTGGTGTTATTTCAGTTTTCATTGGAGGATAAGGCAAAGAGGTGGTTCTACACTTTGCCATCTGCTTCAATTTACACATGGGCTGAGATGCAACAAAGGTTTTTAGAAGAGTTTTTCACAGCCCAAAAGACTAATGATGCTAGGAGAAGCTTGAGAAGCTTCCAACAACAACAAGGTGAAATGTTTCATGAGGCGTTTGAGCGGTTTAACATGATGATCAAGAATTGTCCTCATCATGGAATTGAGTTATGGGAGTTGTTGAACGCTTTTCACGAGGGGCTTCATTCTGAAGATGCCCGGGATTTAATGTCTATCACAAATGGTACATTTGGTACAAATTACGAGCAAGACGATTGGGCATTTTTGGAACAAATGGCGGTTACATCAAAGAGGAAGGCTCAATCATCAAGACGAGCACGACCGGTCATTACACGAGCTCCAGTTCATGCGGTGGATGATGGTAATGTACAAGCTACAAATCAAGTTTACAATGTTTGTACAAATTGCAATGAGTTAGGGCATACTGTGGGTTCTTGCACGGTAATGTTTGAACAAGTGGAGGAAGTGAATGCTATTCAAGGTCAAGGGTTTGGTGGAAGAAATTACAACATGAATTCAAATACCTACCATTCCGGTTTGAGAAATCATCCCAACTTCAGTTATGGGAATCCGGCCAATCAATCCAACCCGAATTTTCAAGGAAACACGAAGGTAACTATGTGCCTTGCCAACAATTCAATAGTCAAGGCAATTACTGGGGTGGAAACAATCAAGGTTTCCAAAGGCAATCCCAACAATCGGGTAATGAGCAAGGTGGTTCATCGGGTCATGTTACTTCAAGCGGGAATGAAGTTATGGATATTATTATGATGATGTAACAGGAGATGCAAAAGAGAAATCAGTTGGATGATGCTCGGGCCCAAAAAGATGAAATTCGTGACAAGGCCATTCAATCTTTGAGCATCCAAATGGGCCAACTCGCAACAGAAGTAGCAAACTTGAAGAAGAACAAAGGAGAGCTGCCAAGTGATACTGTGGTGAATCCTAATCACCAATCTAGTTCCAAGAGCTCAAAACAAGTACACATTAATGCTTTGGAATTCACATCTCAGGTAAGTGTTCCTTTGTTAGATAAATTACCCCTAAAACTCCCAGATCCAGGAGTGCCCTTGATTCCAATTCATATAGGAGACTTTAAAATTGACCGGGCACTTTTATATCTAGGAGCATGTGTTAGCATCCTCCCTCGGCATTTATATGACAAATTTGATTTTGGTCCATTGAAATATGTTGATACCATAATAATGTTGGCTAACCAAACACCCATTAGGCCCAGGGGTATGCTAACAAATGTCATTGTAAAGGTGAGAGATTGCTACTACCCAGTGGATTTTCTGGTACTGGATTACACTTCTTCTATTGAGAATGCACCACATTCAGTCATCTTGGGTAGGCCGTTTCTAGCTACTGCACAGGCAGTCCTAGATTGTGAGCTAGGAATGGTGAACATGAAGTTTGGTGAGAAGGTTTTGAACTTAAATATGTTTTCTATTGTTACTAACCCTTCCATCAAGGAAGCATGTTTTGATGTTGACATGTTAAAGGAAGTGAAAGAGGTTGCAGCTAAAGAAAAGAAGAGAAAGAGAAAGAGAAGAGCGAAGAAAAAGAAGGTGGAGAAGACGGTTGAACAAATTGAGATGGATAGTGAAGGTAAGAAGACTGGATGCAGCACACTTGTTGCACAAGTGTGGGGATGCGGGAAGGTGTGTCAAGTTTCCCGGCAAGATTTGAAACATCCCACAAGACCACCATAAGTCAAGCTATTCAGGTTGCATCTTCTCTTGTATAGTTTGTTTCTTGTTTTCTTTTGAGTAGTTCGGTTGGGTGGTAGGGTGGAGCTTATGATATGTTAATGTTTATGTGTCGGGGTTGAATTAAAGAGGTGTTAGTGTCATAAAAACAAAAAAAATATTTTCAACTTTTTGAGTCTTTTGTTTTGTTTATTTTGTTCCTTTCAAAACCATACATTGGGGACAATGTATCTCAAGTGTGGGGATGAGGGGAATTTTTGAAGTTTTTAAAAAAATTCAAGCAAAACATTGTGAGAATTTGAACACCTTGGATTAACTCCGAATGATGCATCGGCAACCTTTAATCATTCTTATTCTTGGTGAGAGTTGAAGCCACACTTGTAGATAAATAACACATTTCTTTGCGAGAGTGGCAACGGGTGGGGGTGCACTAGAACTTGTGCTTGAATGCGATTCGAGGCCTTAGTTGAATGTGAATGTGAAAAGAATAAGGACATTAGGTAGCCTTGTCTTTGATGTGTGCGAGTGTGGGATTTGGGGGGTTGGACCTCATAAATTATATATATGAGCTTGGTTGCAAGAGTGGCGGGGGTTTGGACATTTAGTTGCCCAATTTTGTACCTAAAAGCCTATAGTTTGTTACCCCTTACCTAGTTACTTTAAAATTTACCCAACTTGATCTGGTCTTATAGTGTTAGTAGTTGTTTAGTAGTTGTAATCATCTTCAATGCTATGTTGAATGTTTGCGTGAAGATTTCGTGTTTGTTTTATTGTTATTAAAGAAAAAAAATATATAAAAAAAATTTGGAAAAAGCGATTGAAAAAAAAAGATGAAAAAAAAGAGAAAAACGAAGAAAGAAAAAAAAGGATTGAAGTTGAGCATCTTGTGCATAGTAGTTAGGTTTGGTAGTTAGTTGTTTATGTTATTGTGTAATAAAAGACCAGGTTAAGTTTTCGCTTCTTCATATATATTCCATTTCCTTCTCGTACACCTAGCCACATGACAACCTTGAAGTTCCTTTGATATGCATTCATGTTTGGCATTTGTTAAGAGAAGGGTCGATTTAGGTACAAGCTTATAGTTGTGCAACCGCCCGTTTGCCTTTTGTGTGTCTAGCTCATGGACGCTAGTGCTTACTTGTCGCCGAGAGGAGGGATATAGCTAGGGGTGTGTCATTTTGAATATTAAGAAAGGGTTAGTAAAAATATTACATGTTTATGTTTGAGTTACATTGTTCGCTTGTTTGAAAATGATTTGATATGTTGCTTGGGACAAGCAACGGTCTAGTGTGGGGATGTGACGGGTGGTTCAAGGAACAACCCTTTTATGATGTTAAAACGCGTGATATTCTCATATTTGGTTGTGTAATTATCTTGAATTAGATAACTACAGTTGCTTTTGTTTCAGGCACATTATGAAGCTTAATATGAAGAAAACGCAGCTGTGGACGGGCCTCGACGGGATGCGGGAAGGAAGGATGGGAAGAAGGAATCAAACAAGAAAAGTGGGGGTCTACCGTAACTTACGGTAGACACCGTAAATTACGGTGGCCCCCCAAACACTATTATTTCCACCGTAATGCAGTGGATTTCCACCGTACTGATTTGGTTTCCACCGTAACTTACGGTGGCTACCGTAAGTTACGGTAGCTGCTGACGAAAAAGTGCAACTTGCCATAATAAAATGGTTTGAGTGGTGCCTTTTGCTCATAATCTGGATCTGACGACTTTTGGGGCAGAAAGAGGGGAATTTGGTCTGTGTTTGCTAGTTTAAAAAGATTGCAAAACAATTGATTTGGGTTGTCAATTCCTTTGAACATGAATCATTGTGTGAGGATGAAGATTCAAGTCATGCTTAGCTAAACTTGTGGTGATCATCCTAGATGTAAGGTTTGCTTTTGAAACACTATGTTTGTGCTTGAATTTCTTGAATGCTAACTTTGAATGTTTGTTTGAGTTATTATGGTGTTTGGATATTTGTTTGTAAGTTGTTGATTGTTGTTTGATGTTAACCCAAACCATACGTTCTTGGTGCCACGGGCAATCGAGATATCATGGGAGGGATTAAGGTTGGATAATTGTCAATTGATCATCGAGTAACAACCTCGCATTTTACAATCCGAGTACTTAGTTCTCTTTCATCACAAACGACTATTCAAGCACGAACCATGTCTATGTGGTTCTTTCTAGTAAGCATAAACATAAGTGTGGATTAAAACCTGAAATCTAGGGTGATCACTTGTTCTTAATCTGTTACAAAAGTACATTGTGATTTGCAATATATTTAGTTATTATTAGTTCTTAAACCAAAACAATCCAATTCTTGATATTTAATTTTTGCATTTTAGGGCAATTATAGTTAATTTACAGGACTATAAGATAAACACATATTCCACAAACTCCCTGTGTTCGATAACCCACTTACCGCTAGCTAATTAGTAGTATTTGGTTTTAAATTTGATTGAGACTTCGACCTCACGTCACTCACACACTAAAGTGTTTTTCTTTCTCTCTATTTGACTGGAAATGAAAGAAAATGATTTGTATTGGTGGAGCGAATTTGTAAAAGATCAAACTTTAGTGCTCATATGCAAACCTATTAAAAAAATGGACAAACTGACATATTGGTTTTATAGTATATGTAATAAGATAAATGAAATTATTGTATCAAATACATTAGGTGGCTACATAATTAATAATAAGGATGAGATCATGTTTGGCAACAAATTAGGTGATCATCCATTTGATGGTTAATTCGAACATAATTTTAACTTTTAACTTAAAAAACAAAAGTTAATGGGGATAAGTTGGTGGTTACTTGTTCAAACTTATGTGGGTAATGAACAACATGACGCCATTTAGTGATAAATTATTATTGACAAAGCCAACTTTAAAAAGATCATTTCTATAATGTTGGATTTTTCAAATGTTTGAGTTGAGTTGAACCGATGTTAATTTAGACTCGACCTTATATATAATACAAGTTTTCCTGCATAGTTCATAATGAGAAAGTATAGGTAACAAAGTATACAAAATGCATATAAGTCATTAATTAAGCTATTAAAATAAAGTATCCAAACCATTTGAGTAATCTTTGTGTGAAATGTGTAATCATAAATATATGTTACGTAATTATAAACATACTTTACATAATTACAAAACACAACTTGTATAATTTAGTTTTATAACTTGAGTAATTATTATTGTTTGTAATTGTTTTTAATCATATTATAAAATTACAAACATAACTTAATGATCATATAATTTAAATAATTATAGATATTACTGTGTGAATTTTTTATGCAACTGAAATAACCCATCTTCTTTAATTAAACGTGTCACGTTCTGATTACTTTATATGTTTTTGACACTTAGTATAATAACATGTAATAATTCCCATCGCGACCCCAACACCTCATATTTTAAACTTTTACTGTTTTTACATGTTTGTTATGTAAAAGTTTTAAAATAAAATTTTGTTAGGTTCGTAAAGCAATCTCGTCTTCTATGTTTGATCTCGTTTATCTTTGCTTGTTGGACCTACAATTTGAAAATAAACAAAGTTTGCATAACACTTAATCCGTCATTAGTTTTCAAAGTTCGTGTTCATGTAGCCTTCACAAATTATATAAAATCATAGTAGTTTTGAACTTTTGCTTCAAGCCTCAACATTCAATCTTCATATCATGTAAACACTTGACAACTTCATGCATAACAATGGCTCCATCATCATCTTCATCATCATCTTCATCTTCTTCCTCTCGCTACAGCCTCTACCTTCTGATGCTAATCTTACCCCTTTCAAAACCCCTATATTTCCGAATCCCCGTTTCGATTCCAACACCAACGACGTAATCTACACCGGCGATGCAGTACCTTCATTCGGAACTGTGAATTTCAACAGTGTCGTCTACTGTTGTCGCGTAGGTCAAGTGTTATACAACCAAAGAGTCCCCTTATGGGATGCAAACTCAAATCAGCAATCAGATTTCACCACCCATTTCACCTTTGTCATCGATACTCAATCCTTCAAGCCCTACGGCCACGGGCTTGCGTTCTTCCTCGCACCAGTGGGTTTCACGAGCCCCATTAACTCAGCTGCTGGTTTTCTAGGGCTTTTTAACTCCACAACCAGTGACGATCCGTCGCAGGGGCCGATTGTTTCCGTTGAGTTTGATTCGTTTTCGAATCAAGAGTGGGATCCTCCGTTAGAACACGTTGGAATCAATCGGAATTCGCTTTCGTCGGTTAATTACGCTAATTGGAACGCTAGTTTGCACGATAAACAGACTTGTAACTGTTGGATTTCGTATAATTCCACCACTAATAATCTCAGTGTGTTCTGGAGTTACGATAGGAACCCTAATTTTCAAGGGAATTCGAGTTTATGGTATCGAATTGATCTCAAAGAGGTTCTTCCGTCATGGGTTACTGTTGGTATAACAGCTTCCACTGGTCAATTCATGGAGAAACACACACTGCAGTTTTGGGAGTTCAATTCGACATTAGATGTGAAAGAAGAAAGCAAATCAACACCAGAAAGATCTAAACTGACAGTGGGATTAGCAGTGCCATTAGGTGTTATACTAACAGTATGTATAGTTGCATATATGCTGAGGTCGAGAATTCGAAGAAGACGAAGAGATGAAGCATCAGAAACGGTTAACTTATCATCGATTAACGATGATCTCGAAAGGGGAACAGGGCCTAGACGATTTTCCTACAGAGATCTTGCTTTAGCTACTAACAACTTCACTGATGATTTGAAGTTGGGTGAAGGTGGATTTGGGTGCGTGTACAGAGGATACCTTACTCGCGACCAAAAGCTAGTCGCGGTTAAGAAGATTTCAAAAGGATCAAAGCAGGGGAAAAAAGAGTATATAACAGAAGTTAAGATCATAAGCAGTTTGAGGCATAGAAACTTAGTGCAACTCATAGGCTGGTGCCACGAAGAAAGTCGGTTTTTACTAGTGTATGAGTTCATGCCGAATGGTAGTCTTGATTCACATCTGTTTGGGAGCATGCCCCCTCTTGCTTGGGATGTAAGGTACAAGATAGCATTAGGTTTAGCTTCTGCATTGTTGTATCTTCATGAAGAATGGGAGCAATGTGTAATACATCACGATATTAAACCAATTAATGTGATGTTAGACTCGATGTTAAGCTAGGGGATTTTGGGTTAGCTAAACTTATGGACCATGAGTTGGGTCCACATACCACGGGCCTAGCCGCGACTTTAGGGTATATGGCGCCTGAGTATGTACGAACGAGCAAAGCTAGTAAGGAGTCAGATGTTTATAGTTTTGGGGTGGTTGCAGTTGAACTTTGTTGTGGAAGAAAAGCTAGAGATTGCATTGGTGGTGTGTCTGAAATGGGTTTGGTGGATTGGGTTTGGAGTTTGTATAGGAAAGGAGAGATGCTTTTGGCAGTGGATGAGAAATTGAATGAAGATTTTGATGCAAATCAAGCTACGTGTTTGATGATGGTTGGGTTATGGTGCGCGCATGCTGATCGCAGGTTAAGGCCGTCCATACGTCAAGCGATTCAAGTGCTTAACTTTGAGGCTGATGTTCCTGATCTTTCTACAAACGTACCTGCTCAACGGCATCGTGATTCAAATACTCCTACAAGCAGTTTGGGCGATCCATTTCTAACTTCTTCGAGTATTAACATAGGTCGTTAAACAAGTACAGTTTAGTTAGTTAAGATACCTGAGTGTTTTTATAATTACATATTTATAAATATATTCCAAATTCTTTCTTGTGATACGGTATATGATACTTTGATTGTATTTGTTGCATGAAGCTTAAGGTATAAATGGTTTCTTGGTAGTTGAAAATATATTGGTTTTATCTACGAAGAGATTGAAAACAAGTTCTTAATGATCATAAATTATGTAACAGGTATGCACTACTTTCCTTGTTAATCAAGTAAGGTCTAATTTATTATTGCAGTTTATGGACTATTTCTTATTGCATTTTTGTTCTTGCAGTTGACTTCCATAAACATTTGAAGCAGTATATAAGCAGGCGTTTAGTACGCAGAAATTTAATGAAATTCAATAAAATTAAAATCTGAATTCCATTAGTTATTATGTTTGGTTGGTAGGAATTTGTTAAAATTGGAATTTGAATTCTGTTCTGAACGTGTTTGGTTGAGAAAGTAATTGAAATTGGAATCGTAATTAATTCCCTCAAATTTCTTCCATTGAAGGATTTCAAAATTCTTCCAAATATTGAAAGATTTCAAATTCCACCGACCCCCGCCTCCACCACCAACCGCCACCTACCACCCCGCCCACCGCCAACCGACACTACCGCCGACCCCGACCGCCGCCAGCCGCCAGCCCCGACCTCCGACCATTGGCGCCCGTCGCCCGCCGCCGACTCTAACCACCGCCGCTCGTCGCAGCCGCCGCCGACACCGACCGCCACCGCAACCGCCCCCGTCGATCCCGACTGCCGCCGCCCTTGACCGTCGCCTACCACCCCGACCACCTCTAACCGACCGCCGCCGCAACCGACCCCCGACGTCGCCCACTGCTGACTCCGACCGCCGCCGTCCCCGACCGCCGCCCCCGACCGCCGCCTACTACCTCGCCCACCGCTAACAGACCGTCGCCGCGGCAGTTTGCCGCCACGACCGACCGCCGCCATGGCCGACCATCGACGTCGCCCCCCGCCACTTCCCCCGACTGCCGAACCCCGCCCTCCACTGCCGACCGCCGTCATCCACCCCTTAACCGTCCTCCGTCGCCGACTGCCGCCGACCCCGACCGCTACCGCCCCCGACCACCGACTCCGACCCTCGCTGCCCCCGACGGCCGACCGCCAACTGTCGCCCGTCGCCGCCCCCCGACTGCTGCCGACGCCCAAGAACCCCGCCGCCGACCGCCGCCGCCTACTGTTTGCCACGACTGCCGACCTCCGCCACCCCGAACCTTCGACTGCCGCCGACCTCCGTTGCCGAACCGTGTCTCGACGAGGTGGGGTATGGTCGGTTTTCAAAAACGGGCGCAGTTGGTGGCAACGGTTGGTGGTATGTAGCGGTGATGATCGGTGGTCATTGAGATGGTAGCGGGTTGTAACGGATGATAAATTTCAATTGTTTTATAAGTGTTCTGTCAGTAGAAATATATTTAGAATTTAAATTCTATTTATAGATTCCAATTCTTTTGAATTTCAAATCCTATAAAAAATATTAAATTCAAATACAACTCATTTAAATTTCAATTCAAATTCCATTTCCAACAAATTCCACGAACCAAACTTCCCTAAAAGTCTGAAAGTGTCCAGGCTTCAGGCATATATATCACTTGGTTTTAAAATCAAGAAACGCACCAAGATGACAAAGTCTAAAACCGAAGCACGAAGCGCAAAAGCGGAGGGCTTTTCGTATGCGAAGTGCTAAGTGTTTATATAATTTTTTTAATATAATCCTATAGGTTTTTAGCAACCCCACCCAAAATATAGCTATAAATAATGTTTATATATACTTCAATGTATAAATTACGTGTATGTATAACTTCTTTAGCGACATTTATAGCACTTTGAAGCAAAAAAAAAAACCATGTACAAAAAGCGCACGTCTCGGAGGGATTTTTCCCCAAAAAATCGCGTTTTTCTTGCGTTTCTTGTACAACATACGTCTTGTGTTATGAAAAGCTCCAACCCTCGCCTCAAGGGTTGCTTTACGCCTAGGCGCGCCTCAGGCGTGCTTTTTAAAACCAAGATATATCATGACGGTTATGAGGCTCTATAATGGTAATTATCTTTCTTCTTAGGTTTTGATACGTAAGAATTGATAAGAGTAATCGTATTTGGTTTAACTAGACAAATATTATAGAATAGAAAGAGGCCCAAGTTAAAACGATTAACTATCAGTCACTTTCTTTCTTGTTTGGTTGTTTATGATATGATTAAATTTGTTTAATGAAAAGTATGTTATGTAATTTCTTACCTTTCTAAAAATAATTAAAATTAGAAGGCTTGATATTTTTCTTCATCCATAAAATATATAAAAAGAAATTATAGACATGAGATAAAATAGTTAAACAAGTCGTTATTATGTTTGATACTTGTGTTAATCGCGCAATCTCTAACCTAGTAAATATGATAAAACTTGTTTTCTGAGGCTGTCAGCCCTAACCAAAAGGATGTAAAGGGGTCGACATTGTGACAAACATGACGGGTTGCTTGATTTTGTGCAAGTTGTGGATCCAAATTCTCTCATTTTTTAAGCATTGTTTTCTTTTTTACTTTTAACCGTATTTTTTGTTACAGTTACTTTTATATTTTTTAGGATAAATACACTAGCAACTTCTAGAATTATAAGATAAATATAGATTTACAGGATTTTACCCTATTAGGTCTTAAAAATAGAAGACATGTGGATTTAATTAATTATTTCAATTAATCATTATTTAAATTGTATTTCGTCAATCTCAAATTTTTGATGATACTATGGTGGTGTTTGTTTTTATAGAAAAATTCGGCCACATGCTCTTATGTTTGCGCGACAAAGACTACGCACAAACATTGTCATCGGTAAATTATTTGTTTTCGAAAACGTTTCATTAACAAACGTTTGTGCGAGTTTTTCTTGGTGCAAATTTGGCTAGGGGTGTTAAAAATATCTAAATCCGAAAGAATTTAGATAGTGAATTTGAGAATTTTCGCATATTTGGATATCTATCCGAAATATTTTTCTAAAATCTATTAATTAATAAATATTAAATAGAATTTTTGGATATTTTAATAAAAACTTTGAAAACCCAACATATTTTTCAATAAAGAATGTTATTTTTTTATAGTTTTTTAAATAATACATATTTTCTAGAAGAATCCAAAATACAGATTCTGATAGTAAAATCTACTATCCGAAATTTTCGGATATTCAAAATTAAATACCCGTAAATTTGGCCTAACCATTTCTAAGATTTTCTAAAGTCCGTAGAGGGTTAAACACAACCGCCACCACTATCTACCACCACCACCATCGTCCACCGCCGCCACCACCACCATCACCGTCTACCTCCACCCCCACCCACCGTCCACCACCACCACCACCATCGTCCATCACCGCCGCCCACCACCATATAGCATCGTCGTCCACCACCACCACCACGGTCCATAAACCATCACAGTTTATTTTAGCAGTTCGCAAAAGTTAAAAACCAAACAGTTTTCTTCTTGGACCGCAGATGTTTGGTCAACATCTTTTTATATAGATGTGCAGAAATTATCCGCAAACTGCAGATATTTTACATCTGCACATATGTCCTCGTTAAAATTTTATGGTTTTATTTGGAATATATTAATTTATTTTCTTAAAGAATGGTGGGTGGATTTATCTAGAGAAGATGATGAAGTTCTCTTTGAGATCAAGAGTTTAATCCTAAAACATATTGATATAAATTAATTAGGGTATAGAATTAGGGCTGGTGCCTAGGATATAGGGGTCTAAGATGAGTTAGAAAAAAGGGCCTACTAAAGAGACGCCCTCCAGGATATCTGGACGCCCTCTTTACGGCCAGTAAGGCCCTTCACGGGCCGTATGGTCTGTCGCAAGTCAAATCGGTCATTCAGAAACGTAATTCAAAAACGTAACGGCCCGTGAATATGATCACGGTCGTGTTTATTTACGGCCCGTGAATTTCTTCACGGCCCGTATGGAATTCGTCTTACGGGCCGTGAACTTACTTGCGGGTCCTAGTTTCACTTTTAATAATTTGACGAGATATATTATTCCTCGTTTTTCGTGTAATTTTGTATTTATTACGTTATTTGATATGACGTAATATTCCTCGATAGTCGTGTAAATTTGTATTTATTACATTATTTGATATGACTTAATATTCCTCGATATTCGTGTTAATTATGTGACGAGATGCAATATTCCATTTCAACTACTATATAAACGTTAGTTTATAAATTCATTTCATAATTCAACGATATAAATTCATTTCATTTCAACTACTACATAAACGCAATATTCCATTTCAAGTACTATATAAACGTTAATATCTAACGTTACGATGTCTTTCTGGGATAGCAACTATTTATTTGGTTCGGAATCTAACTATTACCCTCAGGAGGGTTACGGTTATTACGAAGAGGCTGCTTCAAACTATCCAGGACAGTTCGCGTCCAATTACGGCGGGAATGACGGCGGCGATGACGGGGGTGATAACGGTGGCGATAGCAGCGGGGATAATGACGGTTCTGGTTCCGGTAAAAAGGGTTTATACGACACGAATCAGGTTATAAGATATATCATATTTAATTTTACTTTTATTTTACTATCATTTAGTAATAACTAACTAAAAATATTAAATTGATTAGGTTTTCTCATCTCGTGAAGAATTAGTTGATTGGGCAACTAAAGTGGGGCGAGATAATGGGTTCGTTATTGTCACCAAACGTTCAAAAAGAAATTCGAATGGTTTGGTGGTTAAAATTGGTTGAAATGCGATCGGGGTGGTGTATATAAGGGAGCATCCACTCTAAGAAAAAGTGGCACGAAAAAAACAAACTGTCAATTTGAATTGCAGGGTAAGTACCAGATGCAGAGAGATGGGTGGATTATAGTTGTTGTGGATGATACTCATAACCATGAACCTGCTGAACACCTGGAAGGACATGCATACGCAATGAGTCTCACCGAAAATGAGCTTTCTACTGTAAGGAATCTGACCGAGCAAAATATTGACCCTCGAAACATTCTAGGCACGTTGAGGGAACAAAATCCCAATAACGTGTCTGGGTTACGAACCGTATATAATGCTCGGGCAAAAATAAAAAAGTCCACCAGAATTGGTGAAACCCCAATGCAGGTTTTTTTTTCTATACTACAACAACATCAATATATTTACACCCCTCACATTGAGGAACCGACAAATACCGTCGACGGGGTTTTTTTTATACATCACACATCTCACACATTATGGCGTGTTTACCCACACGTGCTGATGATTGACACAACATACAAAACTAACTTGTATAAAATGCCTTTTGTTCAAATGGTTGGTGTGACATCCACCCTGAAATCTTTTTCTGTTGCTCACGCATTCATTGATTATGAGCGTGAAGCCAACTTCAGATGGGTGTTAGAGCAACTAAAAGCAACGCTGGAAGATAAGTGTATGGAGCCCCGTGTTATACTAACCGACCGAGACCTCGCTCTGATGAACGCGTCAGAAGAAGTTTTTCCGAGTGCTGTTCGATTACTTTGCAGATGGCATATTTCGGAAAATATTGCTAAACATTGTAAGGCGAGTTTTTCAAATGAAGAGTGGGGTGCTTTTCAGCATGTGTGGTCGGTACTTATTAACTCTAAAACGGAGGACATATACGCTTATAATTACGACCGGCTTTATCGCAGATTGGTGTCCAACCATTCAAGTAAGTTTTCTAGTGTTATTCTTAAAAATATATGTATATTTATATAAAAATAAGTGCATTTTTTTTAATAGGAGTGCTGATGTACCTAAAAAATAACTGGTTGGACCCCTACAAAGAGAGATTTGTGTCGGCGTGGATAAATAGAAGTTATAACTTCGGTCAGCACACAACGAACCGAGTTGAGAGCCAACATTCGTTGTTGAAAAGTTACCTGAAAGCAACCAATAGCACCCTGGATAGATTTATTCCTTTCATTAATAATATCTTAGCTACCCAGGAAATTGCTATAAAAGAAAGTTTTACCAAAAGCAAAATCATGCTTATGGTGCAGCATAATCATGAAGTGCTTAAATTGCTGCGAGGTAACGTTTCTATTGCGGCTTTGGATATGTTAGTCGGTGAGATTAACAGGATACATCATCTAATTATATCCAAAGAATCATGTGGCTGCCATCTTTTACCAGCTTTGGTCTTCCGTGTGCTTGTAATTAAACAATTACTTTCAAACAGGTGAATGTTCTTTTACGTTTTTTATTTTTTCATGAAAACTTTTATTATATTTTATTTAATATATTATTTTATAGGTCAATGTATCCCGCTCGATGCCATTGATGTTTTTTGGAGGAAGCTAGATTTTTCACCCGCGTATATTGTACGGGAGGTTCAAGTAGATGTACATAAAGAGATGGAGATGGTGACAAAACATTTACTTGTCCAACCCGAAAGCGTGAAAAGATCTTTGATTAATATTTTCAAATCTTTCGTTACTCCTTCAAAAACGGATAAAAAACCTCCTAAAGTCCAAACAAATACACGGGGTCGTCCAAAAAAAGATAAGCAAAAAGAAACAATATTAGACGCCCCCAGACATAGTTCATATGTTCAACCGAGAGAAAATTTTGAAGGTCCGCCAACATATTCAAGTTCGGTGGTGAAGTCAAAACAAGGGCCTTTGCAGCGCAGTCAATCCATGTCTTCAAAATCAAGAGCCAAAGATGGATTATCTCAACAGAGTTCCAAGTTTTCATATATCCCGGGCGACGAATATAAAAACATTTTTTTCCGGTTTAACCGCTGGATTCCATCATTCTTTTTCCCGTATATTTCAGGTGTGGATGATGTTTTAGCGGACGGCAATTGTGGTTTTTGTGCTATAGCACTCGCACTGGGATATGGTGAAAATCACTGGCGTTTTATACGTACGGAACTTATATCTGAGTTGGATGAAAACAGACATAGGTACGCTGCGATGTTTCCTGATATAAACGAAATAAGGGAATCATTAAACTGGAACGGGTTAGGTGCGGCTCCACACAAAAATTGGATGACAGTGCCACCTGCTACAATCCTTATTGCTAACAGGTTTCGAGTGGTTATAATTTTTATATCGATCGGCAACTCCGCTACTTTTTTCCCGTTCTGGTTATCTCCTCGTGATATCAGTGAACATCATATAATTTCAATTGCTTATGTTCAAGATTGCCATTTCATTAGAATTCGATTAGTGGGTGACTATCCAATGCCTGTTCCGAGCAAATATTGGCATTTGTACAAAACAGAAAACGCCAATGATTGGGAGGCTATATACGGAAGTCGAATTCAAAAATATCTTGAACTAAGGCCCGTAGACCCGGTTGAACATGTAGATTTAGTATAGTTTACACATTTATCAATTCTTTCAATTCTTTATTTATTCAATTCTTTATTGTTGTTGAATTGTAAACATGTAATCTATTCTTTCGTTTTCCAAAGAAAAATGCAATAAGAAGATTATCGAATTTTTCTTCAACCTTTGAATTTTGTTTATATGAGCTGGGCATTTGGTTAGCATAAAAGGTGTGTAGGAATGTTAATGATATGAGATGCATAATATATGTTGAGATTCAAGTATGTTTTTCAGTGCAACTTTTCCGACTGAGATTCAAGTATGTTTATATAATTGCAGAGCCTGGCGTCGGATTTTCTGAAGGATTATATATTTCTTTATGTGGGACGAGTAGGTTCAAGTACTGATTTTATTCTCCAAAAGGTTGATTTAATATTATTCGTACAAACCACTTCCTCCACAAGCACAACCAATTGTAAACATATAATTAAACATTTAAACGTCATCCAAAATAACTCATAATATATAAACATAATTTTACAAATTTTTTACATGAAAGGTAAATAAAACAATAAAATCCTACTATCTATGCGTCATGACCACCACCAGCATCACCACCACCAGCATCCTCCGCATCACCACCACCAGCAGCCTCCTCGTCATCACCCGCAGGTCGTCTGACAAACGGAGGCAACTCCGGCCGAGGGGGGAGGTCGATACCCTGGCTAGCAGCAAAAATGCTGCACGCATCCGCCGTCCATAATAGCAAGGCCTGGGACTGGCGCAACAAATGTAGTGCCTCCGCCATAAACTCCCCCGTCGGCGGAATCTGCCGAATGATGGTCCTGGGAACAGGCGGTGGGACGGGTGGTCCGGCGTGTGGCTGGGGCTGCGGCTGCTGCTGCGGCGCCGGCTGCTCCTCCTCCTCACCAACGTCCGGGACCGGCTGCCAGACGGTCCGACCACCATCAGTGGACCATCGGAGGTCGTCGCCAAATTTGGCGGCAATCCCCATGGCCATGACGGTCTGTCGACCCAAAATCCGAGGCGGCGTGTCCGTAGTCTGCCTCGCAATTAGGGCGTCCGTAAACAACCCTAAGCGCGAGGCAATGACGGTAATGTACGAGCCGCAAACAATCGGGCTATCCATCTGCAAAACAATCAAACAATAGGCATAATTATGAATCGCATAATAGATAATACTTATTTGTTAACAATTAGTAGAAATATTTTTTACCTTGCCCTGAATGACGCTCAAAAAATAGGCGGCCATGCAGTGAGCTAGATTCACCCGTCTGGGTGAAAGCAAGGCCCTCAAAAAAAATAAGTCAAGGAGCGACACCTGCTCCATGCTCTGGTCTCTGCCGGCAATGGTGCCGGCAATGCACCGGTGTAGATACCGGTGCAAAGGATCCCTAATAGAGGTCGCCCTAATGGCGCCCTCCCACGGCTGGTCGGAAATGGTCGGCCACCATCCGACCAAAGGAGCCGGCTCCGACTGGACCTCGTCAGTATAAAAACGAGGATCCTCCGTCTCCTCTTGGGTGTAAAACCCAAGAGTCACCGCCCACTGGGCGAGGTTGAACTCGTACCTACCGGTGGTCCCCAGCCTAAATCGAACCGCTATGTGCTGGCAGGGGTCCTGATCCTCAAAGGCGGGAGTGAACTGAAACGTACACAAAAACTGCAACGTCAGCTCCCGGTAGCCCCTCCTCGATCCCAAATCAAACATCCGCCTCCACGGCGTCTCTCCGTCCAGCCCGATGATATCCTGGGCACGTGCTATGTCTCCGACCTCCTCCAGCACGTCCCAGTCGATGGTGCGTGTCCCCTTCAGGGGACGTCCAATCAGCTTCCACAGCTTTTGCCGTGGCTGGGTCTCCCTCGGAAAACGAAGATCAGGGTGTGGGTCCAGAAAGTCACCCTGACCCTCGGGCTCAGTCTCCGGACGTGTACGTTTGCGGGGCGGCATAATCTGCAAAAAAAAAAAATAATAAATTCACCAGAAAAAAAAAAGGGTTACGGCCCGTAAAGAACCATCACGGCCCGTAACCCACTTAAGTTTCAAAGGATTACGGGCCGTAAAGGACGGTCACGGCCCGTAACCCTCCGAAAATTCAAAAGGATACGGCCCGTGACCACCCTTCACGGCCCGTAACCCCCAAACGTTTCAATTTTCCAGATTTTTTAAATATAATTTTAATATATTTAAACGAAAAATACACAAAAAAAAATACGGATTTGAATACGTACCGTAGTAGGGAGTCGGATGTATGAAAATGATGAAAATACGGAGGTCGTGACGGGAGTAAATCGTATGTGTGTTTTGGGGGCGTAAATGAGCAAATGGGCCGTGAGGTCCTATATATTATCGGGCCTCACGGTCGTGACGGACCTCACGGCCCGTTACATAATCTCCACACGGCCCGTTACCTCTTTCACGGGCCGTGATGCTTTGTACTTTTTAAAACACGGTAGTTGACACTACACGGCCGTATGGTGACACACTCACGGCCCGTAAAGCCTCTCACGGGCCGTACAAAACTTTTTCAAGTCTATAAATTCAGCCGCTTGACACAAACAATTCACACAAATTTACTCAATACCCAAAACATGAGTGCTACAAGAGATCAAAATCCGTGGACGGAAGAAGAGGAGGTGACTTTAGTAAGATCTTGTATCGAAAATTCAGGTACTATCCCGCCAAATTCAATATTTTGGAACCGGGTTTCAACTCGTTTTCATCAAATTCTCGAACGTGAAGAATATCGCACCACTCGTGAACTTAGCAACAAGTGGTCTGACTTGAGAAGGAAGGTCACGACATTTCACCAGCTCTACAAAGACGTTTACAACAATCGAAATATGTTATGGAATGATACGGATATTATGACAAGAACTCAAGAAAGATATCGGGAGAAATTTGGAATTTCCTTCAACCATTTTGCGGCTTGGATCTTTTATAAAGATCAAGAAGATTAAAAATTATGTGTTTTATTTTTGTGTGATAATAACGGTTTATCGTTTTTGAATGTACTAATAAACGTTTATGTTTTAATAAAATATTTCATTACTGTTCTACATTACACGTCTAGAATACAGTTCGTCTGCCATAAATCTTCGGAATCTAAAGCAAGCATCCTGTAAGCTAACCTCTTGCCACTCTAAAGATCTATTTTGAACCAACCTACGCAATAACATACAAATTACAACTCCCGAATCTCGACCAATATGACCGGCGTTAGGGGGCCAAACGGTTTCACCCGATACCACCAGTTCTTCGATTTCTTCTTGTCCGGAGTGCTGCCAATATTGTATACGTGACAGAAAATGTAAAAAGTACGATTCGAATTGTACGAAAATCGTTCGCGCATTACGATGAATGCACCATGAATCATCACACGTATTTGGTCGGCATTCGTATGGAGAATATATACGAACTTGTAGTGAGTCCATAGAAATCTTAAAAAGATACCAATTTTCTTCGTCATCAGTCATTGGTACGTAAACCTACAAAACAATTTAATTCACGGTTATAAATTTATGATTTTTATTGTAAAACATGAAAACAGTATTACCGTATCAACTTCCCATAACGCGGGATATAGACAGTCACTCCCGTCTCCATATTCGTTACCATTAACGGACCCCGAGTATATTAAGTTAAACCACTCAAATGGGAGAATCGTCCAACGATCACTACCCAGCAACTCTTCGGTTCTACGTATTTCTTCGTATCTTCATATTGTGAGTCTATTTGTCCACGCCCGAACATGCTATAAAACAACAACTTTTTAATTGTTAGAATTTTAAAATAAAATAAAATATATAAAAAAACTTTAAATCATACCTCTGTACTTAAAGACACGTTTCCGAGTAATTCACGCCAAAATTGTAACGGAATATCGGAATGACCCATGTAATACACTCTACATGTTTGGGAGTCACCGTTACGTATAAAGTGAATAATATTCTGAGACCAGTTCCTCCCATTCTGCCAATTATGGTTATCTATTGGATCAGGAATACTTTCCACAATATCTCGTGAGTTTAAAGATGACTCATTTTGACGTCTTCTCCTACCTCCACGAGAAGACATTTTAACTGTTTCGTTTCTCACTAACCATATAACAAGTCATATATATAACGGTTTATATAGAATCTTAAATCGAATCAAGGAATAATACGTCGCGTCACATAATTATAAAATTTAAAAGCGCACGCAAATCGAGGAAAGTAAATTCTCAGAAGGACGATTACGGGCCGTGAAGGATCTCACGGGCCGTTATTGAGGTAGTTAACGGGCTGTGTGTGCGGACGTTTACGGGCCGTTT
This sequence comes from Flaveria linearis, assembly GCA_024085815.1. Classification (NCBI taxonomy): domain Eukaryota; kingdom Viridiplantae; phylum Streptophyta; class Magnoliopsida; order Asterales; family Asteraceae; genus Flaveria; species Flaveria linearis. The sequence goes on along the minus strand of CM044006.1, from coordinate 74,978,666 downwards.
GTTTCTTCACGGGCCGTGATTAAATGCAGTTGTGAGAATTAAATTTCGAAGCCCTCACGGCCCGTAAGGCCCTTCACGGGCCGTGAAAAAGTCAAAGGGCGTTTATTTATCACCTGACAGGGTGTTCAATTATCAATGGCCTAGAAAAATAGGCCTCAAAAGGAAAAAAAATTCTTTTACCTCTTTTTATTTTTTTAATAGGTTTTAAATTGTTTGTATACGATGAGCTATTTAAACGGGTTAAATAATTTAACTCAAATCAGATTTACATTTAAAGTATGTATTACTTTAATTTAAAAGTTTATAATGGATCAATTCTATAAATAATTTTCTAAAATATAAATATGTATATATAATATAATTTTATAAAAAAATTTGGGCCTCTCGAGAAATTCATCCCTAGACGGTTACCCTCTCGCCCCTCCCTTTTGCCGGCCTTGGAATTAAGAGTAATTCTAACGGGTTGTATGTCATTAATAAAAAAAAATCTCTTAAAGTCGTCATTGCCGATAATTGGTTTGTTAATTGTATATTAAATTCATCTTGTCAACTTCCACTATCCTTCCTAATACCTATATATAATGAGTATATAATAATCTTGAGGATACAGACGTTGACTAATTTCAATTACCTTTTGCCTTTTCTTGTCGTATATATAGTAGTCTAACCTCGGAAATCATTCTTGTATGTTGTATGGATTTATCAATATAAACAGGTGTTTGCCTAGTGCATAGCACGTCCTACAACAAACAAACAAACCACCAAACTTCTTAATGTAATGTTTTGGATATGTAGCTTTGCTAACTAATCGATCTTAGTTAGATTTTTTCTCTATCAGATTATACGTATATAATTATTCTTTAATCTAAGATAAAAAGATGTCAAATCATATTTTAACCTTGAAGTTGAAACTCATGTCTTTTGCTTATGCTGCTCTTATTAATATTATAGATGCTTTACAAGGTAGAAATGAGTGTTTGATTCAAATATGTGTGTTTTATGTTAGTTCAAGGCTTGCATCCACACTTCAAGTTAAGTATAGAAAACAACTCTTCGTCTAAATAAAACAAAAGATAACTTACCCACCACTTTGATTAAAAACAACTAACATACTCCATAATCAATCAAAACATCGGTCTAAAATAACTTTCCAATGACCCGTCCTACCAAATACTTTCACAACCCGTATCCATTGACCCGATTTTGATATGATCAAGACTAATCCCTACACTCTAGACCAGATTTGTCTAATTAGTCGCTTCTGACGCTAAAACATTCCATAAGACAGCATGGTTATGACCTTGTCAACCGGTCGCTATATACAACGGCTTAAGCCAGTAATATCTGGGAATTTTTTAATTATCCGGATGCTCTATATCTGAGTTTTATTTATTTGTTTATTTATTTATTTTTGTATTGAAGTTGGAAAATATACCCCAAGAAAAACCCAAGAAAAAACAGTCTGGAAAATAAAAAAGAAACAGACAAGATCAATTATTTTCCACATTGACTTTAAGCTCTTAATTCCTCATTGATTACTAAATACTCCACTAATCTTCACGAATCTTTCAAATCCTTGTATAAAATTTGACATTAGGTAAACTTAAAGATCAACCATTGGAAGAATACGAATTAAGTTTAATATTTTAACTATCCCTCATAATATTTATAAGGTATCAAGTTGTCATTAATTAACACAAACCCAATGTAATCAACCTTAATCATGTCTACAATCTTCTTCATCTGTTCTTTCTTCTTCTTCTTGTTCCCATCCTCTGAATCAGTAGATTTCAGAATCACCGCTTTCAACACCGATGCAACAAATATACTCTACTCCGGTGACGCCGTACCATCTGTTGGAACCATCGAGTTCAACAAGGTTAACTACGTGACTCGTGTGGGTCAAGCCATATACCACAACCCCATCCCCATATGGGACCGTAGGTCCAACAAGCTCACCGATTTCACCACCCACTTCACGTTCACCATCGACACATTGGGTGCACTTACATACGGTCATGGGCTCACTTTCTTTCTCGCACCAGTGAGCTTTCAGATCCCACCCAATTCAGCAGGTGGCTTCTTAGGCCTTTTCAACTCCACATACACAGATTCACCCAAAACCAAATGATCATCGTCGAATTCGACTCGTACGTTAACGAGGAATGGGATCCGTTGTTTGAGCATGTGGGCATCAACAAGAACTCGATTCGATCCGATAATTACACCGCATGGAATGCTAGTAAACACAGTGGAAACTCTACAGATGCATGGGTTACGTACAACGCCACCACACAGATGTTGAGCTTGCGGTGGAGCTACGGTGGTGGAGATGACTCCGGTGGGGGTATGAACACCAGTCTTACGTATAAAGTCGACCTCCGGGAGGTTCTACCGGAGCGCGCTATGGTCGGGTTTTCAGCGGCCACTGGTGTTAATGTAGAGAGGCATATACTTCAATACTGGGAGTTCAATTCTACGTTGGATGTTGAAAATGATGATGATTCAAGGGTATGGAAGCTTGCAGTGGGGATATCAGTACCCATTGGTGTTCTGGTGATTGTAGCCATTGCAGTATGTGGTGTATGTTGGAGAAGAAAGCGAAAACCTGAAGAGAAGCCTGTGGAAACAGTCGCATTGACATCGATAAACGATGATCTCGAACGAGGGGCTGGACCGAAGAGGTTTTCGTATAGTGATCTCGTTGCTGCAACGAATAATTTCGCGAGTGATAGAAAGTTGGGGGAGGGTGGATTTGGGTGTGTTTACAAGGGCTACTTATCGCGCGAAAACATTGCGGTTGCGGTTAAGAGGATTTCGCAGGGTTCGAAACAAGGGAAAAAAGAGTACATCACTGAAGTGAAGGTTATCAGCAGTTTAAGGCACCGGAATCTGGTGCGGCTCATCGGCTGGTGCCATGATCAGACTCAGTTCTTGCTGGTTTACGAGTTTATGCCGAATGGTAGCCTTGATTCGCACCTCTTCGGGCGAAAGAGTCCACTTGAGTGGGGTGTGAGGTATAAGATCGCTACGGGTTTAGCTTCTGCTTTGCTGTATCTACACGAAGAATGGGAGCAATGTGTGGTGCACCGCGATATTAAAACAAGCAACATTATGCTTGATTCGGGGTTCAACGTGAAGCTTGGGGACTTCGGGTTGGCCCGGCTCATGGACCATGAGCTGGGCCAACAAACAACGGGCTTAGCCGGGACCCTCGGGTACTTAGCTCCAGAATATGTCACAACTGGAAAGGCTAGCAAAGAGTCAGATGTTTATAGCTTTGGGGTGGTGGCATTGGAGATTGCATCGGGGCGAAAGGCGATGGATAGCGTTGACCCGGAGTCCGACCTCGGGCTCGTGCAGTGGGTTTGGGGTTTACTTGGGAAGGGTGAGCTGCTTTCGGGTGTGGACACGAGGCTGAACAAGGCATTCGACGCGAAACAAGTCGAGTGTTTGATGATGGTCGGGTTGTGGTGTGCGCACCCCGACCGGAGTCTGAGGCCGTCGATTCGGCAAGCGATTCAGGTGCTGAAGTTTGAGGGTGCAGCCCCTAATCTACCGATGAAGATGCCGGTGCCAATGTATTGTGCTGAACCGGATGCTCCTGAGGTTAGTTCGGGTTCTGGTGGAGCATCAATGACTTATACTAGCATTGATGTTGGCCGTTGAATAAATGATATATTAGTTGAAGTGGTCATTTCTTAGAAGTACAAACAAAAGTTGTATTATAACATGAATCGGGTGTTTGCTTAAGTTATGATGATATTTGTAGTTTAATGTTTTATTATTGAATGGATCTATGGTTAACTGGTGTTGTTTTGTGTTTCTCCTGTTCCTGTAAATATAGCCCTAATGTATGTCACACGCATGCTTTAAACTTTCTATTAAAGTTAATCTGTTAATCCCTAAATATTTAAAAAGCAAGTGGAAGAAATAGTTTTCTTTGAGGTTTTTATGATTTTGCCACACAAGTTTGCTGGGTTGTACATTTCTTCCCCCTCAACTTTTAACTACCACGTCTTCATGCTTATTACATCGAATAAGGAAAGGCACAAACATAAAGTCAGAGAAAGAGAAAAAGAGAGAAGATATTCCGCTAGACCTTTTTCTCTTCTTCGGGTGGCGTCATCGCGTTGGGCGGTGAGGAATGGGGAGACCGCGTCGGGTGGTGGCGTCAAATCCGAAATTTCAGATATCCTAATTTCGGATTTCCGGATATTTCAAATTCGGTCGAATTCGTATATTGTTGAACACCTCTAGTTACATGTATATGCTTATTCATGTTAACTTCTATTATTCATTTAATTTTACGAACTCAGATTTCATATAAGAATGTTTTGTCTAGTCAAGTTCATAACTACGACTAGTTTGAAGCCTGTGTGATACAGAAAAAAACACAACAGTTAGGTTAGGGATTTTAAGGGTATGTATGGGCCAGTTTAGATTAGTTTTAAGATATAATCATAAGGAACGTGAAGCACTATCAAAAGTTTTATCTGTATTTTAAAAGGTCATTAATATACAAACAATATATTTTTCGTTAGAGTAATTATTAGGTTGGCTAATGCATACAATCATCTACCAGAATATAAATAACTAGCTTTAGTAAACCCGTGTATTACACGGGTTGAATAAATAAAATATTAATATAACAACTTTTATTAATTATAAAATGATATTCTAAGATATATATGATATGACTGAATTTACGTATGAGAAATAACTAACTAATAAAATAGTGATATCACCTTTTAAAATTTTGTTTTTATATTTTTCAAAAAAATAAACATTTTGTTCTAAAATAAACCGTATAAAAATATTATTTTTAAAAATTTTCTTATTATAACTCCCAAATTAATTATTTTTTTTTAGAAAATTGAATTTTTAAAAATACCACTTTTAAAATATTTCATATTTTTAAAAAAGTTTTATTTTTTAGAAATAATTATTATTTTATAAAAAATTGTTTATTTAGAAATAATATTGATAAATAGATCTTTTTGTTAATTTATTAAATGTAAAAGAATGTTAAATAATATTATTAGTAATTAAGGTAATTATTTAAGATGAGAGAGAGGCGGGAAAATTTTGGTGAGGATGATTGTGGTGCTGCCACATGGCACCTCAAGTTACTCTTTTATTAGAGAAATAAGATTAGATCTGACATATTTTAAACCAATTATTTACTTAATTTAAAAAGTTGTTAAAAAATAACTTAATTTAAAAAAAACTCGAGTAATTATATTAAGTGAAATCAATAAAATAGAAAGTAGAACCAATTATCTACCAGGAAATAAAATAATTAGATCTAACACATTATAAACCAATTAGTTAATTAATTCAAAAAATTATTAATTTAAAAAAATCTCAAGTAATTAAATTAACTGAAATCATTAAAATAAGAAGTAGAACTAGATTAACACTCTATTATCCCTAAAAGGACATCCCGGTGATAACCGGTTTATCTCACCACCAAAAGATCATGCATTCTATTCTTGAATTCTTGAGTAGTATGTGATGATTTTACTCTAAAAAAGTTATTAATGTTTGCTGAAAGCATGAAATTAACTGTTAACATTCTATTGCAAAGCTTATACAATTGTGGACCAAACCGTTTTTCCATTTTCTCGGGCTTCATGAGGCCCAATGAAACTAAAACATCAACGGACTGTAGGCCTGCTTCATATCGGGCAACCCAATTACCCAAAGTCCCAAAATACTTTTATTTATTTTGATCCTTGCTCTTTGCTCAGTTGACGGGTGCTTTTAGAGCATTCATATCCCGTTTCTTAAATTGATATGAGTATATTCTCTATATTATATGGTATTGTTATAAGTGACTGTGAGTGAATGAGAGAAAAATGTTACTGTTCAATCTGTATTTTAGGGAAACACGTTCAAACCCCCATTATTATTTTTCAAAATATATTTTAAGTGTTTGCGAGTGTAGGAGAGAGAAAAAATAATAATAAATGTATAAAAATTATTATTAAATTAAAAAGAAGAGAAAAAAAGTAAGGATTTTTATTGTAATTATATGGATGAGAATGATGAATGGGATGTGAATGCTCTTAATCCTTCTATATTTTGTTTCGAAATACTGTTGATTGTCATAAAACAAAATTTCCTATCTCTATTTTATAAGAGAATTACAATAAGTCGAATTGAGGCCAAAATGGACATCAAATTCCTTATGAAAACTAATACATACCAAACTAAGCGGTTAATAGGTTAGAAACCCGAAACACACTAACAACGCTCGAAGATTTCGCCAACCAGCTAGCACAAAATCTATCAATGCGACTCTAGTGACATTTAGTTTCAAAACTAGAAAGAATTCATCACCTTGATTCATGATTACCAACCTGAACCTTTATTCAACTTATCCCCCTTTAAAACGTACATATAATCTTCTTAACATCTTCTTGATAAAAATTGTACATTATTGTTATTATTAGTATTACTACTACTATTGATATTATTCTTATTTATTGAATACTCTGATAGTGAAGTGAATTGACAAAAGAATATTCTTGTAACCATGACTTTGTAGTCTAGTGATATTGATGATTGCTCTTATTAAAGTTTTGTGAGTTCAAATGCTTACGAGTATGAGGCTAGGTGTTGCTTATAGGTAAAAGATTGTTGTTAAGTTTAGTGCTCTTGTATTATGTAATTATTTATTTAGTACACTTTAACTTGTGTTACTGTTTTCTTTGTGTTGTTTCTAGCACTTGGATTATTTTTTAATTTGTAAGTCAAACGGTTATTAACGGGTGTTCAAGTTAGTTTATTTAAAAACCTTAATAACTTACTTTGTTGTGAAACACTACTAAGCTCTCTTACTGAAGATTTTTAAATAAGTTATAGAACTTAATTTCCATAAAAGCTATATCAGTATGCTTAATTTTTAGAACTTAATTTCAATAATAAGAATTAATATCTAAGGTTGTTTTATGTTTTTAGTGGTATAGTTCTATAATAGTGTATACTACACTGATTAATTTTGAAATTTCAAAATCATAGTCATCTCCTCCTTTCAGGTGATATGTTGTGTCGTCACCTTTTAAGTTTGATTTTAGGCAAGAACCATGCTTTTCACTAGAGTTGGAAGTACTTTTGCCATGATACTTGCTGTATTGCTTTGCTTGACCTTTGTTCGGTCACGCGTGCATGAAAAGGGAGAGGTTACTCGTGTTAGAGTGTAATTGAATTGATTAATAACCAATGTGATCATAATATCCATTAAACAAGTTAGGGAAGTGCGGAGTGTCCGCTTGTATTGAGTTTATTATGATCTTAGATATTGAAAACCTGCTTAGGGGCTTCGACCCTGGTAGCAGGGTCCAAGGGGCAGCAACCTTGAAAATATTTTATTTTGGTAAAAATTGTTTTATTAAATGGCATTTTTCCCGTCTCTCCCTGATTCTGGATCATCATTCTGGTCACGAAAATCACACAACAAAACATATTAATTCTTGATCTCGTCTGAGTTATATCTGATTGATTTATTTGGATGAACCACCGAATAATTTTGGTCTGAAAGTGGTCTTCGCAACTCTTAAATTATCCAGTTTTGATTTCAAGGATTCTACAACTTGTTGAGAGATTGTTTTGAGACTAATGTTAGGTGGATATCATGAGCAGAATGGCGGTGTTGTCATGTCTAATTTGATATGTATATACATACTCATATACTTCATAAGTCAATAACCTTGACGGGTTCCATTCAACACTCATTGATTTTATAGAATAACAAAATTACATGAAACATTATGTATTCATGATTTATAAGAGTAAAATGATAATAATTACAAAAGAAGACTAATGAAATTATACCGTCTAACCGTGGTAAAAAAATTTACAATAAACACCACGTATGTATATTCTATCCAATATCTCCGACAATTAATACTGTAGAAACTCGGCAAGATCACGTATGTATATATATATATATTTACAATCTCTCAACGTATGTATATTCTATCCAAGAAACTCGGTAAAAAAATTTACAATAAACACCACGTATGTATATATATATATATTCATATAGAGTGGAGGAAAACAAATAATATGCTGGTGAAAAAAGAATATACAGTCATGAAACATATAAGAAAAAATTGTGGATAGTAAGAAAACACGAAAAACATGATGAGATTGGGGTGCCATCTATGACAAGAGCTACCACTGTGAAGACAAGAGCTACACTTATAATGACAAGAGTGGTGGAATGTTGAAGGTGACAAGAGAAACTACAAGTGTTCTGTCTTATAATTCCTATTTTGCTCCTCATTTAATAAACTTCTTTTAATTAATAATTAATTCATTCATACTATTAATATATTATTTAATAATATAAGAATATTTAATTCACAACATTATATATTTATTATTGTAATACTTTAAATTAACATGTAAATTTAGTATTATCTTATTTGAATACTTAACTATACAAGTACTAATACTTTTATAATAATAATAATAATAATAATAATAATAATAATAATAATAATAATAATAACAACAAGTATAACAAATAGAAAAGATTATAAAAAGTGTAGGTTAAGATTTTTACTCAATATCATCATAATAATTTTTTTCTTAAAATGTTATATAGTAAATTACAAATTATTTCCTTTATTAATAAATAAAATTGCATGGTATGTCCTTTAGTTTTAATAATTACATATCATGTCTTTTTATTAAAAGATTTTATACACATATTGTCCTTTACATTAACTATCATCTAAATATACAGTTAACTCAGTTATGTGCCCCCTCACATGAGACTATTTTTATCATTTTTTTCACTTCTCATATATTAAAAAATTTATAAAAAATAAAAATTTTAAACAAAAAAAGAAAATTAAAAAATATCGGATCGTTAGGTAAGTTGGTGAAACCAATCACTCTTGGTTTTTGTTTATTCGACCAATCGTCAAAACTTTTAATGACAACAACCTCCAATAACATTTACTAAAGTAAGAAGTCTAAGTCACAAATCATTTAGAAGGTCGAGAAATCAATAATAAACATAAAAAATACACGTAATACTTTATAAACTACTTACACTAACAAATAATGAAAAATCATAAGGAACAAAAAACTTGGAGATTACCTCTGATTCTTTGAAACACTTATATAATTGCAAAAGCAAGAAGATTAACTATTAGTCGCTCGTTAATCACAAAACAACATAACCTAGAAATTCAAAGAGCAACGGAATACAAAAGTTAATTAGAGATTTTAATCTTATCATCATTGTTTGTTCGAGTTAAAGTGATTTTAATGATGTGTGAGATGTTGTAGGTGGTGAAAATGACTGGTATTGGGCTATCAAATAGGGGAAATGATGGATTTAGTGGTATTGAACGTAAGAGGAATGCGGGTTCACTGACTTACCTAACGGTCCGATATCTTTTAATTATATATTTCATATAAAGTAACTAATTTTTTATTTGTTTGGTATATTAGACGTGGAAAGAAAATGGCAAAAATACATCTCATGTGAGATATATATAACTGAGTTAACTGTATATTTAACTGAAAGTTAGTGTAAAGGACAATAGGTATACACATATTTTAAAAAAAAGGACATTGGATGTAATTATTAAAACTAAAGGACATACCATGTAATTTCGTGTATTAATAAATGACACAATTTGTAATTTACTCAATGTTATATTTAACCCTTTAAGGATTTTTTTTAAACTAATCACAACACTTTTTTTCTCTCTTTTTCTTTCAAATTGATACCTACTTTTTTTAAATTTATACTTAATTCTTCGAGTTATGTCAAATTTAAAGTTAATCACCATAACATTTTTTTTAATTTTATACATAAGTATTCGAGTTATGTTAAATTTACATCTATTGATATTTTTTAAAGTTTTATATAAAAGCCTTCGATTTATCTCAAAATTTCTTTTAACCAATTACAATATAGCTCGTTAATTATAATAAAGTAACCATATATGCATTTGTTATTTTCCTTATCTGTTTTAAGGTATATATTTTTTATAGTTTTTTTTCTGTTACATTTTTTATCAGCGTTTTGCACGTAGTTTTTTTTCGGGCGGCTAGTAATAACGTATAAATCATCAGATCAAATCTTTCGGCTTTTATAACCCAAAAAATTATCATTACGATATTCACGTATACGTTAAACCATACTGCGATAAAGAGCGGGCATAATCCACTAGTATATGTATATACGTAAATCCTTAAGACATGAAGAGTTTGAAAGAAAAGAAAGAAAAACGTCACACGATAGAGATGATGGAGAAAGAGAACCAACCACCAATCTATAATGACTGGCAAAAATAATGAGGAGAGATAGAAAAAGAAAAATATATATATATAAACGTTAAGAGTCTCATACTATTTAAATTAATAAAAGCTCTATTAGAGTTTGAGTGCGTACAATGTTTTAAACTAGCATCATTTTGACTAGTTTTTATTAATATTTAAGTAAGAAATATGAAACACTACTAATATATCTTTAGAGGAAAACAAATTAACATGTTAAACTTTTTAGAATACTTCCAATACTTTTTAATTTTTGAGTTGTCTAAAACATATATAATGTTTTCCTTTCTACAAGACCTTTTTAGATTCATGTGGTTCGAGTTTGATAACAAATCAACAGCTTTACTCTTTATTTTATAAAGGAGAACTATATAACTAAATATTTATACAAAGGGGAACAAGTAGATGGAATTTGTTTTATTCGATTTTGGTTTTGTGGTTAAAAGATTCGGATTGTGCCGGCAACCAACGACGCCAATTCTGTATTCAATAGGATAAATGACCTAAACTATTTGTATGAAAAAGAAAGTAAATGATTGTTGAATTATATATTTAAAGATGGATTAAATATTAAGTCAGTCAAATTACAAATATTATTCGCGTCTTCGGAAATACCATCCAACAATTGCTAAAATAGACAGTTGGAAAATGTTCTGTTTTGAAATAATATTTTTACTTTTTAGATATATTGCACGTATATCCGGGATACAAATGATATAAATTAAATTATTATTCATAATGTTGGTTGTTATTTATCAACTGTTCAACATATTATAATGATCTATAATTTTTCATTCTCCTGTAAATTCAACTAAACCACTTCACACACCCCATTGTAATAACTTATAGATGTGAATACATTGTTGGTGTTTTAGTTGTTACAAACGATATTATTAAATCTTTTATAATAATTCAAGAGAATTTTTGTTAAGATAAATAAATAGCAAGAGATGGAAAGACATCATCACAAGCAATGATATTTAGTGGTTGGGGTGGATATTGACAAATCTATACAACGTCAAATTTTGGCGTTCCTTCATTAGTTTTTCTTCACTAAGTTTTGCTATAAACGATAAAGATCATCTTAATTTATACAATATTGTAGATCACCTATATACGATAAAGATCACCTATATACAATCTTCCGTTAATATTCAGGGCCGGCTCACCATTTGGGGGCCCAAAGCGGATGATAGAATTGGGGCCTCTTCCGCAAAGATTTTTTTTTTCACTTTCAATCTTAATTGTTTTTTACATAAACTCATGTACTTATAAGATAGGAAAAAAAATACAAGTTAACAAGAGCTCATTCTGTTCTTCAACTGGTTTTTAGTAGATAGTTAAGTTTTAAGATTTAGTCTTCTCTCTCGTGAACCCCTTCAAACAACAAAACAGAGCAAGGCATTTGAATATATACATTTAGTATCTCTATTATTAAGTAGAAAACTGATGGACTTTTATATGCAATGATTTTAGAACTGGATTAGAACAAATCTTATAAAAGTAAGCTAATTTAAACTTCGTAGATGATTTCCTGTAAAATAAACACTCGAAGCAAAACCTAGCTTAAATTTGGGGCCCTTCAAAAATTGAGGCCCCAAGCAAAGGGCTTCACCATTAATGTATATGAGCCGGCCCTGTTATATTGTAGATCACCACAATTCTATCTAATATTGCTGGAAACTATACAAGTCACCATGCATTCTTCCTTAGAACTTGGAATGAATCAACACTAATTACTCACTTTCAAAGGACGTCATCAGGTGAGACCACCATGCATCTAGCCGATGTTAGTTATCGAATGAAAGTATTTGGACGATGAACCTATTAAAATAGGTCATACGGAGAGTAACGAGTAGTGCATGTAGGCCAATCTTAGTATGTATAGTGCAAGTTAAGTTTGGAGACGGAGGACTAACCTTTCAATACCTTTTTATAATGATTCGAAAGAAGCCTTCTTTCTAGCTTAATCTTCACTTGATTTGCATATCTTAGAATCAATATTTAGATGGATACTCAGTCATCAAGACACTTAGGGTTACGACGTTAAGTACTTTATAAGTGCAAGAGGTTGGTCATCACATTAGAGTGATAAAATGTTTAAATAAAAGTGAGAGAAAGGTCAAGAAATTCATCTTGATGTCTGATTGTACTACTCATCCATGAGTGATGTAGAAAGGTGGTGATGAGAGTTGTAGTTTAATGTAAATCAAAGGAGTAAGGACCACATGTATAATATATATATTAAGAGATTACATAAAGTGATTATTTTAAAACTTTCAACAAACTAATTAAACTAACATCCTCTTTACAAGCTGTAAATGTACAAGTTTTAAGATAGTGATGATCTTTATATCTAGAAGGTATTTAGAAAAAACACTTATAATCTATTTCCCTATCTACCAATTATATGATTTGAACTTTCGATTTATAATATAGAGAGAAGACATCTAATCATTCTAACCGTCCATTTGACACGTATCTTTATGTACTTAAGAATCAAATTCATAATTACCCATAAATGACATAGATCTCGTGTGTATATACTCTTCTTTTCATTTTAAACAGACCATATTTTGAATTAATTCACAATCTTACTTATTTCTATCACCATTTTTGTAAATCAATATAAATCTAATCTACAAGCATACTTCTACATTTTCTTACCAATATGTATTTGCCATTTGGTTAGTATGGTAAGTCAATTAATACTCTTAGATGGATTATATAATAAACAAAGAAAAGTTATTATTATTTTTTATTAAGTTCTAATATTTAATTCCCTTGGTCAATAATATTCATTAAATTTGACGCCCACCGGCCACCAGGCTACCAACCAAATTATGTGTTTTGGGTGCTCCTGTGGGGCCCATCAAGTTTATATTTTTATTGGGTTCTTGTCTGGGCCCGTGGGCCAACGGAATTATATATTTGCACCGCATTTGATGGGTTCCAGTAGTCTTGACGCGTTTCCTTGTATACTCCTCTTCATTAAAGTAATCATTAAATTGGCACTCATACGAATAATCAAGTCGCATGTTTAGGTAACTACTATCAAGAAAGATGCCCCACCCCTAAGTGGTGTGATGGTAGTGGTTTGGGTTTTCAACAGGGAGGTCAGGGGTTCGAACCCCACTACTAACAACTAACTTGGTATTGGTATTGAATGAAATTCACCTTTAAAAAAAAACTACTATCAAGAAAGAAATAACCTTTAATTTATGGTGCAGTAAAGGTTTACGTTTCGACTATTTCAATAAATATTATTTTACGTAAAAGTAAGTATATAACTAAGATTTTATTTTTGTAAGAGAAAATACTTAAATAGTTTATGTGATTTGATATAATTGTACGATTAGTCTTTACTTCTAAAAAAAATATACAGTTAGGCTAAACTTGTGTGTCGTATTGTGCATCTGGGCTCTAATCTTTCGCTAGTTTTTATGCATTTCAAACAAAGGAGATTTAATATTGGGGAATAAATATGTAATGTGCATATAAAAGTTTGTATTGACTTTGCAAATTTTAAATCTAGCGATCAAACATGCAAATATAAATTGAAGGACCAAACTTGTAATTTGCAAACAAAAGTTTTAATTGACTTTGCAATTTTTAAAATCCGTTGAGAAACCACAAGAATCATTTATACATTTTATATTTTTTGTTAAGTTATTTTATATATCATAACTTTGGCATATGTCATTAAGATAGATATCATGTATTATAGGAAAAGCGTTGGATGTTAGAAATGATTTTTCTTTATAGAAACGATTTTTTTTATAAAAAAAAAGGAACATAAAATATAATATGCCAACCTCCATTTCCATTAAAGATTATTTTTTTAAGCTTACTTACACATTTCTCATTTGATATGTTTAAATTGAAGTTAATGGAAATGACATAAGAATGATACTTGTGTGGTATTTATGATGGTTGTCTTCAATTAAAAAAATAAATAAATACTTTTTTAGTGATCTTTAAAATATATTATCCCTAAAATTAGTAATTTGTCCTTATAAAAAGGATCTAGCTAGAAGTAATCAAACATAAATCATTAAACAAATAATTATTATAACAGGGCAGTAAAAATAATCACTTTTAATTGTCCAAATGTTAAAAAGTTAAAAACTAGACAGAGAACTTCGTGATGGTATTCATTCATGACTTAAGATCTAACTTATAGTTCAATGACTCAATATATAATTAGTAGGTAAACTGAACATTGCAACATCTTATTTAGTTTACTTTGTATTCAAGACAATCCCACTTTTAATTTAATTCAAGTTAGTAAAAGTAATTTGTAGTCTACCAGAAAAACAAAAACTATTTTTTTTCCGTTAGAAAATTTGGTGTTATTTTAAAATTAAAACAACCATAGGTGTCTTCAATGCTATATAAAATTTTATATAAAAGAAAGATTGTTTCGGTCCTGCTTTCTTAGAGTAGTTTTTTTTACGTGAGATGCATGTAAGATTTGTACTACTTTTTATCATCTTTAAATCTTGTTGTATGAACAAAATTTGGTTTTACTAATTTCTATAAAATAATTTGAAACTACTTTTTCTAAAATCCAGTTTCTTAACAATATTTTGTTCTCTTAAACATCACTTTAACCTTGCACTTCAAACTCACATCATGTCTACTAGAGACAATCATCGATATTCGATTCCATTAAACTAACAAGGCCCATTGGCAAAATAAATTTGAAAATTGAAACAAGTATGCAATTATTTGAAGATCAAAAAACTATATAAGGAAAAACAAAAATAGTGTAAAAATATGCTAATTTAGATTCGAGTAAATTACAAATTATGTTCATCTGAATTTCTTCTTTATTTTTGGAATAATTAGATAACTAAAAGACATTTATATATTACACATGTTAGCAAAAGTTTCAATATACAGTAACAAGTCCCAACCAAAATAAAAATTTGGATATGAATACCTTTAACACTTTAAAAACTATAGCAAAAGTGATATTTTTAAAATTATCCAAAAACTTAAAATTCTTTTTGTTATTTTTTGAAGTGTTAAATGTTTTTCTTGTTGAGACTTGTTAGTGTATATTAGGATTTTTTAATGAATGTTGTTTTTATATTATTTTTATAATAACATATATATAGTTATTGTAAAAGGAAAAAAAAAAAAAAGAAGTTCAGATATTCAAATCGCTATTTGTATCCATATCCAAAGAATTTTAGATATCTGAATACTGATACTGATTTCTACTATCTAAAAATTTCAAACATCCTACTTTGAACACCTGGCATGAATGGGACGAGAATGAAGCAACATAAAAATATTATTGACTCATTATAGGCATATAAAATACTTATGCATGACTTAACTGTAAATTTTAACGAATGTTAGTGTAAAGAACAATATGTGTGCAATTTTTATAAAAAAACATATTGTGTAATTATTGAAACTAAAAAACACATAGGGGGTGTTTGGGATTGCTTTTAAAAACAACTTTTTGACTTATTGATTTTTTTAATAAGTTAATAAGTTAGTATGGAGTGACTTATTAACTTATTTCTCTCACAATATAATATTCCCAAACACTATAAAATAACTTTTTAACTTTTTAAAAATTAATAAGTTAAAAAATCAGTAAAAAAAGCACTCCCAAACGCCCACATAGTGTAATTTTATATATTAACAAAGGAAATAATTTATAATTACTCTTTAGATTCCTATAAATCTGACCAACTTTAGTTGGAATATATAACTTCCTCACAACGCCTTCCATCTCGTCCATATTAGTTCGAACCAGAGCCATTGTCTTCTAACCCCAAATCAACATTCCTAATTCCTAAAACCTCCATTGATATCCCCAAACCTTCATCTCCATCAAAAAACCCACAATCCATTCACTAACTATCTTCTTCACTGATTTCAAGGTTCAAATGTCAACGTATCACTTGCTAGGTTTGCTCAGAGTTCACATCCACAGAGGCGTCAATCTCGCTGTTCGAGATCTGCGTAGCAGCGATCCGTACGTTATCATCCGCATGGGGAAACAGGTGATCCTTACTTCTTCTTCATTTCTCCTTCACTATTGTATGTATAAACTATAATCGATCAATTGGAGTTATAGTTTTACTTGCTTTATGTTAAAGTCTCACTGGTGGTTGAGATGTTGATTGTAGTCGGAAAACGGTGGTTGTTGTCCGCCGGCGGTGGTGTTGATTTTGATCGTTTTGCTTTGTTATTTCCGCCCAATGTAGTACCGATTAATCGCCTCTTTTTTTTCTTTTTTTGAGATTTAGTATGTGTGTGTGGTTGTGACTAGTGAAACTAAAAAGTTACTGTTTAGGAGATGATATTATACTATTATATTGATTTTGACTAATTTTGTGTACAGAAGCTGAAGACTCGAGTGGTGAAGAAGAATCTAAATCCTGTGTGGGATGAAGATTTAACCCTCTCGATTGTAGAGCCTATTCCTGTTAGACTTGTAAGTTGTTCTCCATACTGTTCTTGTTGATCATTTGCCTGCAATTGCGATCCTTGGTTTAAAAAACGAGCCTGACTATTTATCTTGACTCGGTGAGGTGCATAGTGTAAAAAATAAAAAATCGCACTTGAGGCGTACACAAAAGGGTAGTCGTGCCTCTTTTTTGTAGTTATAAGTAGCTTTTTGCATCGGGTTGTTGTACATAAAGTTTATTTATGTATTAAATCATATACAAAGCTTATTATAGCTAACTTTTAGGTATGATATGCTTAAAGCTATGAGAAATATAAAAAAAACTATATAAATATATTGCATATCCTATGGAAAGCATTATGCTTTTGCATACGCTTTGTGCCCTTGGCTAGTGACCCAATCACCTCGGCGCGCCTTGTGCTTTTTGAAACTAAGAATGGCACTCATGCTTGCAGCTATTGTTGGATGTTCTTCATAGTGTTCTTATAAATGCATTGTTTCCAACATGACAATGAGATACTTTGGTTGACCTGATAATAAAAATGCAGGAGGTCTATGACAGGGATCTGTTTTCAGCTGATGATAAAATGGGAGATGCAGAGTTCGACTTCACACCGTTCTTGGAAGCTGTAAGGATGCGTTTTGATGATATCCCTAACAATACGATCATTACAACTGTGAAACCGACAAGAACCAACTGTTTAGCAGAGGAAAGCTACATAACATGGACGGATGGAAGTGTTGTCCAGAACATGGTTCTTAGATTAAGAAATGTGGAACGCGGTGAAATTGAACTTAAGTTGAGTTGGATTAATGTTCCGGGCTGTAGAGGCATGTAGTTAATTAGTAGGCTCTGCACTCGCTGATCGGTTTTGTAGGTGTATGTTTGTAGATCCGAACGCGATCGTTGTAGTTTGTAACGGTTGAATTGTATTTTAGGTTCATAACGGTAGACACTTATATATGTTGGTAAGTGATGCTTGTTTTGTTTTTAGCTTTAGTGGTTTAATCTTGTATAAAAGCAATCTTAATATTATATTTGGTTGTAAAGAAGGATTGATTAGGGTTTGATCCACAGTAATTAGTTTTTTTCCTGCTTTGTTTTTTGTTTGTTATGTAGATTCCTTTTGGTATCTGTTAGGCATCTTTGAATCGCAAATCACAACCAAACAATCATATGCATACACGAAACAATAATCAAAACGAGAAATAGAGCGCAAGATTTACGTGGTTTGGCTGGTGTATACGTTCATCATTGCAATTAGTGGTCATAATTCTTAATGAGATGCTCTAAAGAACTACAATGCCTATAACTATATATATGTTATAATTAGGGCTACAATCTTGATTAGCAATAAAACTTAATTATTAAAACATTCTATAAGATTAGGGTTGGCCATCCAACCCTTCCTAAAGCGCCCACACCCTAACAATATTGAGTAAACTGCGAGTGAGCTTTTTAAGAATTAAGATCGTCTTGTTTAAAATTTTAGCTATACTAAACTTAAACTCTAGCGCAAGCTTATTTGATAAATGACTCAAGTCGAACTATTTAAGTTGAATGAGTAGAGCTATTCTACGTTTCCCGAGGCAAGGTATTACTCGACTCGGATAGTTTACAACCTAAAAGAAATAACGATAAAGACGTTTTGGTCAAAAGGAACATACATTCAAACCTTTTAACAAAACCGCTCTCAAAATTTTTATTCACAATTTCACACTCTCGATGGTGAGTTGGATGTGAAATAACAAGTGAGTGAGCGTTGTGGTTATTAATGCAGCCAAGTCAGCAATTGTCTTTTTGACTAAAAGATATGAACACATGAACTATGAAACTTGAAAGAGGGAACCACATTTTCTGTCTTCATTCCTTGAATGTAAAAGGACAATAATTGCTACCTCTCTTCTAAAAATAACTGTTCACTAAACCAAAGGTATGTAATTTTGAAAACATGAAAAAATATATAAGAGGGTGTAAACGAGTCAATGTTTCTCTATCTTTGATTTATTTCACATTTTCTCTCAATTATTATGCATGACAGTTCATAACTTATAAACTTTTGGTCTGTAAATTAGTATTGTCCATTCCTCCCATGTCACGTATGTGCCATCTAAGCGATAGACTCGGAGGTGCTCTAATATTCAATATCTGTACCAATATCCAAACTAATTCTAAGAAAACTAGCAATAGGTCTTTAAAGCATACGCTTACACCAAATATTGGTTCAACTCCAATTCGGTATGAACTTTTTACACCAAAATTTACTATCAATCTTTTGTGCATTTATTTATTCGTATTTACGACATATTTTGTTAACAACTTATAAACTTATAGTTAAACTAGAAGAAAATATAATATTTTTTGAGTCTTCCAGTTAATCTAATATTACTTTTATGAACATTTTTTTGTTTATCTAACCATTTTTTTAAACGGCACCTAGCTAATTAAAGAGTAGCCCATTGGGGGTATCCACAGGAGTAACTCTAATCCCTAGAAAATTTCTAGAGGTAAGTTTTGTTTTGATCACATACTTTCCTGACTGTATCAAAGACTTATTATCAAAAACATTGTACAGAGTATATGTTTGTTTGTTTACTTATTTTTTTAAAAAAGTAAGTCATTATATAGATATAACAAATAATAATAAAAAGAAATATTTGAACATTTATGTAATTTGATAAAATTCTATAAAAAAAGGTTTACTGTAAAATAATTTATTTACCAAACAAAAATTCAATAAATATGACGTGACCACGTGATGGCAGGAGATGACTTTTACGTAAGAACATGTTAGAGTTCATACATGGAAGATGAATTTAAGGCCAAAGATAGATACATAGTAACACATTTCATGATGAACCTTTGTGTTTGTGTGTAAACACAATTGCGAAAAGACGAGATTAAGAATATCTTGCAAGGGTAAACGTTGACAGAATATGCTTTAGCTAATTACTATTAAAAGTGTTTTTATAAAATTTAAAGAGTTAATTAAGATATAATTAGGAACAAAATCCATGTTTTTGTTTGTTCTCAATAAGATCCCTGTTGTTCTGTTTATATAAATCTGCAGGATATATTATTTCCAGAAAACACACACAAAGATCGTGTATGGATCACTTGTTGGGTTTGCTAAGCATTCGTGTCCGAAAAGGAGTAAACCTTGCCCCTACGGAAATCCGAGGCAGCGATCCTTATGTCGTCTTTCGATTAGGCTATCAGGTCACTATTTGTTTATCATGTTCATCGGTTCGGTGCTTGGTTTGAAAAGTTTTTTTGTTGAAACCGAACCAAACCAGTTCAGGAAGTTCAAAACTGAACTAAAAACAGGATTCGAATTCGGTTTGCTTTTCCACGGAATAAACTGAATTAAACTTTTTTATTTATTTTGTTTTAAGGAATATTATCTATTATCGGATTGAGTTTGCTAACTAAGATTGAGCTAAAACTGTAATTGAATTGGGCTCACAAAACTTAATAACCACCATTTGATATTCGGGTTTCTGAAACCGAAAATCAAACCGAAAACCCATGTCTACCGATTACCCATGTCTACCGAAAACGAAACCAAAAACTGAATATGTTAACCGGTTCAGTTTTAAACGGTTTTGACTCAGTTTAATTTTCGGTATAAATGGTTTGGAACCGAATAACGAACAACGCTAGTCTATCTTGAAAGATCCATATTCTTCCTAGGTTTGTACCCGGCGTTAGCCAAAATGGTTATATATGATTTAGGGATTGTTAACTTTTTATTAAAAACTGTTTTCTAAAAGAAACTTAAATCATATAAATAATACCCATAAAGTAGTAAATTATGACTAAAAAATAAATTGATACTGATTCTACAAGAGATTTACACACAGAAATTGAAGACTGAAGTAGTGAAGAATAACAATAATCCTGTGTGGGATGAAGTTTAACCCTTCCAATTTTTGAACCTCTTCCAATCAAAATGGTAATTTCGCCTTATAGATTTTAGTTTTTCATTTGAATCATAATTATTTATTAACTTATATTTTTCACTGATGAATACATGTGATGAAAGTATAGGAAGTGTATGATAAGGATAGGTTCTCGCGTGATGATAAAATGGGGGATGCAGAATTAGACATCAAACCATTTATAGAAGCGCTAAGATTGCGCTTGGATGATCTACCGAACGATACAATCATCACGACCATAAAACCAACAAGAGCTAATTGTTTAGCGGAAGAGAGCAACATAACATGGAGCAAAGGAGAAGTTATCCAAAACATGGTTCTTCGATTACGAAACACGGTATCTGGTGAAATTGAGCTTCGGTTAGGATGGGTTAATGTTCCTGGTTCTAAAGGTCTATGAGGCTTTATTTTATTTCTTTTGTGTCTCAAACGGTAGATTATTGTCACGAGTTATGTGTATTATATTCATCATATTTGCTTCTAATTTTATTTTTGGGTTTTGTATGTGGAAATGTTTATACAGTTCGCATTGTTCTATATGCAACATTAGTTTTATAATAGATGTGCCTGTATATGTGTATATTACTAATACAATGAGTGACTTGTATAAACAGTGGCGGAGCTTGAACATCCGTTAAGGGGCGGGGGCAAAATTAATTTTGTTTGGGGGGGCGAACTCGAGATTTATATAAAAATTTACACTAACGGGCTAAAAATTTACACTAACGGGCTAAAATTTAACACAACCGATGAAAAAAATAAGGGGGGGTGGCGGCCCCCCTGGCCCTCACTATCCTCCGCCATTGTGTATAAATAAGCACAAACAAATTGTCTTTTATGCGTGGAAACAAGATAAAAGAATATTATCTAAAAGTTTTAAAACCAAGCATATTTAAAGAAATTTAATGTGTGGATGCACATTAAACAAGCGTCAATGAATCATTTATCATTAAGAAAAACTCATTTTGAAATCATAAACTCAAACTAAGCATGGCATATGACTCATATTAAACCGTGAATTGCAAAACGATGGTGTTGAGTCGTGTTGTGTGATGGGTCCAAACGGGTTCACTTCAAAATATTCCGCTTCAAAAAAAAAAAATCATATGGTTCGAGTCTAAACAATTGAGTCCTGGAAGCTCGGTTGCAGTGGAGGTGATGGCATAGTGGCAGAGCCCAACGATGGCAGCGATCCTGGAGGCGAGGAAGATTAAATTGTTTGAGTTTATATTGGAAGGCATTTATTGATCATACACATTATAAAACAAAAGCATTGTAGTTAATTTTGGTAGCCATCCAACCTAAATTAGATAAAAAAAACCTTAGAGCATTCACACTGAGTCTATAAAATATATGAATGTGTTTCTTATATTATATGTAATGGTTTTAAATAAATCTGACAATTTTGACCCAAGTGGGTATATTTGGGTTGATTTGGGTAGTAATAATTAAGTAATGAGTTAGATTGGGTTAAACTATATTTCTAAGAGGGTCATGCGGGTAACTTTAAAACTAGAAAAAGTGATCAACGAGTCAAGATGGGTCATAAAAAACAAGGAACGGGTCAGGATGGGTTGATTAGATTTTCTCCTAACCCATCTTTCTCCATCTCATTTTTCTTCAAAATCCACATATAATCTCACATCTAAGTGATAGCGATAAACATATTGGATTTATGAACGGGTCAAGATCAGTTTACGGGTCATATGAGATGAACGGGTCGGCAGCAGGGTCAGCAGCAGGGTCGGCAGCCGGGTCGGCAACCGGGCGTCGTAAAAGACCACAATATACATGCACAACCCACGTCTACCATCACCATGCAGTTTATAATTTTTTATTTTTATAATATAAATATTTGGTTAAAGTTTAATTTTAAATGTGTTTGTCTAGTTGTACCTTAAGGTAGGGTTGTTCATGAGCCGAGCCGAGCCTAACCGAGCGGACATTTGCTCATGCTTGGCTACAACCGAGTGGAAAATAGTACGAGCATTTAGAGCCTTAAATTTTCGAGCGAGCGTCGAACTAGCGCAAACGAGCGAGCGCAAACGAGCGGAAAACAATTTATACAACCCAACTATTTTGTGTGTCATATGATTTATACTTCAACGAATAAGGTTTAATGACTTAAAAATAAGCCACATTTCATTACATAATATTTTCATGAATGACAATACGTTGTGGCTGACGATGAAGTTAAGGTTGCATCCGATAAGGCTAAGCGCATATTGCAGATAACGATAATAGTGAGAGCGGGAGATGATCTAAAAAATATATTTTTAACGACTTAAGATTTCACTTTTATGTTTAATGTAGAATTCTTTATCAGTTTGAGTGATCATGTATGCATAAATATAATTATATATTGGTATAACAAACAAACAAATCCAGTATATCCCACTCAAGAGCAGGGTCTGGGGAGGGTAGGTGTAGGCGAGTCTTTCCTCTATCTTGTTAGGTAGAAAGACCGCTTCCAAAGAGACCCCCGGCTCGATAGCAAATGCCATACTGAAAACAAGACACATAGCATACCGTATACAAGAAATCCTACCTCACATAGCATACAACATACAATAAATCCTACAACACATAATGCACAAAAAGCCATACCGAATGCAATACATCCTTCAAGTAAATCATACGACACATAGATAATTATATATTGGTATAAAATGGTCAAATCTACTAGAGTGCTACGTATAAACTATATATACATATTAATTCAATCCGAACCGAACTGAGCGGACCTTTGCTTATGGTTGGCTCGTTTACAAACCGATCTGAGCTGATCGGCTCGTTTACAACCGAGCAAAAATTCAAACGAGCATTTTTCGAGTAAAAATTTGAACGAGTATTTTTCAAGTAAAAATTCGAATGAACATTTTTTGAGTAAATTTCGAACGAACATCGAGCGAGCAGCGAGCAGTTTAAAAACCCTACCTTAAGGTATTAGAATAATACTTAGTTATATTTTTTCTGTCATTAGAACGTGTTTTGCTCACTACGTTGGATTGATCTATGTATGGAATTGTTATTCCATGTGGTTTTTTTAGTCTAAACCCATTTTGACCCGGCCCATCCTGACCCAAACCCATCCTGACCGGAATCCATTCTAACCCATTTTTAAATTAGTGCATTCGGACCCAAACCCATCATAACCCGAACTCATTCTAACCTGGCACCCGACCCAACCCGACCCAACCCGACCCGTCCATCTTGCCAGGCATAGTTTTGAGTGCTTGTGAGTGAAAAGAGTACTGTTCATCGGTATATTTGAGGAATTATTGTTCAATCCTTATAATTTTTTAATATTTTAAAAGTGGTTGTGAGTGAATGAGAGATAAAAAAGTAATAATAAAGATATAAAAAATTATTTAATTGAAAAGAAGAAAGAAAATGTAATGATTTTTAAGTTAATTATATGGACAAAGATGAATAATGCACTGTGAATGCTCTTAGTTATTTTGGTGCAACACTAAAAAAATTATTATTTTTTGATAATTTTTTTCGTAGGTAAAGATAAGTTTAATGATATAAAAGAAATTAATCAATAGAAAAACTTCATCTAATCCTCATAGTGTTTTTTTTTTATGTATTTAACTAAAGCCACTTAAAGATTTTTTTATACTAAATATTTCAGTCTTATATAACTTTTCATAGATGTTGGATTTTTAAAATTAAATGATACAAATGTAGTATATATGAATCTTAGCCATTATTTAGTAATCATTTGTCCGCTTTAACTTTAAATAGAAGATAATAGTAAAAGAAAAATTCACTGAACTAGGAGGATACATCCTCGCGCGTTGCGCGAGTGCTATAAATCAAATACAAAAACGTGGTAGTTTCAACTTTTGACTCAGATTCGCGTTCTCGTTGTGACTGCAAACCAAACATGTTTGCCACGCCAATACAACAAATTTTTTCCTCACAATCATCATAGTCATCCTATTAGCAACCACAAAATAATAAAATCAAAGCATAATAAAACCCACTGTTAGTTTCACTTTTCTTTAAACATACAGGGTAACAAAATAAGATGATGTAACGTTGGTTAGGCTCAGACCCAGTCATCGTAGGGTAACAAAATAAGACGATGAAACATTGGTTTGGCTCAGACCCGGTCATCGTCACAGGCTGCAAACCATCTACACGTGGTCGCCACGCCAGAACAACAACATGTTTTTTGTGAGATCATCTAGCCAAATCGAAGTCAAACAAAATAAGATGATGCAACATTGGTTTGGCTCAGACCCGGTCATCGTTACAGGCTGCAAACCATCTACACGTGGTCGCCACGCCAGAACAACAACATGTTTTTTGTGGGATCATCATAGCCAAATCGAAGCCAACACTAAACATTACAACCGTGTACAAAGGCTTGCTCAAACCCGACCACCACCTCTAGCTACAAACCATTAACACATGGTTGCCACGCTATGATAACAGCCTGTTTATGGTTGGCTCATCATAGCCAATGAACAAACTGAGTGCTATCCAACTTATGGAAGCCAAAGACACCCAAATAAGTATCACATTCAAAGATAAATTGAAAATAATCCCAAAACATTATCATAAGCTGCTCGCCACAACAGAAATACAACCACACTTGATTCAGACAGCCACACACGGCGTTTGTATAATCATAAAAAGTGCACAGAACAAAGGCATGCCAAACCCAACAACATCTGCATCCTAAACCAAATCGACACACGTAACAAATCAAAAATACTTTGGCCAACCATTGTCACCTAGGGTTTGCAAAACAGAGCAGGGAAAACCACTCTATACACAAATCCAGTAGCAACGGCCGAGCAGGTTGACCGGAGAGTACAGAGGTCCATATATAAGACAGAGCAACATACACGACAACTCCAACCGACGATGGCCAGGGTTCAACGGTAGGTCACACCCATCGGCCATGCAAAGAGCCCCAATCAAGAACACTAACTGTCACACCCCAACCTTGACGGCGGAATCATCGAGGCGTGAGAGTTACGATTGTTCACAGCCACATAACGCTATTACCTGAAACATGTTAAAAATAAAAGGTCAACATAAAAATGTTGGTGAGCATTCCATAGTTTTCAATACATAAGTATATATAAAAGATGGCAATTCAAGTTATAAGTTAGTGAATAAAGTGATTAGGGATGTTATGAACAATGCAACAATCAAACCTCGACAATGTTTTACAAGTATCAAACGACGTTAATATTCTATTAACGTTAAAAGTATACACGATCAGCTAAGTGTACTTGGATCAACCAAGCAGGCTTGTCTTACCCATAGATCTATGACTTCGCTGGGCTAGCAATAGTTAATGATTGTACATATAACGCCATAACATGGTAACCACAAAAGTTCAACTAACCACAACTCACAAGTAAATTGCCATAAGTTTACAAGAATCCAAACGTTTACAAGTGCAATGATTAATAAGTAACATGTTTCACCCCAAAGTGTGAAAATAAGAAAAAGGGGTATAGAAATACTCACATGGCGATTAAGTATATATTGGATGATTAACAAGAAATAATAACGCGCGTCGTTTCAACGAATTCCCTTACAAGGTACCTAAAACGTATTTATTTCAAGATTACGTTCGATAATAAGTTTAACAATTAAACGTGAACCAAGGTTTTACGATTTTGAGGTTTTGTATACTATATTTATTCAGAAGAAATATATCTTTTTAAGTGTTTTAATCTAGAAATAAAATTAGGTTTAATATCAGATAATGTTTGAATATATTTTGTATATATTCTTTGTAATAAACATCGTTACAATAACGTATTAGCCGATAATTTATTAATCTAAATTAATTGTCAAAGTATATTTTATAATAAATTACGTTTGTAATTAATTGTGAAATTATAAGATGTATAATTTCTATAATTTACAGGACTGTTTCATAATTAAACGTGATATAACGTCCATTTTTATAAAAATAATTGTTTATAATATTTATAAATAATGCTTTATAAATATTATTAAGGGTTTTTAACTAAAATAAATTTACAGAAACTATTTGTGTAACATTTTAGATATGAAAAGTTTATAGAATTTGTTTTATAATTTTTAAGGATTTTTCTGAAATTTTATAAAGCTAAAAAAACTTTAAAAAAAATGGGAGGTGGCCGGGTCTCGAACCCGCGACCTCAAGGATGGGTAAGAGCGCAGGGACCAGCAACCCAAGGCTTGTAGCCGCGAAAGAAGTTGGTCTCAATTTTATTTAAACACAACCCCGATTATCCCGAATTCCAATGAACCCTAGATCGAACCCCCCCTTCAATTGGGGTTCAATTCGATGCTGAGTACACCCGAATTCATGGGGCTTTTGTTCCCTGAATGAAAACGAGTATATGAGTGTGTGAAATTCACCTTAATTCGAACGTATTGATGATGAACGGTTCAAGAACAGTTCGCGGCACACGCGATGATCGATGGATGCCCAAATGATGTTTATAATCGAATTAAACTTGGGGGGAGCTTCGTATTGTGATGTAGACCAATAGCCCTTTATCAATTTCGATTAAAATCGATCAAAAGCGAGTTTAAAATTGAGTTGCAGGTCCGAAAATGGAGATGATGAAATGGTATGTTTCAAGTTCGTTTTGATGGAATTGAAGCTATGAATACTTTATAATCGGTTAAAGGAACATCAGTGCGTGATTACTTTGATTTTTAAAATTGTGTAGTGCGATCGATTTAGGTGGTTGTCGGCCGAAAGTGGGTGAGATCGCGAAGGTGGATTTGTGAGCTGTATCAGATTGATTAAAGCATGTGTTTAGATTCGAATCTGACCCACGATTCTTTTGGTGTAGTTTGGCAACACGAAACAAAGTAATGCGGTGGTTCGGGGGTTGGCCGGAGCCGCGGCCGGAGTTGGCCGGCTCCCGGCCGGAATCGGGGAAGGGAGAGAAGCGGTGGTTTTTTTTTAAAAAAAATTTTACAATAATGGTCCCTGAGGTTTCAAAAGTTTAACAAAAGAATTTAAAGTTTCATTTCAGTTTTTATTAATTTACAGTTTAGTCCCTGTAGTTTAAAAAGTTATTATTTTATGTAAAATACTTATTTTTTTTTTTTACAAGTTTAAAGTTATAAAATTTTATTATTATTTTTATAATTATTATTATCATTATCATTATTATTATTATTATTATTATTATTATTATTATTATTATTATTATCATTAAAAGGCATTAACACGTCGTAAAATACGAGATGTTACAGATTCCCCTACTTTAGGAAATTTCGTCCCGAAATTTGTTTACGAGAAGGCTGAGACGACAAGATGAGGACGCTTGGATTTCATTTGATCCTCACGTTCTCAAGTGAATCAGAAGATGAGCATGAAGCCACAGATAGGTCATAGTGATTCTCTTCTTCTTCCTTGATGCAGTTTGTGTTCTTATTTTCTGAGGTACACTTTGAAGAACTTTCGGGTTTTGATAAGGTATCAAAAGAAGAAAATTCATCATTGACCGCTTTAGTGTTTACTTTATGTGCAATGGCAAAGCCATTAGAGGTAAAGAGAGAGTCTAAAGTGTGTGGCTTCCAGTTAACATTATAAGCTTTCACGTTGATTAAGAATGAACATTAATACAAGATGTTACCGTCTCCCCTACTTTAAAAGATTTCGTTTCGAAATTAAGAATGAACCTAAACGTACAAGAGGGTTTAAATGGAGGATAGACGTTTGATTACAGATGCTTCACTTTATGGAATCCTTCAAGCCTCATAATATATGCCAACTTGACTCTTCTAGTGAAATACGAGATGTATTGAGAGGAACAGTGGAAATGAGGACGAGTTACCATGGTATATTAGACTTATAAATCACAACTTCCAGAATATAATTTCATGGTAAGGTGATGTTTAGAAATCAATAAAAGACCAACAATGGTAAGCAAGGTTAACCGTCGGAATTTAAGAATCCCAAACGTCACCATATGAAACGACCTTAACGCATATCTTGTGAATATGTATTTCTCCTTTGACCAACCATCGGTCTAAGAATCATACACTATGCGAAGATCTTGAAATAAGTTCACAACGATGGTTAAGAATATTATTAAAAACAGAGAATGAATCAATCTCTCAAAATAACGATCGATGTTTTAACGTCATACCATGGTATACGAATATTTGAAATGGATACAGGTCAATTTCTCGACGTTGTGAGATAATGGGTCGAATTGAATTTTTAGCCAATCGGTCTATAATGCACCGATTGTCATCATAACATTTAAAATAAGAGGCACCTAGTGGATGAAAAGTTAAACAGAAGATTTACGGGAACACGGAGATTAGGTTTTGTCATATGTGAAGGTAAGACACTTGGACACATGCCAAGTTATATCTTTTCTTTTATGCCAAACCCATGACTACAAATTACGAAATTTTATGAACCATTATATCCGCAATGAGGATAATAATGAGTCTTGTTGTTCGAATTCAAGATAGAGTTTTAAATATTTCCAAGGTTAAAGATTTAAAAGCGATTCAAGAAGTGATACAAACAATAAGAAAGGTATTTGTAACCATGTTTTGCACACGCGGTTCATCAAACTCATAATCACAGCTGAGAAACATTTGTGCGGCTAGGAAGTCATGAACACAAATTTGTAATGTCTTTATTTGGCAGGAAGGTTGTTTAGGAAGCTATCATTACGCAATCCGGTTTTAATGATAACTCAAAATGAAAGTTGATAAGTAATGAATAAATGGTTCGATGTAGCTAGATCTAGTCAAAATATAAAGATAAAGGGAAAGAATTTGATTTAAGAATTTACATGCTTCAAGCTTGGAATCAAAATCAAATTAAAACGACCGGGTCTCCTTTCAAGTTCAGAGACCATGCTTTGGCTTGATAGGTCGAATCACCAACATTGATTCACCCTTCAAGTTACTACACGCTTCTCGTCACTTGATTACAACCATGGTAAGTTAAAGATCAAGAAATGAGAATAGTCATCAAGGTGTGGTTTTCACTCCTAACTTGATGGTGTATTCCCAAGATATGACCATTAACTTACCAATCAAAAAGTTCGATCCCAACTCGTTGTTGAGGATCCACATAAATAAGACATGGTAACTCACCATTAAGGTAAGGAAAATCACTCCTATCTTAACGGTGAAGTTCTTACAAAAACAAAATATAACAAAATGGACTTCTTCATCAAAATCCAGAATTCACTCCTACTTTGACGAGATCGTCTCATTTGAGAAAATACAATCCATAAGAATGAAATTATCATCAAGGTATGGGATTCACGCCTATCTTGATGATTGAATTTCATAATAACAAGGAAGCAATCGAAGATTGACATTTGTCACCAAAGTACGGGTTTTCAATCCTATTTTGGTGAGATCATGTCACTTGTGAAATGCCATTCCAAAGAAAATACTTGAAGTTAATCCTCAAGATAAGGTAATCCAGAGGATGAAATTTCATTAAACACACAATTGGAAACCATTTATCGAAACGAATAGAGATTCATCAAAGTAAGGGAATCACCCCTGTTTTGATGAGATAGAATCATTTAGGAGATACGAGTGTTCTTAGTCATAGGCTGACTTGCAAACCCTTGCATTTCCCACGGCGCAGACGGTTCAAAGTTTGACTTAACAACGAAAGGAAAAGGATATCATTTAGAATTTCAGAAAATTTCAAGTTACATCAATGTAACAAAAGGAAAATCATACTTACAAAATTTAAGGTCAATGTTCGAGTTAACAGGATTTGTTATGATGTTCAAATCTTGGATGTCTTAAATCAGGAAGACGAAATCAAGGACAAGAATGATTCAACACCATGATGAGATGTGAATATTCGATTCACAATCGAAAGGAAAATACAAGGACTTCTCAAGATATGAGATCAACCATAACCATCTTGAAGACACGCGTACTTATAAGTGGTAACATAGTTATAATTAGTTTATTCTATTATTGAGGTGAGTGACCACTTATAATATTTAAATTAACAAAATTAACATTCAATTAGCAAAGTATTCCAAGATGTAGGAATTCCACCTACAACATTGCATGTTCTTAGTTGTAGGACACATATGGAATCATAAGTAACGGTTTAAAGTTTTAAAGATCATACGATTTAGATTCTCAATATCTTTGGGTATATTGAAATCCATGTTCACGTTGGTCAAGATAAGAAGATAGTTACAAGAAATGCCGAGTTCAATATTGTTACACGTTACACGTTAAGCGTTGAAACGTAAGAGTTGAATTGTAGGATGGGTTTAATATTAGCAGGAATATTATTTAGGTTAAGAATGAGAAAATATTTAAACTTTGATGATAAACCAGTTCAAGGATTCAAGGATTTTTAAGATACAAAAGGATGGTTCCATTTGGTAACGCATTACCATTTGGAATCGTTGACACGTCAAGGTAAATTGACTCATTTGCCTTAGAGATTTGTGTATTTTGACCATAGTTTATCACTCATCCCAGAAATCCCCAGGTAGCGTAACGGTTCCCTCAATGAGATTTATACGAATACGCTTGCCTTAGCCCGAAGGCCTTTTGCCAGGAAATCCAGAATACAGGTGTCTATGTGCCACACAAATTTCTTTGGTTTATGAAATCAAAACCTTGATGAGATTTTCACAGATTAGACATAGAGTCTAAGGAATTAAATCCACGATGATAAGTGTAGATTCCACATGTCGTTGAGAATAGGTTTAGGAAGTTCATTTGTCGGGGAGGGTCAAAAGTCAAAGTTAAGTTTAAGGAGTCAAGTAACTAAATTTAAGCATACATAAGGCAATCCTATGCTAAGGCATCAAATTGCACAAAAGGCATAGCATTATGTAGCATTCAAACAATATGGTGAGCACAAAAGTATAAAGATCTTTCAATGAGGTTCATGCAACTATAGTCTAGGTCACCATTTCTAATAACCTAAATCCCTATAGTTATGGGCTCTGATACCAATCTGTCACACCCCAACCTTGACGGCGGAATCATCGAGGCGTGAGAGTTACGATTGTTCACAGCCACATAACGCTATTACCTGAAACATGTTAAAAATAAAAGGTCAACATAAAAATGTTGGTGAGCATTCCATAGTTTTCAATACATAAGTATATATAAAAGATGGCAATTCAAGTTATAAGTTAGTGAATAAAGTGATTAGGGATGTTATGAACAATGCAACAATCAAACCTCGACAATGTTTTACAAGTATCAAACGACGTTAATATTCTATTAACGTTAAAAGTATACACGATCAGCTAAGTGTACTTGGATCAACCAAGCAGGCTTGTCTTACCCATAGATCTATGACTTCGCTGGGCTAGCAATAGTTAATGATTGTACATATAACGCCATAACATGGTAACCACAAAAGTTCAACTAACCACAACTCACAAGTAAATTGCCATAAGTTTACAAGAATCCAAACGTTTACAAGTGCAATGATTAATAAGTAACATGTTTCACCTCAAAGTGTGAAAATAAGAAAAAGGGGTATAGAAATACTCACATGGCGATTAAGTATATATTGGATGATTAACAAGAAATAATAACGCGCGTCGTTTCAACGAATTCCCTTACAAGGTACCTAAAACGTATTTATTTCAAGATTACGTTCGATAATAAGTTTAACAATTAAACGTGAACCAAGGTTTTACGATTTTGAGGTTTTGTATACTATATTTATTCAGAAGAAATATATCTTTTTAAGTGTTTTAATCTAGAAATAAAATTAGGTTTAATATCAGATAATGTTTGAATATATTTTGTATATATTCTTTGTAATAAACATCGTTACAATAACGTATTAGCCGATAATTTATTAATCTAAATTAATTGTCAAAGTATATTTTATAATAAATTACGTTTGTAATTAATTGTGAAATTATAAGATGTATAATTTCTATAATTTACAGGACTGTTTCATAATTAAACGTGATATAACGTCCATTTTTATAAAAATAATTGTTTATAATATTTATAAATAATGCTTTATAAATATTATTAAGGGTTTTTAACTAAAATAAATTTACAGAAACTATTTGTGTAACATTTAGATATGAAAAGTTTATAGAATTTGTTTTTATAATTTTTAAGGATTTTTCTGAAATTTTATAAAGCTAAAAAAACTTAAAAAAATGGGAGGTGGCCGGGTCTCGAACCCGCGACCTCAAGGATGGGTAAGAGCGCAGGGACCAGCAACCCAAGGCTTGTAGCCGCGAAAGAAGTTGGTCTCAATTTTATTTAAACACAACCCCGATTATCCCGAATTCCAAATGAACCCTAGATCGAACCCCCCCTTCAATTGGGGTTCAATTCGATGCTGAGTACACCCGAATTCATGGGGCTTTTGTTCCCTGAATGAAAACGAGTATATGAGTGTGTGAAATTCACCTTAATTCGAACGTATTGATGATGAACGGTTCAAGAACAGTTCGCGGCACACGCGATGATCGATGGATGCCCAAATGATGTTTATAATCGAATTAAACTTGGGGGGAGCTTCGTATTGTGATGTAGACCAATAGCCCTTTATCAATTTCGATTAAAATCGATCAAAAGCGAGTTTAAAATTGAGTTGCAGGTCCGAAAATGGAGATGATGAAATGGTATGTTTCAAGTTCGTTTTTGATGGAATTGAAGCTATGAATACTTTATAATCGGTTAAAGGAACATCAGTGCGTGATTACTTTGATTTTTTAAAATTGTGTAGTGCGATCGATTTAGGTGGTTGTCGGCCGAAAGTGGGTGAGATCGCGAAGGTGGATTTGTGAGCTGTATCAGATTGATTAAAGCATGTGTTTAGATTCGAATCTGACCCACGATTCTTTTGGTGTAGTTTGGCAACACGAAACAAAGTAATGCGGTGGTTCGGGGGTTGGCCGGAGCCGCGGCCGGAGTTGGCCGGCTCCCGGCCGGAATCGGGGAAGGGAGAGAAGCGGTGGTTTTTTTTTTTTAAATTTTACAATAATGGTCCCTGAGGTTTCAAAAGTTTAACAAAAAGAATTTAAAGTTTCATTTCAGTTTTTATTAATTTACAGTTTAGTCCCTGTAGTTTAAAAAGTTATTATTTTATGTAAAATACTTATTTATTTTTTTTTTACAAGTTTAAAGTTATAAAATTTTATTATTATTTTTATAATTATTATTATCATTATCATTATTATTATTATTATTATTATTATTATTATTATTATTATTATTATTATTATTATTATTATTATTATTATTATTATTATATTTATCATTAAAAGGCATTAACACGTCGTAAAATACGAGATGTTACACTAACAGCCAATAGGCAAAACACCATAATATAGAGAAATCTAAAAACCCTAAAAGGGTATTGGAGAGACATAGAGATGAGGGAGCAACAGAGGCGGTGGAACCCTAAAAGGGTATCGGAGAGACATAGAGATGAGGGAGCAACAGAGGCGGTGGCACGACCACCATAGCACCGTCAATGGCTAGAAGACCGACACCTGCTCCACCTCAACCACATAGGGGAGGCAGAGCGACAACAAGCTCCATCGCCACCGCAACAGTCAAAATCGGTGATACAGAGATCCAAGCAACCCAACCGTCAGCACAACCGTCGCCTTTGCCACCGTGAACAACAACGGCAGGGCGGAAGCATGCCGCGATCATCGACTGGAGATAGGTGGCGGCAGTTCGTGTTTCTCCGTCAACATATCCTGGCCACAATGGCCTATACACAGCCACACAGGGTCACAAAAGCAAAAAACATAACCTTTGTGGCCATATTGAAAACTATCAAAAATCACTATTCATCACATTTGGTTTTTTCATAGTATAGAATAGAATAATAATCAGGTTTCATAATTACAAATGTACTATTCATGTTCTTCAATATGTCTAGATTTCAATATGTCTAGATAGGAGTCAAAAACTTTTAGGATAAGATTAGAGCTTAAATCTTTGAATGAGGATAAGTAAATGAACATGTTAGTCGTTCTTAAAGAATAAGTATTACTTAGGGATGTAAACGAGGCAAGCCGGCTCGATGGATACTCGAGATCGACTCGCTAAAAAGCTCGATCGAGCCGAGCCTAAGCGAGCTCGAGCTCGATCTCGAGCTTGATATATAACTCGATTATTAATCGAGCCCGAGCCCGAGCCTTGCATTCAAAGATCGTTTAGGCTCGCGAGCCTTAACGAGCCTAGGTTGATTTATACATATTATATATATATATATATATATATATATATATATATATATATATTTAAAATATTTAAAATCTACTTAAATCTCGCGCTCGAGCCGAGCTTTGGCTCGATAGTTTTGTTATGCAACTAAACCGAACTTATACGAGTCGAGCTCGAGCTTTATTTTCGTTACTCGAGCCGAGCTCGATCCAGAAATAATAGGCTCGAACGAGCTTGAGCTTGAGCTCGAGCTTTAAGAAAAACCCATCGAACCGAGCTCGAGTACTATAAGGCTCGGGCTCGACTCGGTTTATTTACATCCTTAGTATTACTAGACTCATTAACTATCCTATCACCCCATCCCAAAAAACCACATTAGACAATGCCACTCACAGGATCATCCAAAGTCAAGCAATAACGTTCAAACTACTATCTCCACTCTAAAATCGTACGTTGACCTGGGCTACCCATCAACACCGTGTGCTGTCCTACTTTATAAGAAAAATATAAGAAAACAAATTATAAGAAAAACGTACTGGTTAGTTGTTAATATCATCAAGTTAGTATTATTAAGTTAGTAATATTCATCCATGCCAAGGTTTGAACTTTGTTGGTATCTATAACATATAATAAAAGAAGGTTTTCTTTAGACACGTATCATCATTTTAGCACATCAAATGACACGTGTCATTATTCTAGTATATCAAAAAAATTATTTTTCCGCCTCTCTCTCATAATAAATACAAATTAATTAGACTTTCATTTTTAACTAAAATATGTTAAAACAAATATGTCTATATTTGTGTTTCTTGTCTCTTTCATATTAAATGATAATTATTGTAAATAAGTAAACTAAACTATTAAACATCTAAAATATAAATGTACTAATTTTAAAATATATTAATACATACGAAATTTTATGATATCAAAAATATTTTCTTTAAATATAGAGAAATAATTTCTAATTCATTATGTGTTATAACTTTTAAAATATTTATTATATTTTTATTCCATCAATTGATAATAACATCTAAAAAATAAAATATTTATAAAACTAATGATTTTGATATGTTTTATTTATTCCACCCATGTAATACATGGCTCTAAACTAGTTAGTGAATAACACAAGGGTGCGTATTTAAAGTCGTAAAAACAATAATCATATTGCGGTGAACAAGTCCGTTGGTGTCGACACACTCCTCTAACTGTATCCCTTAGCACTCTCCGCCTCTACATCTCTTTCACCTTCACAGCTTCACATATCACATATGCTGTGCCCCACCATCACCTAGGGTTTCCACTGTTCTTCACATCTCAACGATTATCCCAATGCGAATCTAACAACCAGATTCCATCTCACGTCTTCACTCCCAAACCCAAAACTTACTTTACGATTGCTCATCACTTGCCGTTCGCTACATCAGGTCTCTGCTAACTTCTTTCATACGTAATCATCTGTCAACTGCGTTGTATGGCTTTAGTTCACCCTTCTGCTATCTGTTTCGGTCCAATTTCTTCAAGCTTTCGACCGTCTTCTTCGTCCAATCGGTCATCAAGTTCCGTTGGTTACAGATCGTGTGATGCTGTGAAAGGTTCCCGCGTAACAACAACGCCATTGATTCATCGGTCGTCGTTGAAACTTGCTTCTGCACCTTGCGCACGGTCAGGTACGACTGCTATTGAGGATTGACACTAATAACTACTGCAATTTGGGCGAATAGTCAACGTCTATTGTTGGATTTCAATCTGTTGGCTTTTCATGTTATCTTATCTAGACTGTTATGAGTAGATGAAAATCTTTGTTGAATTTGATTCTGAATTACTAGGGTTGAGTTGAGAATCTAAAGTTTATGTTGTTGTTTTTGCATAGTTTGAAGATGAAATTTTAGTCTCCTTTTTAATGTAAGTATATTTTGATTGTTTTAATTGTGGTTTTGATGTAATTTCTCACAGGAAAAGTGTTGGCAAGTGTTCAGGGATCACATGAAACTGATGAGTCCTCTCTTGTGGTTTGTTTTGGGGAAATGTTAATAGATTTTGTCCCAACAATAAACGGGCTTGCTCTAGCTGAAGCACCTGCCTTTAAGAAAGCACCCGGTGGTGCACCTGCAAATGTTGCTGTGGGCATTGCTCGCCTCGGTGGTTCATCCGCTTTCATTGGCAAGGTAATGGATATCTTAGTAGCTGAATAGGTGGAAACAAAGTTAGATGCTTTTAAATGCTTTCTAGTTGACTGATTTCATGTATTTTGATTTGCAGGTTGGAGAAGATGAGTTTGGTTACATGCTTGCTGATATTCTAAAAGAAAATAATGTGAATAATGAAGGAATGCGGTTTGATCCTGGGGCTCGTACTGCTCTAGCTTTCGTGACTCTGAAAAGGACGGTGAACGTGAATTCATGTTTTACAGAAACCCTAGTGCGGATATGCTTTTACAGGAATCTGAACTTGATCTTGATTTAATAAGAAAGGTATTTCAATTGTCAATATGGGCCTTAAGTTTAACAAATTTGTTCACATTCTTTAGTATTATTATTACTCTTGCAGGCAAAAATATTTCATTATGGTTCCATAAGTCTGATTACTGAACCGTGCAAATCGTCTCATATTGCTGCAACAAAAGTTGCAAAGGATGCTGGTGTTCTTTTGTCTTATGACCCGAATTTGAGGCTTCCTCTATGGCCATCTGCAGAGAGTGCTCGAGAAGGAATCTTGAGCATTTGGGATACAGCTGACATTATCAAGGTATCTGATTCACTACTCATGCAACTTTTCTTTTTAAATTATTATTCTTCATAATCAGACGTCTAATTGTTTAAATAATTGTTCACAATTAGATAAGCGAAGAGGAGATTGTTTTCCTAACAAATGGAGAAGATCCATATGATGACAATGTTGTCCGTAAATTATACCATCCAAATCTTAAACTGCTACTTGTGACAGAAGGGCCAGATGGCTGCAGATATTACACAAAGGTAATGTGCAGAATCAGAATAATTTAGCGTTTTTGCAACCATTTATGTAACCATTTATGTAACCATTTTGTTAATTTTATTAATTATACAGGAGTTTAGTGGAAGAGTGAAAGGTGTAAAGGTGGATGCTGTGGACACAACAGGTGCTGGAGATGCTTTTGTAGCTGGAATATTATCAAAACTTGCTGCAGATGTCTCATTGCTTAAGGTATGACTTTAAAGCAACAAAATTTTAATTAACATAATGTTATTCATGAGATTCTTAAGATGAAAATGTTTACTGATGGGGACAGGAGGTTTAACATTTCGATTAGCTGCTAATTAGTTTGGTTATTATTTACAGGATGAAAACCGGTTGAGAGAAGCTCTTAGCTTTGCAAATGCTTGTGGTGCGATTACTGTTACAGAAAGAGGTGCCATTCCAGCTCTACCGACTGCTGAAGCTGTCATGAATGTTTTGCTCAAGACTGTTGCATAACTGATTGTACTTGAAGTTCAGGCTGTATATTAATCACTTCAATAAACGCATTTCATTTTTCCATGAAGGTCAGCTAATAATTGTTGTTCTCCTAACATTTATGCCTAATTATAGACCTTGTTGTATCATGTCCTGTTAGAAAGATGATTAGATGCAAAAAGCATGAGGATATACATAAGTAATCTCACCTTGTTTCTTGATTATCATAATATACATAATCTTTTTGTGTAAATTTCTGATTACCAAACTTATTAAGATTGTTCCGGCTAACAAGGACAAGAGTTGAACCCTTTTTGACCCAAATGCGGGTGTAAATTTTTAACACGACATGAACGTAACATGAAATTTGTAGATATGATTTGCCCTACATGGATTCAGGCCAATTTTTGATCGAACCTGTGAACTCATTTAGCTGGGCGATCTTAAGTCAACTTGGCGGGTGGACTGGTCTGTACTCTGTAGGGTATTTATATCAGAGTTTAAAAAAGTTAGAAGATAAATGGTCAGAATTATATATTTTAAACGAGGTAATTGTTATAAAGATGTACATGTTTATGCCTTTGTAGATGTATATTTGGCATAACATCTTAGTGTATTAACTATTAAGAAACACGAGGATGAAGCATGTGTATTTGCTTTGTTTATTATTTCTTGTAAAGGATACAATCAGAATCATAATAGATTTGGTTGTTGTCGTGTATCAACTCAATAATGATAGGGCTTTTGAAATTGCCATTTCATTTTCTGCAGCCTTTGGTGTCATATAAGAGCAACGGACCCTTGACAATGAATGACTTGTCACGTCTAAATATTAGTGTAACCACTATTACTAAAAGAAAATATTATCACTCATTATTTAATAAATTTATTTCAGTTTTATATTATAGAAAGTGGTACATTAACAATAAAACAAATCATAAATGCACCAAACGGCTTGTAGCCTAGCAGTATTTTGGTGTGTAGTATTGATATTACTTTTGTTATTGATGATTCTAGTCCTATAATGAACATTAGCGTAGATTTAGAATTAGGTTTAGAGACTCCGAGTTTGTTGTACTAGATTAACAAATCATAAATACCCTTCAATATATACATGATAATAAAACTATTTTCAATTTACATTTGTTTATAACATGTGTTAACAGTGTACGGACCACCTTTAATCCCATCTCTTCGGTGAATCTAGTGATGCAGTCTTTGTTACACTCCGAACTCCAAGGGAAACCACAATCTTGGCTCTACACTGCTATTTTATAACCAATATCATCCTTACTTCTTTTAACCGAAAACCAAACCTATACACACATTAATTTGATAAAAATAAAGCTCGATTGTGAAACCGAAATGGCAGATGAAGATGACGGGCACCTTGAAAGAATCTTCAAGCGGTTTGATACAAACGGAGACGGTAAGATATCATCAACAGAGCTTGGAGAAGCTTTGAAGACGCTCGGCTCTGTGTCAACTGACGAAGTCCAACGTATGATGGTTGAAATAGATACCGATGGAGATGGGTTCATTTCTTATCAGGAGTACATGGATTTTTGTAATGCTAACAAAGGTTTAATGAGAGATGTTGCCAAGGTCGTATGATGAACTCTTGTAGATTCTTTCTCAACCATCAGTCTAAACAAATGTTTCATGTTTTTCTCCATGTAACTTATTAATAGTCGACAAGATGTAGATAATTTCATTCGTTTTGTAAGAAACAAAAGGGAAAAACTGTCCTCTACCATGCGAGTTGATTAGGAACCATGTTCATCGAGTTGTTGCTTTTGCATATTTAAGCCATGGTACATGGATTTTGAGAAAATGTAAGACTTATGTTTTATAAAGTGAGATATAACCTATAACTGAAACTCATTTAAAAAGGGAGTTGATTAGGAACCGTGTTCATCGAGTTGTTGCTTTAGCATATTTAAGCCATGGTACATGGATTTTGAGAAAATGTAAGACATGTTTTATAAAGTGAGATATAACCTATAACTTAAACTCATTTAAAAAAGTTAAAATAAACCGCTAGAAGGAGGGCTTGAACCTCCGACCTTGTGGTTAACAGCCACACGCTCTAACCAACTGAGCTATTCCAGCAAACTTGCTGTTTTATCTATTTGATCTTATACATAAGAAGCATTCAAGACACTAGAGACAAAACAAAATTCATTGATTGTCGTTTTAATGTTCCAATTATGTGATTTCGCAAATTTGTTTTTACTTCTGACAATGACCATAATACGTTGATAAAATTAAAATAAACAGATAATAACCTACTGGATCTACTAATCTAATCCTTGTCTTGAGTACGATAAAAACAATTCAGAAGAGCAGTATTTAAGAATCAAAACTTATCCAAGGTTCTAACATTCTAATGGATGAAAATTCTTCTAGAGTATTCAGAATTCAGATCCTTTCCACCAATGAAGAAACAAAAGTAAACAGTTAATAGAAGACTGTTAGTCACAGAGAACTTACAAAGTATATTGTGATATTTCGACACAACACAAGATATTAAGGTTTTGGGTTTGGCTCATATAAACCATTTATTAAATGGGTCAACACCAACACGAACCGATAACCTATTTAACGTGTTGAAGATCAGATAAAAGAAGAAAAAAAAGCTGTGCAAAATATGGTAAAGCCACAAGACAAATTACCAAAAGTCATAAATCACGACATATAATCATATGAAAAGGGAAATTTAACAGTCAAAAGAAGCCTTGCCTGATGAAGAGATGGGGAAAATCACATAGCTGAATCAAGTATCCATATTTATGAACAATTCATATACATTTTGTACTTGGTTATCTAACATTCTAACCATTGTTCTTGTAAATAAACATAAAGAACACTGTGATAAGGAAGCACCCAATTTGGGCTTCAAATCAACTATGCATATATTCAACCAAGATACAATTTAGGGCTAATGTGAAAAATACACTCAAATTAAAGAGCCTCTCACCCTCCAACAGAGTGCTATCATAGGCAGGATTTGCATATAACATCTTCTAAAGGCAAAATTTTATCTAGATCCAGAAACAATTATATGTGAAAAGCTTATCAGCAACTAAATTCTTCATGCTTCCATTTCTTCAAAAGTTCATCATAAACAGCGCCCTTTCCAGCTTTTGCAAGGCCCTGCCTCAATCTTGCAAAAGTAGCAGGGGTCAATTTAATCCCTCGATCTAACATATCGTCTGCATACTTCACTGCCTCAGGAACACGATTAAGATCACGCAACCCACCAACCAAAACATTCCCTGCTTCCTCAAGATCAGAATCATAATTCTCAAGCATGCATTTCCAAACTTTAATGGCAGTATAAGGATCCCCACCCTCTAGAAACACCTTAACTGCCAAACAGCAACTGGCATGCGTTGGCACAAACTCGTTTTTAATCATCTCAGTAAAGATCAGTTGAGCTTCTTTCAAAAACATGCCCTCTATTGAGAACCGAAACAAAATATTATAACTTTGAGAATCCGGAAACACCCCATTAAAAACCATCTCATCTAACATTTTTTTACCCAGATCAACCTCTTGAATGTTTGAATACAAATAAATCATTGAATTATACAATTCAGTGTCGGGTTTACAATCACTTAGCTCACTCATTGAATCCCAGAGCAGTTTAGCAGTCTTTATATCACCGTTCATTGCACACTCGTTTAGTGCAGCTTTAAAAAATCTAATCCCTGGATAGCACCCTCTATCCTTCAAAACATCAAAGAACCTCATAGCCTCCCGCAGCCCACCCGAACCCTTGAGCAATGCATTTAAAAAAGAATCATAAGCAGAGAAGTTATTACGATCCCATCCGATTTCAACTACCATTTCATCAAAAGTTTTTCTAGCATTAACCTCATCTTGTTCTTTCTCCCAGCCCTCCAACAAAATGGCATACGTATCAGCATCCGGCTTGATTTTAGCCTTGACAAACTTCAAGAAATCTTTAGCATCTATAGTCTTTCCGTCTCTACAAATCGCACTAAAAAGGGAGTTTAAAGCCACTATATCTGCTGCACAACCATACTGTTCCATTAACTCAAATGCCCTCAGGGCTCCTTTCACCTTATCAGCCAACACATAACTACCAAAAACAGAAGCAAATGTAGCTAAAGAAAGCAACCCCTCTTTCTTCATCGAATTAATCGCATTCCACATTGCATCAAACAAACAATGTTTCCCCAACATATCAATCATCAAATTCCAAGCATAAGGACTATGTCTATCATTCAACAGATACCCCGACCACCGGAAAAACTTAACAGCAGCAACTGGATACGCATAAGACAGCTTAAGAACGTCTTCAACGTCTTCTGTAGAAACCGTAAATCCAGTATCGTCTAAAACCCTATCTACTTCTAACGACGGTGTGTTGGCGATGATTTCACATAGTAATTTCACTTTCATGGGTAAATTGGGGGTGTCGGTGTATGAAGGGAACACTTGGTGCTTACCTGTTGGTGATTCATGGCGGATCCGATGGTGATTTGGGTCCGGAGTTGATGGGGAACGTTGTGAGTGTATACGTGATGAATGATCGGAGTTTTGGCTGCGGCGGTGGTCTTGATGACGTGAGGACGATGGTGGAGAATCATGACGGTGGCGCTTTCGGTCTTTTGGCATGATTTTCCGGTGGCAATTCAATGAGGGTTTGTCGTTGGTCATCGGAAACCCTAGAAAAAGAAAAGGGGCAAAATTAGTGCAAACGAGATTAAAAGTTGATCATCCTGTCATTTTGATAAAATTTTGAGAGAACTGTTAAACTAGTTGTATTCTAATTTCTAGGATTTGATACAAGTCTTGTAATTATATCGCCAATCGATTTTGATTTACGATATGATCGTGCATTTATTTTTATTTTATTATAAGTTTATGTAAATTAATGTCGTATATATATAGTTCATATATTATTGCATATCAATAACAAATGCTTTTCATGAAATTTTGATTAATACATGTGAATCTGACTTGCGTATTTCTCATGATTCTAACGTATTTGGTTAATATTTTAGTTGTTAAAAAAATCATAACAAATAATGCAGATACACATATATTTTTTATAAATAGGTTGTTTTCTATATGTGATGACGATTCAGATATATTAAATGTGTTTATCAAAGTGGCATCATGTGACGTTATCACTTATGAGAAGGTGGTGAATGATTAGTCACGATACTTATAATATAAAAGAGTGGTTACATGATGAGTTTATCATCAAATTCATCATGCTCGTAAACAACCTTTCATGGCTTATCTAACCCATGAAAATGTATTTCATGAGTCTCACCATGCATTTAAATTGGGTGCCTGAACGTTATTAGCTTATTAAAATGTATAAACATGACCGGTGCATGCTATAAATCATGACTATCAAATACTAGTTTTGAAATCTCTTTACTCTTGATAGTTATCACATATAAAAATGGTTTGAATCATTTTTCATTCATTCATGATCTCTAACTAGTTAAAAACAAAAGCACCTCATCATCTTAGGTCAAACTCTCAAGTCCTAAAGCTTGAATTTCATTACACAATTAGTTCAACCATGCCTAGTGGTTTTTAAACAAAAGAAAAAAGAAATACATTCCCATAAACATCATATTGTTCACTTATGATTAACTGTTTGTGAACCTAGTAGCATTATGCATATGAAATAAATAATCTTCAACCAATAAATCCCTAAATTGTTCTCATAATCTCCCCTTTAACTCAATAACATCAAAAATATAGGTTTTAGGTTAAAGTTAAGGTACACATTTTTTTAGACGGTGACTGTTAGAGTTACACTTGACAAGTTATAAGAAGCTTGTTCTTCACATATGGATGCCGAATAGCCCTAGTTTCCTTGATTTCTCACCACATGTTTGCTTTGTCATTTTTCACCACTTCAATTTACATGTTAAAAAATTACTTTTTTAACTCACTTAATCGTTTACCTTTCTTTTTTAACCAGAATTTAGTCGTCTTTTGTTAAATTACAGATTTAATCTATCATGTTTACAAATGTTAAGTGATTGCTCAAACTTAATCATTAAACTCAATCTAAACGCATGAATTTTGTATCAAGCATTAACTTTATCTAAATAATCATTCTTAAATAATAAATAAAAATGAA
This sequence comes from Flaveria linearis, assembly GCA_024085815.1. NCBI lineage: Eukaryota > Viridiplantae > Streptophyta > Magnoliopsida > Asterales > Asteraceae > Flaveria > Flaveria linearis. The sequence goes on along the minus strand of CM044006.1, from coordinate 74,934,246 downwards.
AATATAAACTCTCAATCTAAACGCATGAATTTTATATCAAGCATTAACTTTATCTAAAGAGTAAATTACCATTTGCATCCCTGACATTTGCCCATTTTAACCACTTGCATCCCTGCAGTTTCAAAATTGCCATCCGCCCCCTAACGTTTCGTGTTATCTTCATTTGAGTCTATACGTTTCATTTTTATCTCCATTTTAGTCCAGATGACTTAACCCTGTTTGTTTTGCTGTTAAAGTTACTGTGGAAAAGACTAAACTACCCCTGAATTAAATAAATAAATAAAAATGTGGGACCCATTCATTCTTCTTCTTCAACACCAACACACCCATCACCACCACCACAACCTCATCACCATCCCCATGAATTCACCGATTCCCAATTGCCAACTCCCAAACCCCAACTCTCAAACCATGAATCGCTTCATCACCATCATCATCTTCACAATAATCTCGTCATCATACTCATCTTTCTCCCAAATACCCACCAATCAGACCCTTTGTCCCATGGATTACACCTACGTCCACCGAGTCCACTGGCCCACCGTCGACTGCCGCCACTCCGACGGCTCCACCAACCCCATCGCCAACTCCACCGGCTGCTGTCAAACTCTCCTTAGCCTCTTCGGCATCAGCTTAGCCCAACACCACCATCGCGACCTCCAATCACCACCACAACCGCAACCCCCCATCACCACCACCACCGTAGCCCCCCATCACCACCACCACCGTAGCCCCCCATCACCACCACCACCGTAGCCCCCCATCACCACCACCACCGTAACACCAACAATAGACCACCACAACCGTAACACCAACAATAGACCACCACAACAGTAGCCACCATGAAAATAGAAGCCCTCCAACCCTCCACGCACATCTCCTGGTCTACCCTAACTTTAACCCTGATTCCTGGTCTACCCTCATGTGTACGGTCTCTGTAATTTCACCTCAATTGCTCATGATTCTCACGTTTATGTGCTCGGTGGGTCGCTTTTTGACACCCGTTCGTTTCCTATTGATCGTCCATCGTCGTCTTCCTCTGTGTTTCGATTTGATTTCATGACACAGAGCTGGGAGTCTCTGTCTCCGATGATTTCGCCTCGTGGGAGCTTTGCGTGTGCTGCGATCCCGAATTCGAATCGGATAATCGCTGCTGGTGGTGGGTCTAGGCACACGATGTTTGCAGCTGCTGGAAGTAGGTGGTGGGTCATCTCATCTCATCTGTGGGGGTGGGGGGGTGGGGGTGATGTTGGTCTGATGAGATGAGAAAGGGGAAGGTTGGGGTTAGGGTGGGGTTGGTTTTAATACAGTATTAGGGTTGGGGTTAAGGTGGGGTGGGTTAGGTTGGGGATGAAATCTAAGGGTATTTTTGTAACTTTACAAAAAACTAACGGTGAAATTTAACGGCGTTAGGGTTAAGGGCTCAAATGGTGACAAAAATAAAACGTCAGGGGCCGGATGGTAATTTTGAAACTGCAGGGATGCAAGTGGTTAAAATGGGCAAATGTCAGGGATGCAAATGGTAATTTACTCTTATCTAAATAAACATTCTTAAATACTAAATAAAAATGAAAATATAAAATAAAAGGACTATGCTTTGCATAATCAAGTAACACGTGCTTCATTAAAAAATATATGTACGTTAGACCTCAAATATGCTATAGATCTCACATGTGTTAATTTTAACAAACCATTATAGACTATTTATGCAATTTACTCTAACCAAAATATACGTAAAACACTCTTATATAATATGACGCCTTGTCGCCTCATACGTCATACACATCTCAATTTAGCCTAACAATACATTGTTTCTATATTATATTTCATGTTATACCTGTTAAGACATTAAACAACTCATCACAAAATAAATAAAAGAAAGTACACACACAACAGCCTCGACATAAAATGCATAAGGTATATACTCCAATTTTAGACATCAAGAAAGTAAAGGCGAAAGAATTAGTTAGAAAGTTTTGGCATAAAAAGTATAAGAGCCTTATACTTTACAATCACGAGAAAATCGCAATAAAGAAATTTTTTGGTCAAGAAATAGATAAGGTTGGATTGAAGACGATTCAAAATCATAACATTCATGCCTTCAATTATAACTTTACAACTAGCTATATATAATAACTTAAATAACGAAAATAAAGAGGATACATCTAAACTATTTTTAAAAAATGTGCGCCTCATATTTATAAATCAAAATATGAGTTAGAAAAGAATCATAAAAATCACAACTAACTTCCCATTTCGTGAGATAACTTATCAACTTTCAAATTTTAAAAATAAAACAAAAACACCACCAGCTCATGCATATCCACTTCCCCTATATATAATCACCATCGTTTACACCATCCTTCACATATTAAACCCTAAATTCTGTATCTTATTCTCTCTGGTTTTGAAAGTTCATTTCAGCCCGATCGACATGATTAACGGAGCAGAATCTCAATTTTCCGCAATGGAAAAGGGCGATATTACCTTGAGTATCTCCACAAATCACAAAGTCCATTTAGCTCAAAAGGTATATTTATAACTTCAAAGCAATATCGTTATACACGTCTGAATACTGTTAGGCTAAAGGCCCTTTGTTACTTAAACGTACTGTATACGTAATTATAACTATTTACATCATTTGTTCGTACTTTCGTGCAGATGTTAGCTGAATTCATTGGCACATTTTGTGTTATTTTTGCTGGTTGTGGATCGGTGGCGGTTAATAAGCTCTATGGTGGCACTGTAACGTTCCCCGGTGTGTGTGTAACTTGGGGCTTAATCGTTATGGCCATGATATACACCGTGGGTCATGTCTCTGGTGCACATTTTAACCCTGCTGTCACGTTTACTTTATCACTTTTGGGGTTGTGTCCGTTTAAAGAGGTATGTACATTTTTATACTTGAGGAAACTTTATTTTTATGAGAACGGTTACTGGTAAATTTATGTTATATTTTATATGTAGCTTGCTTTTTATATTCCGTCACAATTGTTGGGGTCGATTCTTGCGAGTGTGACGTTGTCGTTGATTATGGATGTGACTTCGGAAGCATATTTTGGAACCATACCGGCTGGATCAACACTGCAATCGTTTGTTGTTGAAATAGTCATTACGTTTATCCTTATGTTTGTTATTTCGGGTGCTTCAAATGATCATAGGGCGGTATGTTTTCTTATGAAATATATATGAATGATCTTGTAAACATTAGTTAGATTTGACTTTTTAATGTTTGTTATTTCGATAACATTTTTATAAAAAAAAATTATTGGTTTATAATGTTATTAATCGTAACTATTTTTACTAATTTATTGATTTAAAATTGTAGATAAAAAAGCATGGAGGGATTGTAGTTGGAATGACCATTATGTTAAATGTCTTTGTTGGAGGGTATGTAAACATTCTTTACTTTTACTATGATATATCTTATTATTCAAATTAGTTTAATCTTTTGCGAAATATTAAATGGAATGAATTTACCGATTGATATAAAATTTCAGACCGATTTCTGGAGCATCAATGAATCCTGCAAGAAGTCTTGGACCTGCTATTGTGAAGTGGAAGTTCAAAGGAATTTGGGCGTATATCTTTGGACCGATCATCGGAGCAGTAGCTGGAGGCTTTGTTTATAAGTTGTTGAATCCGACGGAGAAATCTTTTAGAGATTTTGTGAAAAGAAGTGGTTGATCGATATTTGACATCGAGGTTGGAAGTGAATTTGTTTGAGTACATTCAACTTTCTTAGTGTTTAGATGTTGATATTGTTAAGTTTTGTTTTGTAGTTTGGGATGATTTATCTTTATCAAAACCGGGATGGTTAATAATTTGGTTTCTTTATATATTTATGTCGGTCTATTTGCCAACAAAGGAATATGAAAATTTCGGAAGCTTAACCGCATATAATATACCAATTTTTGACTCTACGTTTTAACTAACAAAAATTGAACTAAAACAATATGAAAGAATCATAAGTTGATAACAAAATATGGTATCGTGTACACTTAAATGCAATGTTTATGGACTTTCCTTCATTGTTCTTAGGGGTTGTTTAATATCGCTGACTTAGTAAAATCTGACTGAGTTAGAAGCTGACCCAGTTAGAAGTTCTGACTGAGTCTGCATCTGACTGAAACTTAGCTGTTTAATTCAGTATCTGACTGACTCTGCTGAATGGTAAAAACAAAAAAACGAATCGAACTCTTAACCATCAAGATTCTACTTTTTTTTTGCAAAATTTACAAACATTAAGATCTAAATCCTCACAACCTAAAGAAATAAAGCAAAATGCACCCAAACAACATCAAGATTCAAGCAAAATACACCTAAACATGGTAAAATCAAAACCTGGGTTCTCATAATACACACAAAAACCAAAGCCTGAAACCAAATTCAAACAAATTGCATAATATTGAAATCAAATCAAGAAACAGGGATAATAACTTCAAAATCAAAAATCAAACCTTCGAATCAGAAGCAGCAACCGATGATCGACGGGGTCGCGAGCACCTGCGGAGGAGACGGGAGGGGAGGGGCGGAGGAAGAGGACCGATTGGGGAGGGCGGGGTCGCGAGCACCTGTCGTCCGATGAAGATGAAGAGGACCGAGGGGAGGGGCGGAGGCGATGCACCTGCGGGGGAGTGGGAGAGGAGTGCCGATTGGGGAGGGGCAGCCGATGAAGAAGATGAAAGAAGATGAAGCAGTCGATGACCGGGTCACACAATTTCAAATCAAAGTCCGGGTCAGTGACCGGAGACCGGGTCAGCACCGATTGCAATGGAAACAAACGGGCTGATCGGGCTGACCGAGTCAGGCGGGTCAGGGTCAACCCGGTCAGATGGTATCAAACACGCCCTTAGGCCTGTAAATGAACTGAACGTTCATGAACTGTTCATGACCAGTTCGGCGGAAAGTTTATTTATGTTTGTTTATTTAGTAAATGAACGAATATGAATAAAATTTTTGTGTTCGTTTAGTTAAACGAACAAACATGACTAAATTTAGATGTAAAATGATCCCTAATTGCATAGCTGTTGCAAAAGAGACTGCCCAGGTTTTTGCCACCATATTTTTGGTCGCAAGTTGGTTATAAATGACTACTTAATGGTCAATATGTGGCCGAAAGATGATCATAGCAATGTGAGTTTGATGTATGTTGGTTTATGAGCGGATTGATATGGGGTTTAATATGGTTTAGAATGGAAGAGGATCTTGAAGAATAAATATAACGGGTCATGGGTGAGATTATATATGTGTCAAATGTTTCGTCTGGGTTGTACAACATATTAATCAAGAGATTTGACATATGTCTGGTAAGAATATATGATCAAACGGATATACATCTCAAAATATTAAATTGTAGATATATGTATTATAGAAGATAACGCTTATTGATTAATCATTAAAGAGGTAATTTATGAGGATAAAATGTTAGTTCCCTTGTTTTGAAGAAATGCTTATGTACTTTGAGCTCATCAACTGATATAAACTAGCTCCTTAAAAGCTTCAAGTTGACATGACTTGAGCTCTTTCACTAGTATAACAGTATGAGCAGAGTCAAGCTAAAGGTAGAATGAGTAGATTCAGCCTGTTTAGCGAGCAGAAGATAACTCACTCGTTTGTCAAAACTCATTTAATTTCTTAATGATTTTCTCAAATTAACAAATAGAATGAGTAGATTCAGCCTGATTAGGGGGCAGATTGATATGGGTGACATACTTGCATATAAATAGAAATAAAGATAACACAAACTAAATGACAAACATGAGAGTCCACCAGCTAATATTTCTTCTAGTGATCCATACAGCCAACAAGTTACTAAGCCTTTCTTTCTATAAATCAAAGAGAGTCAAATTGCATGATATATGAAGTCAACAACATTGAAAATTGATTCCTAGATGAAAGTAAATACCAGTAATCACAAAAGCTGTTTATAACCATCAAAATTTGCCTATAAGCTAAACAATTGCTTAACAAACAATGATATCACATTCATCAAGTTATAACTAAATAAAAACAAAATTGCTCACCAAATTTTCAAGCCTAATCATCAGCTTCAGTTCTCCTTCTTTTCTTCCTCTCGGACATTGCTGAATTACCAAAGTCGCCCTCATCAGCCTCGTTATTCTTCCTCTTCTTCTTCTTTTTCTTCTTTTCTGAACTCTTTTCGCTCATGGTCTCATTACCTTCTTTTAAATCAACTTCAATATTGTCGTTCTCCCCACTCACCAAACTACCCTCGGTCTTCTTCTTTTTCTTCTCTTTCTTTCTTGATTTACCTTCAACTTCAACAGGATCCTGTTCAAATGTTTTGTTCACCCCGCCATTTTCAAGAACCTTAGTCTCATCTTCTTCTAAGCTTCTATAACTTATATCAGATCTTGTTGCAATTTCTTCCTTTGACGAACCTTTCTTCAGCCTATGGTGCTTTTTAAAGTACACAAGCTCGCTAAACGCTGCAGAAGCGCGCCGAAGGTAAGCAGTCACAGGTTGAGAAGCTCCATTATCAGAGTTTACAAAATTCGACAAGATGTTGGCCGCTCTAGAGAGATTAACAGGCTTTGTAGATACAATTTTTCCAGTTACAGTCTTCATCTGAATCCAAACAACATGAACAAACACAAACTCAAACAAACTTTAAAACTCATAAACCATAACCAAACATATTAATTCCTTCAACCTTCAATTTCATTCCCCTAATTCACTCCAATTGAACATATTAACTCTTTCAAGTTCTCTTTTACAAATCATTATAACTTATAAAATCCACAGTAGCTGCAAGACTAATGAGAAGTAGGTCAAACAAGTAGCATCAGAAGAGACCTATGAGACCATTTGTTACCGAATCAACTAAACAATTACGACATGATACGAAGAAACAGTGAGTAACCTAATTTAAAAAACCAAATTAATGTGATTAAATAGCTACCAATATACTTTGGATACAACTATCTAGTTAACCCTAATTTAGCATATAACACTAAAAAAATGAATAAAACATAACAAAATGATATAAGTAACAGACCTGAGACTGATGATGACGAACAGATGGTGAAAATTTGGGCAGAAGCGAAGGCGATTGAGAGGAAGATGAAGATGAAGATGAAGATGAAGATGAAGATGAAGATGAAGATGAAGATGAAGATGAAGATGAATATAAAGATGAATTGAGACTGCTCTGTAGAGCTTTGAACGTTGGTTGCCCTCGTTCGCCGCTTTGCACAGTTGCTGTTTTGGGCGTGTTTAGAAGATGAACTAGTTTGACCCGGATTGGTTAATCATATCAGCCCATTGGGTCCAGAACATAACCCAAATAAAAGACAATTATGCATCAGTGAATATTGACCCATTCAGAAAATTGGGCCACACTCGGCTGTTTGATTACACTGGCTCAGAAAGATCTGATTGAGTCAGAACTTAACTAAAAGTTTTGACTGAGTCTGCATCTGACTGAAACTTGATTGTTTGATTTAGTATCTGACTGACTTTGTTGAATGATAAAAATAAATAAATTAATTTATGTATTTCTAAAATTCATACATTGTTAAAAATAAAGAAATAAAAAATTTATATATTTGGCTTCTTATTTTATATAACCCTAGTGTGTTAACTACACATTCAAACACCACCATTAAAACACCTTCATCTTCTTCATCTTCTTCACACACCTTCATCTCTCAAATCCATCACCACCAAGCTCAAGCTCTCCTCCAATCAACCCACCTTCGCACCCCTCCCACCAATCGACCCCCTCCACCGCCACAACCACCGCCAATTTCCGAACAATGTCAAACCCCTACGTAGACCCACCCTCATAAAGTCCGCCGCCACCCCAAACGCGAAAAAGACCCTAAGGTGGGGGGATCTGCCGAGGGGGTTGCGAAAGTGGGGGGATCTGCCGAGGGGGTCGCAAAGGGGAAGTCTGGTCAGCTTGGGTCAGACTATTGAATTTTCAGGTTTAGGTCAGCTAGCATGGACCCAATCAGCTGAAACGGAACGCACATCAAACGGGCTGACCCGCTGGCCCCCGAGTCAGCCAGTCAACCGGGTCAGCCCGATTAGCCGAAATCAAACACGACCTAACTTGGTAGATTTGTATTGAACGGCAAAATTAAGACTTGAAAAAAATGTATCTGCAAGATTTAAACTCATAATCTGATGTAAAGAAAAATCATTTAGGTAGCATTTGGTATCAAAGAGTTAGAGACAAAATTGAATGAACAATTGAGAGTGCATGAAAAATTAATGTGTTTGGTTGACAAAAGAATAAAATTCCGTTACACAAGTAATCATATTCTTTCTAATAAGATCAAATTCATTCCATTCACCTCTCCTTTTTAATTTTTCATTACATTCCATTTTACCCCTAGTTACCACCACCACGATCACCGACCACCACCAAACACCGGCCGCCACCACCGACCACCAAGATCGAGAGCCACCAGCCCCCATCACCACCACCATCACCATCACCATCAAAATTAGCCACCACCATGGACCACCATAGCCACCACCGACACCACGCACCACCGCCATCGGCAACCACCAACACCACATCCACCAACCATCATCACCACAACCACTTTTACATTTTATTTCTTTGTTTTTTCCATTTAACAAATAACACAAAGTAATAATTAATTCTATTCTTAAACGGCAACCAAACAGTATAATAGAATGTAATGATTCGTTTGATTCTCTCATCAAATTTATTACCTTTTTCATTCCAATACTTCATACCAAATATATGCTTAGGCTATTTCTACTAGATGAAAAATAGTATTACAAAGATTCATGCACTTCTACCCTGAAAACTCATAGGAGGCAACATGACAAACAAAGCCATAGCGTAGGGGTTGAATTATTATTTCTTTCTAAACATCGTGCAAAACTTATTTAAATCATTTTTCTATAAATAAACCATATCTTTGGTGACTTCAACCTACTGATGGCCACACATTAATCCACTTCTGGTTTGTTCAAATGCATGAATCATTGTACATAAAAAGTGCCCTGACCTAATTTAATATTTTTCTATACGCCGATGATTTAACTTGTTTAAATTATAACTTTATGAAATCAGTGGTAAACATCGATTAATAACATAATCGTTGCTGATGTAGGGATTATGCATTAGTTTATATGCAAATGGGGTAAATTCAGGTGGTCTCATGGGAGCCCAGCACATAGATATAGTCTATACGCTCTTCAAAGGATTGTAGAACTTAATGAGAAACCAACTGCTGATCTGGAAGCCTTCATTAATGTGACGAAGGTGCATTTTATCGCTATCAAAGTGTGTTTTTTCTTTTATTATTTTTAAAAGGTGACTTATATCACATTACTGTAAGTTTGTGAATTTTTTTGGTGTTCCATTATCACAGAATACACTATAAATAATACAAGTATGAGAGACTAATCAGGAGCTATACATGGCAAACTCAATCAATCCTAACTAACAATTCAATATACAATATTTAGAATATACATACCAATAATATCGTGAAGATATTATTGGCTAACAGTCCCCCGCAATTTGAGCCGTAGGAGTGCGAAGGCATAAACTGGACCGAAAACGTTGAAACAGGTGTTTGGGTAAGCCTTTGGTGAAGATGTCCGCATATTGATAATTGTCACCAAGGTGAACTGTCTCACGCACAAAGTGGATGTCTAATTCTACATGTTTGGTGCGCTGATGTTGAACCGGGTTTTCAGCTAAGTAGACTGCTGATATATTATCACAATAGATAATGGTGGCACGTCGGACCGGCACCTGAAGTTCGAGCAAAAGGTTACGTATCCAACAAGTCTCGGCTACAGTGTTAGCTACCCCACGATATTCGGCTTCAGCGCTAGAATGAGATATTGTGGGTTGGCGTTTAAATGACCAAGAAATGAGGTTGTCGCCTAGATAGACACAGTATCCAGATGTTGAACGTCGTGAGTCTGGACATCCACCCCAATCCGCATCTGAATAGGCTGTCAGTTTAGTGGATATGCAAGGTGTAATGTATAGACCTTGAGAGAGAGTTCCCTTGATGTACCTGAGGATGCGTTATAGCAGTTGAAAATGAGGCTCTCTAGGGGCATGCATGAAAAGGCACACTTGTTGAACCGCATAGGAGATGTCTGGTCGTGTGATAGTAAGATACTGCAGGGCACCAGCCAAACTCCTGTATAAGGATCCATCTGAGAAGGGAGTACCATGAGTGGCGCTGAGTTTGGAGCCGACCTCAACTGGGGTGCTAACTGGGTTACATATGGACATGTTAGCATGCGATAAAATGTCAGCAGCATATGTGGCCTGTGATAAGAAGAGGCCATTTTGTTGTTTGTGTACCGCAATGCCTAGAAAATGGTGCAGTTGACCGAGGTCAGTCATGTTGAACTCAGATGATAGAGACTTGATTATGCTTTGGAGAAGGGAGTCACTTGAAGCAGTAAGGATGATATCATCTACATACAGGAGAAGGTAGGCCATCTAATCACCCTTGTGATAGACAAATAAAGATGTGTCACATACGCTACTTTTGAAACCACATTTGGAGATATACCCTACAAAACGTTGGTACCAGGCTCGGGGTGCTTGTTTCAGGCCATAAAGGCTTTTCTGAAGCTTACACACATATTTAGGATGTTCAGAAGACGTGAAGCCTGGTGGTTGAAACATGTAAACAGTCTCTTTAAGATGCCCATGCAAAAATGCATTTTTAACATCTAATTAATGAATGGGCCAGGCTTTGGACACAGCTAAGCTAAGAACGGTGCGTATGGTAGTAGGTTTCACTACCAGGCTAAAAGTCTCATCACAATCGATTCCAACGGTTTGACTTTTGCCATTGACCACAAGGCGAGCCTTGTGTCGTTCTAAGGTCCCATCAGCATGGAATTTATGTTTAAATAGCCACATGCATCGGATGACAGTTGCATCATTCGGTCTTGGTACTAATTCCCACGTGTTATTTTCAAATAGAGCTTTATATTCGTTAACCATGGCTTCCTTCCAGTTAGGCTCAGTGAGAGCAGTGAGATGAGATTTGGGAAGTGGTGAGATGGAAGGGGAGGTTTCGGTGTTGAGAGATAGAGGTTGGCGAGGTTTATGGATACCCGATTTAGATCGGGTTTGCATGGAGTGGGTAGAATTGGTTTGAGGTGCGGATGTGGTTGGGGTGGTGGAGGGTTATTGTTTGTAGGGATGGGGTCAGAAGGTGGGAATGAGGGCATTTGGTCGACCGGGGGTGGGTTTGGTCCGTATGTAGTGTTGGGGGTGGTAGAAGTGAAATGTGGACCGACGGGTGGTGTTGGGTGTTGAGTAGGATTAGTGATGGGCTGGTGTAGGGGAGTAGTTGGATGTGTGGCAGTAGGTGGGGAGGTGTGGTAGGGCTGAATGAATATAAGTGGAGATGGGTCAAGGAAGGAATATGTAGGTTGGGGTTTGGATGGGTTCAAGAACATAAATTTGGTCTCATCAAAAGTGACGTGTCGAGAAAAAAATGTTTTGCCAGTGGAGATATCTAAGCACCGATAGCCATGATAATTTGTTGGGTATCCGAAGAATACACACGGAGTGGAGCGGTGAGTAAGTTTGTGGGGGCGGATGGAGGAGTTGTTTGGATAGCAAAGGCATCCAAAAACCCAAAGATGGTCGTATGATGGTTGGCGTAGGTAGAGTAGTGAGGTGGGGGTTTGAAATTTATGGAGTTTGGTGGGAAGAATGTTGTGGAGGTACGAGGCGGTGTGGAGAGCTTCGACCCAAAATGAAGATGGTAGAGAAGCATGAGTGAGGATGGTAAACATGATTTCATTTAAGCGTCTAATCATGCGCTCGGATTTCCCGTTTTGTTGAGAAGTATGGGGGCATGAAAAACGAAAGTGAATGCCATGTTTAGTTGCAAAATTTTTAAAATTGGTGTTATCAAATTCACCTCCGATGTCGCATTGAAAAGATTGTATTGGCATGCGAAATTCTGTTGTCACAAATTGGTGGAAGTGTGTAAACTTGATAAACATCTCGGATTTAAATTTTAAAGGGTATACCCAAGTATATTGGGTAAAATCATCCGTTAACACCATATAATATTTATAACCTGCATGGCTCAAAATGGGAGAAGTCCACAAGTCACAATGTAAGATAGCAAATGGTAAAAAAATACGAGTAGTAGAATCTAAAAATGGCAACCGTTTATGTTTTGATAACTGACATGATTGACAAATAAAAGGTAATTTCGGTTTATTATAAGAAATAAAATGCTTTGAATTAAGAAACTCCATGACGGGTTGACCCGGGTGTCCAAGTCAGTGATGCCAAAACGAAGAATCTTTAGTAAAAGCAAAGCAAGCTGTGGCGGAAGCATTGGAAGTGAGCGGGTAGAGATCACTGGTACTGTTGTGACGACTCAGGATCATGCCATCCTTGAAATCCTTCACAGAGAAACCGAAAGGGTCAAATTCAATGGAAGTGTTGTTATCAACATTAAATTTTCGCACGGAAACAAGGTTTTTAATAATATTAGGGTTAAACAAAACGGATTTTAGGTGTAAGGGTTTGGAAGATGTGGGGATTATGGAGGATCCCGTACCCATAACTGGAAGTCTATGACCATTGCCTACAAATATGGACTCTATTGGAGAATTAGTGGAAAAAGTATCAAGTTTATGAGGATCAAAAGTAATGTGAGATGATGCACCTGTGTCGAAATGCCATTGTTCATTGTTGTGAGACCCGGAGTCTAATGAGAGTGCTTGGACCGCATTTGCCAAACTGGTGGGTTCTAGTAGATCAACTCTAGCCAAGTGGGCCTGTTGTCACGACCCGCCAAAACACAAATCGCAACACCTTGATTTTTACCAATTAGGGGCATATTTGAAGCATGCAAGGCTGCCCGGAAGACTCCGGGACAACCCACATAATTCTGCGGCAACATGGCAATCTCGGAAATCTCTAGAAGACACTACAAAAATCTAGCCATGAACACTTGGTCAAAGTAGAGAATTCCATGTAAAATATCTAGATATTAAGCAAAGAATTATCTAGATATTAGATTAGCTAATATCTAAGATATTTGTATCTAAGATATTTAGATTACCAAATATCTTAGATATTTATATTAGAAGTATCTTAGATATTATGTAAAGAAAGGTCTAGATATAGAAAAATCTAGAAAGGCATGCAACTAGTATAAATAGGGTGGTGATGCTTCATTTGCAAACCACCTAAGCTCCTTGTACATCAAAGTCTTGTACTTGTATTTGTAGTAATACAAGCTTATTACTTGTGTTGTAAACATACACCACAAGCGTCTTACTTGCGCACTACAAATCTAACGTTCCCTTACAAAGACTTCCGCTGCATAAACCATCCACCCGAGATCAAGAAGGCTGACTTAGAACGAACCTAAGTGCTGCACGTGAGCTGAACAAATCAGTCCGTGACAAGTGGTATCAGAGCCAGGTCGACTCATTGGGATGGCATCTAATCTAGAGAAGGTTGTAGTCGCAAGCGTTGCCGGAGACGAGACCCGTGGACGGGAGGAGGCTCGTAAAGGTGACAAGAGAACTCGAAGCATGTCCAAAGACTTGGTTGCAAGCATGGACAAAAGAGTTGAAGATGTCGAGGTATTATTGTCTGAATTCAAAAACGAAATGGAGGAATTCAAGGCTGAAGTCGATATCTTCAAAACACATACCTACGACTCTTTGCAACATGTTGAGTCGTTAGGTAATGACTTCAACGAAATGCGAAGCGACCTCAAACTCGCCCTCTCCTTGATAAGGAAGGAGATGGAAGAGGCATTCACAAGGGAGTTGGGTCAACTAAAAGCTAACTTCGAGAGGGGAATCAAAGACTTGCAAACCGAACTAAGTGTTTGCAAGCGCGCACTAGCAACCGGAGGTGACAACATAATCCATGCCTCTACAAAGGTGGACATCCCCAAACCATCACCATTCGTTGGTAAACGAGAGGCGAGGGCTGTGGATGACTTCCTTTGGGAGATGGAACAGTACTTTGAGGCCGTCGATATTGTCGATGACGCCAAGAAGATCAAGACGGTGACTCTTTACTTGAAGGAGACCGCAGCTTTATGGTGGCGACGAAAGCACATGGAGATTGATAAAGGTACGTGCACCATACAAACTGTAACACCCGGACCTCCAAAGAGTCCGTTTAAGTTAAATAAACATGCGGAATTTGGTCCCAGAAAATTTCATTAACATTTAACTCCCAAAATATGTGTTTCGAGTCAACCGACACTCAAAAATGAAGTTTAACAATCCATTTACATAAACACGTGATAAGAAGTTTCAAAATAATGTTAACGCGTTAATTCTACAAGAGAAACGCGTATGCAAGTCCCGTTCGATCCTTGTATGCCCTATCGATCACTTTAGCCTTCCGGTCCCGTAACACCTGAAAACACACGTTTAGACATCCATTAGTTCATAGGAACTAAGTAAGTACATTCTAACATTCATTTCGGGTCTTTACGGGGGTTTAAACGGACTCGGAACGCGTTAAAACGATAATCGACAAAATCTGGGAACTGGTCCCTACCGTAACTTACGGTACCACCGTAAGTTACGGTATCTTCAGTATATGTTACGGTGGTGCTACACTGGCTTACGGTAGCTTCAGTTCACCCAGGGACCTACCGTAAATTACGGTCTAACCGTAAGCTACGGTAGACCCTGCATCAAAATCATTATTTTTGACCCGTTAAGGGTCGTTTCGCGTTCCCGAGCCACCCCTTTCGATCCCGATTGTTCCAAACACCTGGAAATAACATATTTTATCATATACGTGATTCCCACGGAGTTTCAACGAGTCTAACCCGACTCTTGGCAATATACCAAAATTTTTCTATTTTTTTGGTATTTAATTCCTTATTTAACCCATTTATGGTTCGTTTGTTCTTTAGAGCTCCCGACCGTCCCGACAACCATGGAACCGGTCTATTATAACATATTACATATGTTTGGTGAGTTCTTAGACCCAACCCATCCCATTTGCTTATCATAACGCAATTTTCCTTTTTATACCGAATTTGCCCCTTATAGGGTCAAATCCCATTTTAATGAGCGGTTTGCCATTCTTTCGCGAACGACCGCTTTCCTTGGCGTTACCCAACGTCCACACACGTTGCAAATCATAGGGATAACCCTTTACCCTAGTGTTCACACACGATGTGAATCACTTTAATCCGGGTTTGTCCTTCTTCCCATTTCCATGGGACGGTCACGCACGTCATGACTCGTTCTGTTCCACAACCATGTGGTATAACACTAAAGTGTTATTTTCCTTTATGTTCACGCACGTCGTGAATCATTTGTCATAGAAGCTCACATACGGTGCAAGTCAACTATTTATCTTTTTTTTTAAACGTGGTTTTCATTTTGTTTGAGCTTATGAGCACATGGTCACACACATTGTGACTCATGCCTTTACCTTGTTATGCTCAATTTAAAGAATGTCTTACCTTGAGTCCGGAAGGTTTAAGTGGTCAATCAAACGTGTTCCTTGCCGGTTCCCTTGGATCCGCTTGCCACACCACTTCCTATTACCATTTTAAGGACCCATTTAACACATAACATTCATTTAATCACACATATGGTCTATTTGACCATTTATCACATTTAACCTACAATCTAGGCTTTCACATTGCACATTTCTTGCAATTAAGTAGTTCATTCATGTTTTTCATCTAATTTGAGCATTTAATCAAACACCTTATGTGCATAACTTAACATATTGGTTATTTACTAGCTTTTAAACATCATCAAGCTAATTTTACACCTAAATCACATAACACACATGTTATTCATCAATTTCAACCAAATGTTATGCACATAATCACATTTCTACAAGAATGAACATGGATTCTACAACTAGCAACTAGTTTACATGAAGAATCCTTAGTTTAACCTTCTAGTAACTAAACCCATTTCCATGGTTCATGTAAATCTTCAATTAAGGAGCAATTACACATCTAGTTACCATAATACACACATACACATGATCATCTAGCACTATAACACTAGGGTTTCATGTTTAAACCACCAATTTCTACACCCACCATATGGGTGACGATTTTTACCACCTCAAGAACATCAAATAACACTTACTTGTAGCTCTTGATAAGATGAAGAATGATTTCTAGGGTTCAATTTCGGATCTTGCACTTGAATCACCAACAATTTGAGCAATGAGATGACCAAAATTCTTCTTCTCCTCTTCTCTTGTGTGTATACGTGAATGAGCAGACAATGCTCACCAAATGTATGGCAAGCCATACATATTCATGTTTAGGTTTCATCAATTGGCAAGATCCACCCCTCTAGTATCATTTTTCATTTTTCCACCACTATTAACTAACTAGCAAATTTTCTAGTTAAGTCTTAAATATTTTACCTTTAACATATTTTACAATATTAGGTTTTAACACATGATACATTAATTGTATTTTAATTACATAATACGAAATTCGGGTCGTTACAAGTCTCTCCCTCTAAAGAGAGTTTCGTCCCCGAAACTTTACATACTAATCAAATAGATGAGGATAAAACTTCCTCATTTCATCTTCCGATTCCCAAGTGGCATCGGATCCCTTACGATTCTTCCATTGCACCTTCACCTGATTGAGTGTCTTGTTTCTCAGTTGCTTGACCTTTCTATCCAAGATAGCCACCGGCTTCTCGATATAGTTCAATCTGTCATCAACTTCCAAATCCTCGTACGGGACATAGGCCGACTCGTCAGCCAAACACTTCCTCAAGTAAGATACATGGAACGTGTTGTGAATTCCTTGAAGCTCTTCCGGCAATTCCAACCGATAAGCAACTTTACCCACACGTGCGATGATTTTAAATGGCCCGATAAACCTCGGACTCAACTTTCCCCACTTCCGGAATCGTATAATACCCTTCCATGGGGAAACCTTTAACAAAACCAAATCGCCCACCTCAAACTCGATGGGTCGTCTACGCTTATCCGCGTAAGCTTTCTGACGGTCTTGCGCCGCCTTCATGCGAGCACGGATTTGCTTAATCTTTTCATCCGTATTCATTATCGTATCGTGGCCCGCGAGTTCCCGCAGACCAATTTCTCCCCAACAAATGGGAGTTCGGCATTTTCTTCCATATAAAGCTTCATACGGAGGCATCTCGATGGTGGAGTGGTAGCTATTATTGTAAGAAAATTCCGCCAAAGGCAAATACTCATCCCAACTACCCCCAAAGTCAAGAACACACGCTCGTAGCATATCTTCTAATGTTTGAATGGTTCTTTCACTTTGTCCGTCGGTTTGGGGATGGTATGACGTGCTTAGCAATAGCTTTGTCCCCATCTTCGCTTGAAATTTCCTCCAAAACTTGGAAGTAAACCGTGTGTCTCTATCGGACACAATCGACACGGGCACCCCGTGTCGTGACACTATTTCGTTCACGTAAACCTCCGCCATTTTCTCCGAATTGTAAGTCTCACGAATAGGAAGGAAATGAGCGCTCTTGGTCAATCGATCGACAACAACCCATATCGCATCGTACCCTTTCTTCGTTCTTGGAAGTTTAGTAATCAAATCCATTGTTAACTTTTCCCATTTCCATTCCGGAATATCCAACGGTTGCAATTCACCATGAGGTTTTTGATGTTCCGCCTTCACTTGCAAACAAGTTAAGCATCTTTCCACGTATTTGACAATATCGCGTTTCATGCCCGGCCACCAATAGTTAACCCGAAGGTCTCTATACATCTTAGTCGCTCCCGGGTGAATTGAATACTTGGATTTATGGGCTTCATCCAATAGATCATTCTTCAAGGTACAAGTAGGTGGTATCCAAACCCGACCCCATCTTGTTTTCAATCCCTGACTATCATCTTCCAAGTTTTGAGTTTGACCTTTGATTCGATTTTTCTTCAAATTTTCTTCCTTTAGCGCTTCAGTTTGTGCTTCCTTGATTCGTTCAACCACTTCGGATATAACGGTTATCTTCATTACGGTTATTTTGATAGGAGTATGATCCTCCTTTCGACTCAAGGCGTCAGCCACGACATTGGCCTTTCCCGGATGATATAGGATTTCACAATCATAATCCTTTAGCAATTCCATCCACCGCCTTTGTCTCATGTTTAACTCCTTTTGCGTAAAGAAGTACTTTAAACTCTTATGGTCCGTGTAAATCGTACACTTTACACCATATAGATAATGCCTCCAAATCTTTAACGCGAACACCACCGCGGCTAGTTCAAGATCATGGGTTGGGTAGTTCCTTTCATGCACTTTCAGTTGTCTCGAGGCATAAGCAATCACCTTGCCCCTTTGCATTAGAACACAACCCAAACCGGAGTAGGAAGCATCCGAGTATATCACAAAATCGTCGGTTCCCTCGGGTAAAGACAAAACCGGAGCTTGAGTCAATTTCGACTTTAACTCTTGAAAGGCTTTCTCTTGCTCTTCACCCCATAGGAACTTCACCTCTTTCTTGGTAAGCTTGGTTAAAGGAGAAGCAATCTTAGCAAAGTCTTGAATGAATCTCCGATAATATCCGGCTAACCCAAGAAAGCTTCTAATCTCCGTGGGAGTCTTGGGTGGACTCCATTTGGTCACCGCGTGAATCTTTGTGGGGTCTACGTGTATACCCTCCGAGTTTACCACATGACCCAAGAATTGTACCTCTCGCAACCAAAAGGCACACTTGGAGAATTTTGCGAACAATTTCTCCCGACGAAGCGTTTCGAGAACTTCACGCAAGTGACAAGCATGATCACCTTCATTTTTAGAATAAATAAGGATATCATCTATGAATACAATGACAGATCGGTCTAACATGGGTCGGCACACCCTATTCATCAAATCCATGAATGCCGCCGGGGCGTTTGTCAACCCGAAAGACATCACAAGGAACTCATAATGCCCGTATCTAGTACGAAATGCCGTCTTGGGGATGTCTTCTTCCCTTACCTTCAACTGATGATAACCCGACCGTAAGTCGATTTTCGAAAACCACGATGCACCTTGCAACTGATCGAATAGGTCATCAATCCTAGGCAATGGGTAACGGTTCTTAACCGTCACCTGGTTCAACTCTCTATAGTCGATACACATCCGAAGACTTCCATCCTTCTTTTTCACGAAAAGAACCGGTGCTCCCCATGGCGAAGTACTCGGACGTATGAACCCCTTGTCTAAAAGATCTTGCAATTGTGTCATTAACACTTGGAGCTCCGATGGCGCCAAACGATAGGGAGCCTTTGCAATGGGTTTAGCTCCCGGGGTTAGGTCGATTCGAAACTCGACCTCCCGTTCCGGTGGGACTCCCGGCAAATCCTCCGGAAAGACATCCGGAAAATCCCGAACAACCGGAATATCTTCCAACACTTGAACTTTCGTTTCCGTGTCTATTACATAGGCTAAGAACGATTGTCCTCCATGGCTCATGTATTTCATTGCTTTGACCAAAGAACATAAAGCTACGCCACCGCGTTTTGCACCTTGGATTATTACCTCATAACCACTCGGAGATATCAATTGGATGCACTTGCGATTGCAAACTATATTGGCGTGGTACATGGAAAGCCAATCCATACCGATTACTACATCAAACTCCCCGAGTGTCATGGGTATTAAGTCGACCGAATAATCCTCACCTTCGATGGTAAGTATGCAATTTCGATAAACGTTGAACACTAAGAACGTTTTTGAATCCGCTACCTCAATCTCTAAAGGACTAGGTAAGTTGTCTAACACCATGGAAAAATGACTCGCAAATTTAACCGAAACAAACGATCTATTAGCACCCGAGTCAAATAGCACATAAGCAGGTAGTGAGTTGATGAGAAAGGTACCCGTCACAACGTCGGCTATAGATTTGGCTTCTTCAGCCGTAATCAAGAAAGTTCTCGCCTTAGCTTTTCCTCCATCACCCTTTTTCCCTGAACCTTGAGCAACCGAGGATTGACTTGTACCATCCTTCTTTAGTTCCGGACATTCGCTCTTTTTGTGGCCCGGTTTGTAACAGTTGTAGCACACACTTAGCGGGCTTGTGCATTGAGATGTCGAGTGACTCGACTTTCCACACTTGAAGCAATTTTTAGATTCGTATCTACAAACTCCCCCATGCTTCTTTTTACAAATCTTGCAATGTTTGGAGTCTTTGTCGTTCCCAGACTTGTTTGATGAAGATGAAATCTTGGCTTTCTTAGACGAACCCGTCTCCGTTTCAGCCGCACGCTTCTCCCCACGATCAACTTGCCTTTTCAATTCCGCTTCTCGATCCCTAGCACAATCGATAAGCTCTGCTAGAGTTTCACATTTGGACGGTGTAAGAAACTCTCGATACTTGGCACTCAACATGCCATAGTAGTGGTTAATCCACATCCTTTCATCCTGGAGCAACTGTGGGCAAAACTTGGCTTTGTCGTAGAAGATGGCCGTGATGGTATCAATACTTTCATCTTTTTGTCGTAACTGTAGGAATTCTTCTGCTATTCTGTTGATAGCGGCTTGTGGGCAAAACCGCTTTGTGAACAACTTCTTAAATTCTTCCCAAGTCATACTTTTGATACCTTCCCGCCCCTTCTCATCCCGTTGCAATTCCCACCAGTCTTTAGCTCGTTCCCGGAGTTGGCTTGCAGCAAACCTCACTTCATCAGATTCTTCACAGTGTGAGGTTTCAAAGGCACTTTCCATATCTTTGATCCACCTTTGACTAAGTAGTGGATCGACCTCACCCTTGAACGTTGTAGGGTTGCATGCAACAAACTCCTTATAGGTCACTTTCTTTGTTGGCCTTTTGGTTTCTTTGTCAGCCTTCAGAGCCACAAACTCTTGTTGAATGAGATCCCGTAGATCTTTGCGTACATCCTCGATGTAGCCCGGCAATAAAGCCTCAAAAGCCTTGCCAACTTCCTCCTTGACCATTTCCCGTGTTGCATCATCGGGATGGGTCTCGTGATTCTCTATATTGATCACGTGATCGTTACCAGCCATGACCTAAGACTGTGACAATTAAACTTTACGTTAGTACCATGTACGTAATCTATAGCATATACACCGATGCTTATGATTCTACTATCACTAGGGCCTAACCCTATTCACACAATACCCATTTCCATCCTTAAGTTTAAAACAACATCCCTAAGAATCCATTCGCGTGCCTTTGATTGTTGTTAGACTGGCCAGGCCTAGCAACAAGCTCACCACACGGATGCCTTCTTAGTTCCTTTATTCCAAACTTAAGTCAAGAAGCTAGGTTCAATCAATTCATATGGTACATATCATACATATATCATACATGTGTCAAGCTTGTTACGTTTATAAACGGCACACTAACCTTGTACCTTTAGGCTCGGTGATCGGCTTCTTGGATCGAACGTTTGCATTTCTCATATCTAGAGCTCAAAAGTTTGAGTCCAAGTGTTCGCGACGCACTTGAATCTCTCAAACCGTTGGCTCTGATACCAACTTGTAACACCCGGACCTCCAAAGAGTCCGTTTAAGTTAAATAAACATGCGGAATTTGGTCCCAGAAAATTTCATTAACATTTAACTCCCAAAATATGTGTTTCGAGTCAACCGACACTCAAAAATGAAGTTTAACAATCCATTTACATAAACACGTGATAAGAAGTTTCAAAATAATGTTAACGCGTTAATTCTACAAGAGAAACGCGTATGCAAGTCCCGTTCGATCCTTGTATGCCCTATCGATCACTTTAGCCTTCCGGTCCCGTAACACCTGAAAACACACGTTTAGACATCCATTAGTTCATAGGAACTAAGTAAGTACATTCTAACATTCATTTCGGGTCTTTACGGGGGTTTAAACGGTCTCGGAACGCGTTAAAACGATAATCGACAAAATCTGGGAACTGGTCCCTACCGTAACTTACGGTACCACCGTAAGTTACGGTATCTTCAGTATATGTTACGGTGGTGCTACACTGGCTTACGGTAGCTTCAGTTCACCCAGGGACCTACCGTAAATTACGGTCTAACCGTAAGCTACGGTAGACCCTGCATCAAAATCATTATTTTTGACCCGTTAAGGGTCGTTTCGCGTTCCCGAGCCACCCCTTTCGATCCCGATTGTTCCAAACACCTGGAAATAACATATTTTATCATATACGTGATTCCCACGGAGTTTCAACGAGTCTAACCCGACTCTTGGCAATATACCAAAATTTTTCTATTTTTTTGGTATTTAATTCCTTATTTAACCCATTTATGGTTCGTTTGTTCTTTAGAGCTCCCGACCGTCCCGACAACCATGGAACCGGTCTATTATAACATATTACATATGTTTGGTGAGTTCTTAGACCCAACCCATCCCATTTGCTTATCATAACGCAATTTTCCTTTTTATACCGAATTTGCCCCTTATAGGGTCAAATCCCATTTTAATGAGCGGTTTGCCATTCTTTCGCGAACGACCGCTTTCCTTGGCGTTACCCAACGTCCACACACATTGCAAATCATAGGGATAACCCTTTACCCTAGTGTTCACACATGATGTGAATCACTTTAATCCGGGTTTGTCCTTCTTCCCATTTCCATGGGACGGTCACGCACGTCATGACTCGTTCTGTTCCACAACCATGTGGTATAACACTAAAGTGTTATTTTCCTTTATGTTCACGCACGTCGTGAATCATTTGTCATAGAAGCTCACATACGGTGCAAGTCAACTATTTATCTTTTTTTTTAAACGTGGTTTTCATTTTGTTTGAGCTTATGAGCACATGGTCACACACATTGTGACTCATGCCTTTACCTTGTTATGCTCAATTTAAAGAATGTCTTACCTTGAGTCCGGAAGGTTTAAGTGGTCAATCAAACGTGTTCCTTGCCGGTTCCCTTGGATCCGCTTGCCACACCACTTCCTATTACCATTTTAAGGACCCATTTAACACATAACATTCATTTAATCACACATATGGTCTATTTGACCATTTATCACATTTAACCTACAATCTAGGCTTTCACATTGCACATTTCTTGCAATTAAGTAGTTCATTCATGTTTTTCATCTAATTTGAGCATTTAATCAAACACCTTATGTGCATAACTTAACATATTGGTTATTTACTAGCTTTTAAACATCATCAAGCTAATTTTACACCTAAATCACATAACACACATGTTATTCATCAATTTCAACCAAATGTTATGCACATAATCACATTTCTACAAGAATGAACATGGATTCTACAACTAGCAACTAGTTTACATGAAGAATCCTTAGTTTAACCTTCTAGTAACTAAACCCATTTCCATGGTTCATGTAAATCTTCAATTAAGGAGCAATTACACATCTAGTTACCATAATACACACATACACATGATCATCTAGCACTATAACACTAGGGTTTCATGTTTAAACCACCAATTTCTACACCCACCATGTGGGTGACGATTTTTACCACCTCAAGAACATCAAATAACACTTACTTGTAGCTCTTGATAAGATGAAGAATGATTTCTAGGGTTCAATTTCGGATCTTGCACTTGAATCACCAACAATTTGAGCAATGAGATGACCAAAATTCTTCTTCTCCTCTTCTCTTGTATGTATACGTGAATGAGAAGACAATGCTCACCAAATGTATGGCAAGCCATACATATTCATGTTTAGGTTTCATCAATTGGCAAGATCCACCCCTCTAGTATCATTTTTCATTTTTCCACCACTATTAACTAACTAGCAAATTTTCTAGTTAAGTCTTAAATATTTTACCTTTAACATATTTTACAATATTAGGTTTTAACACATGATACATTAATTGTATTTTAATTACATAATACGAAATTCGGGTCGTTACACAAACTTGGACTGATTTCATAAAAGAAATCAAGAAACAATTTTATCCGGAAAACGTTGAACACGAAGCAAAGATTCGGCTTCGTAATCTAAAGCAAAAGGGTAGCATCAAGGACTACGTCAAAGATTTTACTACCCTTGTGCTAGAAATTCCGGACTTGTCACCAAAGGACTCTCTCATATACTTCATCGATGGCTTACAAACATGGGCAAGAACCGAACTTGAACGAAGAAATGTTCAAGACTTGTCCTCAGCCATCGTTGTTGCTGAAAGCCTGATCGACCATAATGAAAGGCGATCACAAAAACCCGTCGTTATGGAGGATAACGATGGAAAAGGTGGGGGATCGAGAACCCACAATAACAACCAAATTCGAAATCAAAGAGAAGATAATCGACGACCACCAAGATATGGGAAGGAGGTACAAATGATCAAAGGATGTTTCCTTTGCGATGGACCGCACAATGCGCGGGATTGTCCGAAAAAGGCTAAACTTACAGCCTTGATTAGATCTGATGATGAACCATCAGAACCAGAAGAGGTTCGTCTAGGAAAAATGCAACTTCAACTACTTAATGCTTTAAGTACAGTTGAAGGCAAGCCCTTGGTGATGGCAAACCAATCAAACCAAACCATAACCAGAGACAACCCACAGACAAAATCAAAGGGACTTCGGTTCGTAAACATGGAAATAAAAGGGCAATCTGTGAAAGCGTTGGTTGACACCGGAGCAAGCCACAACTTCATCTCACCTAAAGAGGCTCGAAGACTTGGCTTAAGGATCACCACACAAGAAGGATGGATCAAGGCCGCCTCAGGAGACACCAAACCAATAGAAGGAGCAGCATGGGGCGTAAAAACAAAGATCGGTACATGGACAGGCAAGCTGCACTTCTCAGTAGTCCCACTAGACGACTATGATATCGTGCTAGGGATGGATTTCTTCTGAAAAGCAAAGGCCTGCCCAGTGACATTTATTAACACCATGTACATCATCAAGGGAGACCAAGTGCACACCGTTACCTTGGAGCCAGATACAAGGCGTCAAGGCAAAACCATCTCTATCTTGAAACTCATGAAGACAGCTCATGAGGCATCCAGGCAACACGACGAGGACGTCGTGGCATTAGGTGGGGGAGAATGTCACGACCCGCCAAAACACAAATCGCAACACCTTGATTTTTACCAATTAGGGGCATATTTGAAGCATGCAAGGCTGCCCGGAAGACTCCGGGACAACCCACATAATTCTGCGGCAACATGGCAATCTCGGAAATCTCTAGAAGACACTACAAAAATCTAGCCATGAACACTTGATCAAAGTAGAGAATTCCATGTAAAATATCTAGATATTAAGCAAAGAATTATCTAGATATTAGATTAGCTAATATCTAAGATATTTGTATCTAAGATATTTAGATTACCAAATATCTTAGATATTTATATTAGAAGTATCTTAGATATTATGTAAAGAAAGGTTTAGATATAGAAAAATCTAGAAAGGCATGCAACTAGTATAAATAGGGTGGTGATGCTTCATTTGCAAACCACCTAAGCTCCTTGTACATCAAAGTCTTGTACTTGTATTTGTAGTAATACAAGCTTATTACTTGTGTTGTAAACATACACCACAAGCGTCTTACTTGCGCACTACAAATCTAACGTTCCCTTACAAAGACTTCCGCTGCATAAACCATCCACCCGAGATCAAGAAGGCTGACTTAGAACGAACCTAAGTGCCGCACGTGAGCTGAACAAATCAGTCCGTGACACTGTGCTTGATTAGTATTAGAAAAGCTTTGTGAATTGTTGCTGTTGGGCCTGGAATTAGGATGATAACCCCACTATTGAGGAGCCCAAGCCTGAGTTGGAAATGGGCAAGGAGGTGGTGTCCAATATGGGCTAAAAGCCTGTTGAGGGGCCCAATTCGAAACATAAGGAGGTTGAGCCTGATAGGTTTGTTGTTGTGAACGACCAGATACACGATTGTTGAACTTTTGTCCTCTGTTTTGGTCACGGCGATGATTGGGCTGGCGGCGATTGTTGTTGTTGTCCCGGTTAGAGAAGGAATGGTTGTTGGAGCGGCGGTTATCAGGTTGAGAGGTTACAGCCGCTATAACGGGGGTCGGATTACGAGCTTCTCGAGCCGCAATCCGACGAGCTTCTGCCTGCAGTTGTTCAACAGCCTGCTCCCATTGTGGTAAATTCTGATTTAAGATTGAGGCTGTGGTGTCGTATTCCCGGGGAAGACCATTCACGAGATGAAGAATCCGCTGAGTGTTACTGAGCGGGCAGTCGACAGCGGCTAGTTGGTCTGAAAGATCCCGGATTTTCTGGCAATAAGTTTCGAGATTAGGCATAGAGGCAAGAGTTATGTTCGTCAGTTCATGTTGTAGAGCCATGGCTCGTGGTCCTTTGTTGTTCAGAAATAAGGTTTTGACCCGCTTCCAAGCCTCGTATGCGGTTGATTGTTCTTCAAGAACACGAACCAGGAGATCGTTTCTAAGGGTGCCATAAATCCATTGTAAAACCACTGCATCTATCTTCTTCCATAATCCGTAGTCGGGCGCAGTTTTATCGGGTGCCGGCAAACCGTCGATGTGGTCAACCACATCATACCCGGTGGCATGGAGCATAAAAAGCTTAACCCATGTCGGGTAGGAAACTTCAACGCCGTCAAGAATACGAACCTTGTGTTGAATGTTCGTGACAGTGTACACGGGGTGAAGGGATTGAGATTTGGGATTGGTTTGATCATTCTTATCACCCATGATGGGATAACAGACAAACGACAGAAGAAAAAAAATGAAGGATTTGAATGGCAGATGTGGCTAGATCGAAATCAGGCCAAGGCTAATGATACCATGTAAGTTTTTGAATTTCCTTGGTGTTCCATTATCACAGAATACACTATAAATAATACAAGTATGAGAGACTAATCAGGAGCTATACATGGCAAACTCAATCAATCCTAACTAACAATTCAATATACAATATTTAGAATATACATACCAATAATATCGTGAAGATATTATTGGCTAACAATTACATGTTGTAAACAGGTTACAGAATATGGAGACTTTGTTCATCTAAAAACAATGCATCTAAGCGAGAAGCAACGAGTGCTGACATTGAAACAAGACCTGCACTACTGGACGACTTGGGAACTGAGGTTTGATC
The DNA here is from genome assembly GCA_024085815.1 of Flaveria linearis. Classification (NCBI taxonomy): domain Eukaryota; kingdom Viridiplantae; phylum Streptophyta; class Magnoliopsida; order Asterales; family Asteraceae; genus Flaveria; species Flaveria linearis. The sequence goes on along the minus strand of CM044006.1, from coordinate 74,907,257 downwards.
CAGACATTGCAATGTAGCAGCCGATGATATAGAAATACTAAATCGTAAATAGAGTTCAGGTTTGAATTCCATAGCATAATATCATGAAAAATGGATACAAATCTTGGCTAGCATAAAAAGATTAAATCGTTATGAGTTTGAAAGCTTTTTGAACACGTGTTGGATATATACACAGAAATGGTGAAGATTTTTGGGGGGACTTGCATCATAATTTTGTACTAGAGTATGAGCTGATACAAATTATACAATAACCAATATTTGTTCATGAAGTAATTTGACTTCTGCCATCCATGTATAGGTTAAGATACTGTGAATTCCACTATGATTAACATTCCCATGCTTCATTTTCTACTGATCTTCAACAATCTTGTCTGAACATTAGAAATATCTTATATTCACTAGCATTTAAATTTGTACATTAGTCAAAAAAGATATTTAAAATCTAATCATATTAGAAACTGTGTATGTGAGGTGAGTCCAATCAATATATTGATATTTGCAAGAGTGTTTGGTTTCATAAACTGAGCATGTTTACAAGAAACTCTACTAGTTGTGCCAAACATGTCATCTGGAGGACACTTTGAAACACAAGCAAAGGCAGAATGTCACATTCTTTTGCAACTTTTAAAGGCAATGGTAACAAGATTAATGAAACTTCCGATTCAATCTGGAAAATATGCGTCTTGATAATCAGATGGTGTTAGCATCTTCAAATTCAAACGGGGTTGAAGTACCAAAAGGGCATTAGCCCAATGGTACAAAATTCCTGCGATGTTCTATCACGTAGTGAGATTTAAGTCTTGTTTTGAATACAATGTGACGATTTACTGAATGTTTGAGTTCATTGTTTAATAAAAATAGTGTTGAGTTTTTAGGAGTCTCTAAAATACCATCTTAATTGTTATCTAGCAAGAAGTCTTTGCTACTTTTATTCTTACAAACCTATGACAACAAATAAACATAACCTCTAAACTTCGATTTAATAATAAAGTTTGGGGGTGAGATGAAAGTAAACTCTACCTCCATTCCATAACATAAAGATGTTACTTTAGAGAGAAATCAGTACAAATTAGCTTCTACGTACTGTTATTTAATTTTTTTTTTGTTTTGGTTTTAGTACTTTATTTTACAACCATATGAAGTACTTTTATTTGTTTTTAATAAGGATAAAAGAGATGGTAAGTATGAATTATCATGTTTAATAACATATCTATCTTATTCTGTTAATTTTTCTTGAAAGAGACCCGTCTTGGCTTAGAACGCATATTAAAAAACTCTCTCTTTTTTTTCAATTTTAATCAACAATTTGCAATTCATTTTTGAAATTGATCTAATTACTCTTTGAACAAAGTGAGCAAATGGAAGGAAGAAGTGCCTTAAATCTTACACCGACTGGCTATATATCCTTCATGTTCAAAACAAATTAAACGACCATTTTAGTTATATATACAATCAACTTCTTTCACTTGGGTATATATATGTGTGTTATCGTCATGTTATATAATATTTGGACATTTAATATTGTTGCTTTCCTTCCAAGATTATATATCTATGAGAAAATGCAACACGCCAAACGGGGTCTAGAGGTCCTACAAAAACACATATATTAGTTATCTTCAATGAAATGCATAAAGTTATTACAAAATATAAAAAATATCTTTTCATATGTAATATTTTCTTTATCGTATGAAATCTTTGTGTTGGTATAAGTATTATTTTATTTAAATGTCTCAAGCCCAATGTCAAGTGAGAACCGAGGGAAGCCCTCATTAAATTTTGACCAACAGTTAAAAAAACTTTTAAAATTTTTAGAAACATATTATGGATTCATGTAACCATTTTCTATTAGACTATCAAATTATATCAATTTACTACACTTTAATGCAATTGCCACTGTAGTAGTCATTTCAAGTTTTCAACACATTTGTTTTTAATCCTCAGACATGAAAATTCTTAGAACCTTCACTCGTAATATGGAATATATTGATTTTAATTTATTATTTTTCTTAAGCACGTGAAATTCATAGCATTATAAACACGTTTATGGATTCATGTGACCTTTTTTAGTTTTTTTATTTATTTTCTTCAAAGCATGTGAAATTTTTTATCTTTAGAGTTTTATTCATGCTACATCAATATTCATTTATGTATGGTAATTTTTTTTCCGAACTCATAATCAACTATTGCGTGGCATCTTTTTTAGCCTAACCATTTTTATGTCACGTCACCTTCCCCTTCTCGCTCGCTTCCTTTCTTAACCAAAACCCTCCATCGACGTTTTGTCTTCGAAGTCTGGATCTGGGGTTACGTCTTTTGTCTTAAACCCTCCCATTTACTTCGTCTTCGAAGTCTAAATTTAGGTCAAGGTTTACACTTATGTTCTTCATAGTTCATACTTGACCGAAGTCTAACGATGCTCAATTATTTTATCTTCAAATCCTTCTTTGTCGAAGTATTTTAACTTATTTGTCTTTATAGAAAAAATCAATAACCTTCATCACATGACAAGAAACCTCCCATGCAAAGGTCCTACTTTTCATCTCGGCCTAAAGAATGCTAGAGCAAACGACCAAAGGATTATGACGGGATTGACAATTGACGGCTATGAGATGCTTGACATGTGATGGAGTACGACGACGACAACAACAGGTGGTGGAGGACCAATTCTTTCGTGTTACTTTTTTCTTCTCCAATATCAAGCTTTTTATTATTACTTTTTGTTTTAACCTCGTGTTAGCAATGAATAACAGACGAGCACAACATGTATCTAGCTCAACTTTTTTTGAAGCCTAAAATGATTTTCAAGCAAGAGTCATTGTAATAAAAGTATACATTTAACTTAATCCCAATAATAATAACTTTTTCTAACGACAAAATGTACGACTCTGTTTCGGATAATAGGTGTTATCTTAATCGGACACACCTATCTATTTCTCAGCCGGGACCGCAACCCCAACCCCATACGGAGAAAACCCATTGCTGAGAAAACTTCACTGGCACAACTCTAAGTATTTTAATTAGAGTGAGACTTGAACCCAATAATAATAACTTTTGGGCTAAGGATGATTGATCAATAGCAATAACTTATCATCGTTATTCATCACTAAATATTTTAGGTAAGTGTGACATGAAATGAAATAAGCCACACGAGCTAACGGACAAATAAAGAGCCGTGAAGTTTGCGTCGTTAAAGCGTGGAGTCAACCGTCAGTCAATGCCAAAAGTCGTCAAGTCTACTCGGCCCGTGAGGCACGAAAAGTGCCATCAACTCATTTCCCCATCAAGTTACCAAATTTACCCTCAACAAAAATAATTATATGGTTTTTTTTTTCAAAATATTCCGATTATTAAATTATATAAAAGCTTGTACTTTCGGTTATTTTTACTTGACCCGACTAGTAATATTTTCTTCGTGTGCGATTGGTTTCTTAAAACCTCAATTTAATAAGTTTGTATATGTTGTAATATTGACCAACACTTACACTTCCTTATATGTGAAGAATTATAGTTTAGAAAAATTAGGAAAACATCATACTGCGAACCGACCACCTTAACTGTCCACTAGTTAGACTAGTTTAAAAACACGATTTATTTTTTACAAAAGATTATGTTATTGGCATCAGTGTCGAAAGTAAAATTTCGTAGTTAGAGGATCATACGGTTATTTTTCTATTGACCGAGTTCAAATTATATCTTTCTTAAAATCTCAGTTTTTATATATAAAAAGTTCGTCAAATTTCCGACAACCAGGGGTTACGGAGCCTCTTCACCATCCCTTGGTTCCGCCCCAGTCGTCACTTCTTCTAGCACATGTCAACAGATAATTGTCACCGGTGACTTATATTTTTAGTATGTAAAACATATATTAAAGCAAGGATTGTTTTGTAATTTTCACTTGACCAAACATGGGGTCTTTTGTCCATTACCTTAATAGTCACTCCATATATACCAACCACCAGGGTCCAATACTTTCAACAACCCCGGTTGCACTTATAACATTCTCTTAATATCCCTTCATCTACAGTTGATTATATTCTTGTAACATCTACCATGGCTAGACAACTAATCTTTATACAAAATACGGTATTACCCTTCCCGAGCCTCACGTTTATCGCGGTTGTACTCGCGGTCATATCCGTGTTCTCGATCATTGGTTTTCTATGCGGTTCACACGGTGGCTTAAAAAGATCGGATACGTATAAGAGAGAAAAGAACACGGTGCACTTAGGTGACAAAAAGCCGAAGATGTCGAAATTAGGAAGTGGTTTGAGTAGTAAAGCTTTATTGATGGCCAAGATGATCTCATGGAGGAAAGTAGAGGATGGAGGATGTGATGATGATCATGATCATGAACATGATGATGATGAGGCGGTATGGAAGCGGACAATTATCATGGGAGAAAGATGTCGGCCTCTCGAGTTTTCGGGGAAGCTTTCGCGCGATGAGAATGGGAATTCTATCGCGGAAAGTCCCGGTAAACATGGGTCGTAACTTAGTTGCTACTGATGAACGTAAAGTTTGTTTGTTGAAATCATGAATCTCTTGTCATAATGTAATATATAGCTATAGACAATCTTGTATGAGTTTGTTTGTTTCATATGTGTTATGTTATTTGAGTTTTCTTTTTCAAATGTTATGTTTTTTTTAGTTGATTGAACAAATGTTGGTTTTTCCTTGGTGTACGTTAAAAGACCAACATATGTTGATATTACAAGTGTAACCATGGCAAAATTCAGCTTGGGTTAGAAATGCTTTCAAAAGGATTGTTTTTTTTTTGTGTGTATTTATATTGATTTAAATTTTATGAACTTGTACATTTTTAAGTTAGGGTTTGTTTTTAGTAACGTTTTCTTCGAATTTGGGTGTGCTATGACAATATTTTTTCTTTAAGCAACAAAGGAAATTTTATAGACAGATGTTGGTTAGAATAAACTAGTCAAACATCTAGAATAAAAAATTACAATTATAAAAGTGGATTTCTTTGCGTCACAAAATGTGACGGACCCTCCCTGGACCCTGCGAAAACACGGGAGCTCTTTGCAGGATCAGGTACGCCCTTAATTATAAAAGTGGATTTCATGTCCACTCAACCCTTGAAATTTGAAAAAAATTAATATTACGACAAATATTTAGTCGAATGATGTTTAGTTTTTGGGTTAGTAAAATTCTAGCTTCTCGGGTTTGAAATGTCAAGAAACTCATATCCATGGGTAAATATATTGGATACACCCTCTGTAGTCAAGAACATATAGAAAAGTTTTTATTTGTGTTTACAAGTGTACGTAGGGATGTAATATGTATGCGTTACGGAGAGTAGAGGTAGTATGAGGAGAGGAGTAGCTCAACCTATTTGCTTAGTATAATTTCAATGTCAAAGAGTTTATGATTTTTAGTGGTTTGAATATGTGTAGGAAATATGTTTTTCTTGTATTATTAAGGGTTAACTCTCACAATAGACATGTGTAGACTTCAAGTAGGATTAGAGGGTATGTTAGTTGCTCGTTGTTGTTAATTTTGGGTGTTTCTTTGTAAATATAAAATAAGTGAGAGATCAGTCATTGGTTCACTTGACCATCTCCATTACTTTAGTACGCAACTCGAAACCACCTTTGTAAAAAAAAACTCCTCATAAGTGAGAGATAACCTTCTCACTCAACCAGTCAACCTAAAAACTTATTTTTTAATCACATATGATAATTAAACCCAAGATTTCTCTCTATTTTAATGAATCATTGGTGTAATTTTATCTAGTGATTGTTTTTTATCCTTTTCTTTTATCTTCAATTGAATCATTGGTGTAATTTTATCTAGTGATTGTTTTTTATCCTTTTCTTTTATCTTCAATTTTGGGGTATTTTTTTTTTACTTGGATGAGACTGATGTGAAAAAGTTGACAATATGATTATGTTGGAGGGGGAGGATCGGGGGAGAGTGGAAAACTGACACTTTTAAGGGGAGGTTTTAGTTTAGACTTTAGGCTATGGAAGGGATAACCCGAACATGTATCTACATGAACATGATCTTTAAAGCTTTTATTGTACAATCGTAGATTTCCTCAGCGCGGAGCAATAGAAATTTTGTAAGCCTTGTGAGAGATGATACAGCTTGCCTTTTGATAAACTTCATAGCAAAACGTAGGAAAAATTAAGCATGTCATAACGAAATATTTAGAATTTTATAAAATATTATATACCTAAAGTTATAAAAGAAAATCACATTTTTACATGCTTGGCTGTGAATAAAATTCATGTCAAAATGTGACAAAAAAAGCCATAACTCATAATGCTATATTCATAATTTTATAAAACATTATATAACCAAACTTCTGAAAAAACAACCTTTGACTACGCTCGGTTTAAAATAAAATTCATATTAAACATAGATCAAATTAAGTATATCACTGATATATTTAAAAGTTTAAAGATATGTCTAAAAGTAACATAAAATAAATTTTAGAAAAAGAAACCCATAAAATAAAATTTAGAAAAAAGAAACCCGACTACATCAATGTTTTGTATGTATTTATATGTGACTAGGTTAGTGCACATGTACTACACGATTGATGAAAAGGACATATGTCATTCATAAGTGTCTAATACAATTTTATAAAAAATAATAATTTATTTTACACAAAGAAAAAAGATGAAATTGAAATCAAAAGTTTGAAGTTTATTTATGAAAAAGATTATTACTTCATTTCAAATTATTTTATTCACTTATTTTGGTAACATATTACGTAACTTATTCTTTCGTTTATTTAGGTAAGCATATGTTAAGATTTGTGTGCGTATGAATCTTGACCAACTTATATTTAAATTAATACCATAAATGCTTAAGATTATGTTATTTTATAAATTGTATTTTCGCTACAACGTATGAGATAACACAATAAGATTAAAAAAGACAAAAAAATATATCTCACAATCTAAATCGAATTTCAAAAAAGTATTTCGGAGTCTATGTTTCTCTCGTCGTTCTCTTTCAGGAAAAAATTAAAAAATTAGAAAAAATCATTGTGTCTTTTATGACACAATGACGTCATTGTATGTTTCATAAATGACACAATGAAAAACGTTAATTTTTTATTTTATTTATTTTTTATTTATCTTTTTCTTAGTGAGGACGGTTAGGGGAATAAAAGCTCAGTATTACTTTTTTGAAATTCGATTTAGATTGTGAGATATAATTTTTTATGATTTTTTTGATTCATTGTGTCTTCTCACACTTTGTAGCCAAATACATTTTGTATTTGAACTAATTATATGTTTAAAAAGATTGTGATGTATACTATGTTAATGAAAATTAGTAAACTGACAAAAATAGTTGATAATCAATATTTAAACTAATTTTTGTACATATCAAATTAATTTAAAATTAAGTCATATTTATTGATAAATAAGAAGTGTTTACGATAAGAATCCAAATTAGTTGATTAACTACAACAAACTTTACTTAAATATAAAAATGATAAATCAATTGGTGGAACATTAAACTATTCTATAAATTAATGATATTCAATTGAGAGATTTATAGGATTGAGAATCTATATATTAATAAATAAAAATATTAAGTGATACATGTTATTTTTTATATTTTCTTAATATTTTTTTGCTTCTCTCTTCTATTAATTATATAATTTTTCTATAATCTTTTGTTTTATGTCTCTCTCTTAATACAAAATGATTTTACAATTATTTTTATGAAGTATTTTATATTTTAAAATAAATATATGTTAAAATTTATATAATATTTTATAAATATGTAATAAGAAAATCTTTATTACAAAAAGTATAGCTATAAATATTAACGATCTGTGTATTACACGGTGTTATAACCTAGTAATTAGTAAATGTTTTGTATTTTTCACTTTAGGCGGGTAAAATAATTTTACATGATCTAGAATTTAGACTCTAGCATCAAAACACATGTACAATTAAATTTTTTGTTTATTAGAGAGTATAAATATAGATTTAAGCTGTGGGTCCGGCGCGAGAGAGCTATATATGGAGTAGAGGTGGTCCAAAAACCGGTTCAGGAACCAGTTTGGTCAAAAAACCAAAACCGGTATAAAAAAACTAGTTTGCACAAATCGGTCTCAAACTGACCTGAACCTCCAGTTTCCAATCGATTTCACATATGTTGGATGTCAAACCGGTATGGTTTCAAACCAGTTTTCAACCTGAACCCAAACAAGTTCCCTAAACCGGTTTTTGAAAAATTAGTTGTTAGATAATGGTTATATAGCTGTTTTTTTACCGTTGGGGGCTTTTTTGACCTTTTTGATGTTATTTTACCATTATACCCCCCATTAGGTTAGCATATATATGTATTGAATGTTTTGATTGAATCACAACAACTTAAAACGCTCTCTACTCTTAATAATCTCAAAAACGCTAAATACTTTCGTGAATTAAAAAACAATCAAATGGCATCATCAAGTACTCAATTATCCGTAGGTTGTGATGCTTCTTTAAGCAATCTAGTGGTAGCAATCCTTCATACGAATAGCTCGGGTTATGAAGCTGAATTATACGAGGACGAAGTAGAAAGTGGATTGACACCCGTAATGACCGATGATAAAGCGACATATGATGATTATCTTCGTAATAGCTCTGGTCGGGGGGCGAAGAATAAAAGCATCAAAATACGCGACGAATGAACGGAGAGCAACTGTGTTAAATATTTAGTTTTTAAAACAAGAATTAGAATTTTATGTCATTTGAATTGTTTTTATATTTTATCTTTTATATATTTCACTTTGATTTTAAAAACACTTAATTGTGTATTTAACTTTCACAAAAATTAGATGCTCACTTGTATTGTTTCTATGTTTTAGTTAATTGTTTCTATGTTTTAATTTTCCAAATAAAAATATATAAGTGTGTCTTGTGATTATAAAAAAATTAATTATGTATTTAATTTATCATCTCTCATAATTTTATTTTTGTGATTTCATAGTTTATATTTTCAATTACTTTGTAATGATTATTTTAAAAAAATCAAACCCGAACTGGTTTGGGCCCGAACCGGTTTCCAAACCGACCAAACCGGTTTGTATAGGGTTGGAAATCCAAAACCTAAAAACGGTTTGGAACCCGAACCGGTTTGAGGTGAAACCAGTTTTGACCGGAGTTGATCAAACCGGTTTAGGTTTGAAACCGAAACCGGTTTTAAAAAAACCCGGTTTGTACACTTCTAATTTGGAGTCAAGCTTAATGAACTAAGGCTGTGTTTGATTTTGGCTGACCGGGCTGATCCGGCTGACTCGGTCAGCGGTTCAACCCGTTTGTTTTGGAAAAATTGTGTTGTTGACCGAGTCACCCGGGCTGACCACTCTTTGTTTTGTGGCTGACACGATCCTTATTTTTGGAGGTGCTGAACGAGTCAAGTGATGAGACAATTTGCAAACAGCCCCTAAGTATGCTTGAACCCAAACCAAGTGTCGTTAAGCCCAATCTTATTTATTATCTAGTATCAATTGATTCATATTTTATGGGAACCAAATGTGAAAGTGAAGTGAAGTTTGTTGGTAAAAGGTAGAGGAGTAATTAAAATGTCATCAAACACATTTATCCAATGGTATACTAGTGTATAAGTAAATTAGATATGTGTAAGAGTTATTTTAAACTATTAAAATGTATAACTACTAAATGATATTAGATATACAAGTAGTAATAAGCTTCAGATTTTAATATCTTCAAAGCGGAAATAAGATAATCACAGCATATACAATTTAATAATATTTTTTATCACACAAGAATAAGGCTTGAGGTGTTAAACAGACCGATGGATGCACTATGTCTAATCCATACAAAATAAGTAAGTAAATAAGGACGCCAGTTGTTATAATTACGTGAGTCAAATTTACTTTTCATATCACTTGTTCCCTAATTAAGTTTGTGAAGCTCTGTGCCGAAATCGGACGTTGGCAAAGACTCCACAAACGAATCGACGACCGGGATTATCGAAGAATTAATGATATACAATTCATCAATCGGAAATCGGTTTCTTGTCCGGTCCAACCTTAAACCGGTACACACAGGGTACAATGATCAATTTAGAATTACTAAAACAAGGAAGTTTCTATAATAAGTAAAAGTTAAAGATCCCAATTAGACAACTCATGGAATATGGTCCGCCTAAATACAAACAGGATATAAGTATTAGACAAAATCCCAATTAGACAACTCATGCAACTTACACAACTATTCTCACAAAAACTAGTTCTATGAAACAAAAAACATGATATTAATATCGACAAAATATAAATCATTGTGCATAGAATGATGATGATGATGAAGAAATATAGAAATATCATATCACCAAAATTATGAAAGTACTTGTAGCTAGTTTTAATCTCAAATTTTTATGTACTCAAATTGCTTTTAAAAGCAAAAAGATAGAAGATAGTAGAGAAATACACTTTTTAATCAACTTTTGAAAAGAGAAATAGAATATTGTTACCTTTAAGTCCCTTTGCACATAAAAGTTTCCCCCAACTAAAGTGTAATATTATAGGATTCTTTGTATGTGGTGTAACATATTAGATTTTGTGCGTGTATCCCTACGTTAAATTTATTGCTACCAATTATTGTATTGCTTCATGATTTAGACTTTTATTATGAGTAAGAAATTATAACAAGTTTTTTATTATGAATTTGAAACTATAAGTTCAAAACAGATTTTTTCTTTATTGATGGAGAAATAATCTAAAAAAAAAACAAGTCAAGATTTTAAGTAGGAAACTCAAAAGGAAAGCATTAACTGAGTACAGATGGTTCACGAGGTTGTTTACGTAACATTGGCTATGAAATAAACAATTAATAAACGAGAGAGAGATTTCTAGAGAGAAAAAAAATTATTTTCCATAGCATACCATCTATGATCTGACTGATCATTACGACGATTATAATGACCGCAACATGATCGTTATTAGAGTTAACAACGTCAACTCTCAACTTTAAAAAAATGACACCATTGGCGCTCTAACTATTTAACACATAGTATTACGTAATATTGGGTTTTTCTTAGAACAACTTCTAATCTATTCTATTAATTATCACTTGAAGAATTTAAAGTCGATCTTGACCTAAATTTAGCATCTAAACAATACATCTTTTCACCTTTTAAGTGTAGTTTAGGACACTTAACATTAGTTATTAAAATAGATTCTTTATTGCATGGTGGTGTACAAGTATGTGAGGAGGTCCATAAGACCTAGCTTATAATATGATTGTTGTTACTGTAGGATAATGGTTTGGTGTTAGGTTTGTAATTCCACTAGTGTTGAAGGGCTGAATATGTAAATATGTTTGTGTATAAGTAGTTGTACATGAAGCCTGTGTATTCATTCACTGAAATAAAACAAATTGCATTTTCTTGATTGAGTTAGTTAGTTAGTTAATGACCATTATCTTGGTACCTAGTTTCAATTGGTATCAGAGCGATCAGGAGAGAAATTGAATTACGATCGCATTCGGTTCGAAGGATTGAATCGAGTGTGGATTACGAATTCGAAGAAGAGAAGTATCGAATTTGAACGATTCGATTGAAGTACTGGAGCTCGACTCAAGGTTTGGGAGATCGTATCGAAGGACGAAGACGAAGATGGCGACCAATCCACCGAACAATCAGATGATAACAGTTAAAGAAAACTACACAATTCCACTCCAATGCCCAATGTTAACACCGACGAACTACACGATTTGGGCCTTGAAATTGAAATCAATTTTCAAGGTTCACTCGTTGTGGGAAGCGGTGGAACCACCGGAGGGAACCACAGTTGATCCGAAGAAGAATGGATCGGCAATCGCCTACTTGTATCAAGCAATGCCGGAAGACTTGATTCTTCAAGTCGCACATTGTGAATCGGCGGAGGAGATCTGGACATCAATAAAAACCAGATATATTGGAGTTGAACGAGTCAAGAAAGCCCGAATGCCAACTCTTAGAAATGAATTCGAGAGTCTGCGTATGAAAGAAGATGACTCGATTGATGAGTTTGTCGCGAAGATAAGTGCAATTGCTTCGAAGGCCAGTGATCTTGGAGAACCCTTCAAGGAATCGGTTCTAGTTAGAAAGTTACTCGGAGCGGTCCCAGATCGATTCCTACAAATTGCTGCCTCAATTGAGCAATTTGTCGATCTTGAGACCCTACTATTACCAGAAGCAATTGGCCGACTGAAGGCGTTTGAGGAACGCACTGCAATGAAGACCAAGAATGTGTCAAACAAAAACGACCAACTGCTGTTAACATACTCAGAGTGGCAAAGTCGCCATAGAGACTCTGAAAACACTTCGAAGGGGAGGGGTAAGAATGATAAGAGCAGCAGATTTGCGAAGGAGAGAAAGGAAGGGTGAAAGCGGATCATGATGCGACCAAGAACCAAAAGGCTACAACTCGGACGACTAAAGAGAAGTCCAAGATCAGGTGCTTCAAATGTGACCAATTTGGCCACTATGCTTCGGAATGTCCCACAAAGTTCAAGGAATCCGAAGTGAACTTATCACAAGCACAGGAAGATGAGCCAGCCCTCCTCATGACAGTCGGCTTCTCACAGCATAAAGAGATGGTGTTTCTCAATGAGCAGCAGGTAATCCCCACCAGTTACTTAGGTGAGGAAGATACTGTTTCAGTGTGGTATTTAGACAATGGAGCTTCTAACCACATGACAGGCAATCGGTCGATGTTTGCAAGTCTTGACAATGGCATAAGTGGAAGTGTAAGGTTCGGGAATGGATCTAATGTCCACATTGAAGGAAGAGGGACAGTGATACTTGAATCAAGCACTAAAGAACAAAGACTACTGACAGGGGTGTACTACATTCCCCAGCTGAGAAGCAATATCTTAAGCCTCGGACAAGCCACAGAGAATGGTTGTGAAGTGAAGATGAAGGGTGATCACTTGTGGCTATATGATAAGGGTGGAAGGCTGTTGATGAAAGTAAGAAGGTCTGCAAATCGCCTGTACAAGGCTGAGTTCAATGTTGGCTCGCCAATGTGCTTCAATGCAAACATTGATAGCCTGCCATGGCTATGGCATGGCAGACTTGGGCATATCAACTTCGAGACAATAAGGATGATGTCAAGTAAAGGGATGGCAGATGGGCTACCTACAATAAGCCCACCTGCACAAGTCTGTGAGGCTTGCTTGGCTGGTAAGCACACAAGACACCCTTTTCCCTCAAAGTCCACTTACACAGCCTCTAACCCACTTGAATTGGTCTCTGTTGACCTCTGCGGACCAATTAGCCCCACAACTCAGGCTGGAAATAGGTATTTTATGTTGCTAGTTGATGATGCAACTAAATACATGTGGGTCTATATGTTGAAAAGAAAAGATCAGGCACTTGAACAATTTAAAATGTTCAAGTCCAAAGTAGAAAAGGAAGTGGGGCATGAATTGAAGGCACTAAGATCTGATCATGGGGGGAGTTTACCTCACATGAGTTCAATGAATACTGCATGAAGATGGGCATCAATAAGCTGCTGACTGCTCCTTACTCACCTCAACAAAATGGAGCTGTAGAACGGAGAAACAGGTCCATTTTAAACATGACTAGAAGCATGATGAAGGCCATGAAGCTACCAAAGGAATTGTGGGCTGAGGGGGCGAGACATTCAGTATATCTTTTGAATAGAGTACACACTAAAGCATTATCAAACCTCACCACTCCCTATGAAGCACTGAAAGGTAAGAAACCGAACTTAGCTTACCTAAAAGTGTTTGGATGTGTGGGCCATGTGAAGGTTACTACTCCAAATCTGCAAAAGCTGGATGACAGGAGTTTTCCTATGGTATATTTGGGTGTAGAAGCAGGATCTAAAGCCCACAGAATGTATGATCCAACTCACAACAAAGTTGTTGTGAATAGGGATGTGAAATTTGAAGAGAATAAAGTGTACAATTGGAATTGGAATGCATTACTTGAAAATGGAAATTCTTCCAATTCAAGTTGGATGGAGTTCACTGTCCATGAAGATCAGATTAGTCAAAGTGATTTAGGTGGTGATTCTCAGATGGGCTTCAATGAGTCAATTAATGATGAAGCAACATGTGATGATCAAATAGATGAAGTGATGAATGAACAGCATCTTAGGAGATCAAGTAGAGTCTCTCAAGTGCCTAAAAGATTGAATGACTATGTACTAGAAGGAAGAGTTCACTATAATCCTGTGCAGCAGCAAGAAGTGGATCTGTTGTTAACACAAGAAGAAGAACCCACCTGCTTTCAAGAAGCAGTAAAAGCACAAGTGTGGAGGCAAGCTATGAATGAAGAGATTCAAGCAATTGAAAGAAACAAGACCTGGATTCTTACTGATGCACCTGTAAAATGTAACCCAATTGGCTTGAAATGGCTATACAAGCTAAAGAGGGATGCAGCTGGTATGATAGTAAAGCACAAGGCCAGGCTTGTGGCAAAAGGGTATGTGCAACAACCAGGTGTTGACTTTGAGGAGGCTTTTGCACCGGTGGCTAGAATAGAAACACTTAGATTGATCTTAGCATTAGCTGCTAAGAAGGGTTGGAGAGTGTTTCATCTAGATGTCAAAGCTGCATTCTTACATGGTGAACTCAAAGAAAGTGTGTATGTGAAACAACCTGAAGGTTATGAAAGAAAGGGTGCAGAGTACAAAGTTTACAAACTCATTAAAGCTCTCTATGGGTTAAGACAGGCTCCAAGAGCTTGGAATACAAGGCTGGATGAAGTGTTGAAAGAAATTGGGTTTAAGAGATGTCAAAATGAGCAGACAGTCTATGTGAGACTTAAGCCTGCTTCTATTCTAATCTTGGGTGTATATGTAGATGATCTACTTGTAACCGGGAGCAATGAGCAAGAAGTAAAAGAGTTCAAGCTGCAGATGCAATCAAGGTTTGAAATGACAGATTTGGGAGTGTTGTGCTACTATCTTGGCATTGAAGTTGCACAAGTAAGAGGAGATATACTTATCAGGCAATCTGCATATGCAAAGAAGGTGGTTAAGTTGGCAGGCCTAGAAGGGTGTAATGCAACTAAAACTCCAATGGAGCCTGGACTGAAATTGTTTAAAGATGAAGGAGGAGAAGAAGTAGATCAAGTATACTATAGAAGATTAGTTGGATCACTGAGGTACTTGACCCAAACCAGACCAGACTTAACTTTTGCAGCTGGCTATGTGAGCAGATTTATGCAAAGTCCTAGACTGGCACATATGCAAGCTGTGAAACATTTGGTTAGGTATGTATCAGGGACTATCCATTATGGATTGAGGTATAAGAGAATGGAAGGAAGGGGTCTAGTTGGTTATAGTGACATCAGCCATCTAACTGATACAGATGATGGGAAGAGTACTTCAGGGAATGTCTTCTTCTTTAATGATTCGATTATTTCATGGCATTCACAGAAGCAAGCAACAGTTGCTTTGTCCTCGTGTGAAGCAGAATTTATGGCTGCTACCTCAACAGCCTGTCAAGCATTGTGGCTTCAGGGTGTTATTGAGGAGATTACAAGTCAAAAGCTAGGTGCAGTGACTTTGTATGTGGACAACAAATCAGCGATACAGTTGATGAGGAATCCAGTTTTCCATGGGAGAAGTAAGCACATCAACACTAGATATTACTTTATTAGGGAATGTATAGAGAAAGGCCAGATCAAAGTTGATTTTGTTAGTGGAGAATTGCAGCGGGCAGATGTATTAACCAAGCCACTGGCAAGAATAAAGTTTGCTGAAATGAGAGATATGCTAGGTGTTGAAGATCTGAGTAATGAGTTGTGGAATTAGGGGGAGTATGTAGGATAATGGTTTGATGTTAGGTTTGTAATTCCACTAGTGTTGAAGGGCTGAATATGTAAATATGTTTGTGTATAAGTAGTTAGTACATGAAGCCTGTGTATTCATTCACTGAAATAAAACAAATTGCATTTTCTTGATTGAGTTAGTTAGTTAGTTAATGACCATTATCTTGGTACCTAGTTTCAGTTACACATTATGACTATGAAAATTAACCCTGTCAAAGTTAGCATTTGTAAAGAAATGATGATTGTAGATGTAATTTCTTTTGTATTGATCAATCAAAATAACAGGAAGAATAGAGGCTTTAAATAGCCATAACAAACAACAATCACTCCAGCAGTAACTCCTAAAATTAGGAGAATGAATAAAAGGAAAACATGGACCATAAAACAAGGAAACAAATTGACCATAAAACATGGAGCTTTACACTCCCCCTCAAGTTGGAGCGTGTAGGTCACGAACGCCTAACTTGCCAAGTAAAGTGGACAGCTGTTGAGAACCCAATGCTTTAGTGAACAAGTCGGCTATTTGAAGGTTGGTGTCTATGCTCTTTGGTTGTATTTCCCTTGACTCAACCCGTTCACGAACGAAAAAACAATCCATCTCAACATGTTTCGTACGTTCATGATAGACAGGGTTGAGAGCAATGTGTCTAGCGGCTTGGTTGTCACAAAAGTGCGGTGTTGGTGTTCTTTGATGTAGTTCGAGTTCACTTAGTAGCCAACGCATCCATAGAATTTCACTCACGGTGGTTGCCATAGCACGATATTCTGCTTCGGCCAAGAAACGAGACACAACAAACTGCTTTTGGATTTCCAAGAGATTGGTGCCCCTCCTAATTGAAGTAGATAACCCGTCCTTGACCTTCTTGAATCGGGACATCCAAGCCAGTCAGAATCACTATAAGCCACAAGACTCGAGCCCCTTCTTTTGGTAATAGGATTCCTTGACCCGGTGTAGCCTTCAAGTACCTCAAAACTCTAGTGGCAGCATCCAAATGGTTTTGTCGAGGATCAGGCACAAACTGGCTCAAGACATTTACGGAGTAGACAATGTCCGGGCGAGTTGCTTGTAGATAAAGCAATCTTCCAAGAAGGCGCCTATATTGGCTCGCATTTAACTTTGGCTCTTCATCCCCTTTTCCTAACTTCAAATTCTGTTCCACGGGAAATGCACTCGGTCAAGACCCTAACACTCCACTATCCTTAAAATGTCAAGAGTGTATTTTCTTTGGATAAGAACTAACCCTTCTTTCGTTCTGGCCACCTCGATCCCTAGGAAATATTTCAAGTTTCCTAGGTCTTTAACACCAAACTTCTTGTCTAGATAAGCCTTTGTTGCATTTATTTTAGGCGGGTCATTCCCAACGATGATGACATCATCAACATATATCAATGCTCCCACAAAGGAATCGCCCTTTTTATGAATGAAAAGTGAATAGTTCGCCTTAGATTGCTTGAATCCAAGTACTAAAAGAGCGGAAGTGAATTTTTGATACCAGTTTCGGGATGCTTGCTTCAAGCCATACAATGATTTTCGTAACCTGCAAACTTTGTTTTCTTTGCCTTTATCAAAACCTTGTGGGATTTTCATGTAGACTTCTTCATCAAGATTGCCGTGTAAGAAGGCGTTGTTCACATCCAATTGGTGTACGAGCCAATTCTTCTTGACTGCTACGGATAAGAGAGTACGGACCGTGACAAGTTTGGCGACAGGGGCAAAGGTGTCATGAAAATCCACCCCTTCCATTTGTGTGAATCCTTTTCTACGAGCCTTGCCTTGTACCTTCCGATTTCTCCATTTGGCTTATATTTAATTTTGTAGACCCATTTTGAGTCTATGGCTCTTTTTCCTTCTGGTAACTCTTCAAGGGTCCAAGTTTCATTCTCTTCTGAAGCTTGAATCTCTTTCTCCATTGCCTTTATCCAATTTTCATTTCGTACTGCTTGATGGAAAAACTTTGGCTCATCATTTGAGCCGATGGCCGCCAAGAAGGCCTTGTGTGCATTAGTAAAATGTTTGTAAGAGATAAAATTAGATAAAGGATGTATTGTTGAATCTGAGGATTCTTGATCTGGAGTGGGTGTCGTATGATCAATAGATGGCGATAGTTGAACAATAAAATCATCGAGATGTTTTGGTCTTGTTTTATGGTCCATGTTTTCCTTTTTTTCATTCTCCTAATTTTAGGAGTGATTGCTGGAGTGATTGTTGTTTGTTATGGCTTTTTAAAGCCTCTATTCTTCCTGTTATTTTGATTGATCAATACAAAAGAAATTACATCTACAATCACCATTTCTTTACATGGTATCAGAGCGGGTTGAAAGACCGCTCGATATATCAACTCTATAACCGATTGTACGTCTGATCCAATCCGCTGCCATGAAGACGACACCATGAACAGAAACGAACCGACACCTGAGACTAACATGGCTAATAAAACATGGAGCTTTACAGCATTCTTTGTTATGTGCTGGTCAAAACTACCTTAAAATATCTTAGCAAAAAAATCATTGAATTTAATTACCTTATCTCAATCATTATATACGGAGACGTATGTCAGCCTTAGTTCAAAGATTGTTTGACATTACGTGAAAATAATCAAACATATTACAAGTTCAAATAACTTTAATAATATCGTAACAAATTTAAACCTTCTTATGTGCCTACTAGATAGAATAACTCAATTTGGGTTTACTGAAATATATTTATCCCTAACTAGGAGAAATAATTTCATCATTAATTAACAAAGCTTAATCAAATAATTCTTGTAATTCACATAAAATCTTAGTTATTCACATAAAATCGTATTATCTTTTCACTGGTGATCTTAGTGTCATACATATCATTTTATTGGTGTTTTTAAGTGTCATCATACACAATCGAGCCAAAATAATACTACGATTTCAGGCATTAAGGAAACTCTAAGGTTTTAATAGACCATGGGGGTTTCAGGGTGCATCCTCCTATGGCGGGATTTAATGCAGCAGTATCATAATAAGGTGCACAGGGTGATGCTTCCGGTGGGTATCACCCTCTGTGGGGTTTAATGATAGAAAAACTTATCATTTGTGGGAATTTGATGCTTAACAACAACTAATCAGTGACAACTTAGAGTTGTTGCAACTGAGGAAGTAGTGGCAACTTGACCTCGTAGCAACTGAAGGACCAATGACTGATTAGCGACAACTGATATCACGAAAAACTATTATGAGTAGCAAGTGAACAAGTGCTAGCACTTGCACCATAATTAGCGCCAATAACCAAGAGTTTCAACTGGTAAGTCGCTACTGATGAGTTTTTATTGATGTATATAACTATCATCTATTGATAGTTATAACAATTATTAGTTGTTCTCTTTCATAAAAAGTTACAATGTTTCATCCAGTCATTATGATAATTAATTTGTTCCCTAAATAAAAAGATTCATTTAGTATATTTCATATATGATTTTTTTAGAAAATTTAATCTCATTCTCGATAAACTTGCTTTCTTATCATGATTATTATATACACAATAAATATTTTAATTTGAAAATGTTAATCAAAGAGAGTTAAAAATAATATATAAAAGTTAATTACTTCTTATTTATTTTCAAGATACATAATACATATATCTCGTAATTAATATCACAAGCAAAGGATCGATTTCAACAAAGAGAGTTAAAAATAAGTTATGGCGCACAATGTTACATGATAGAACACGCGTTAGGGTTATCGTCGCTAAAGAGGTGAGTGATATGTTCATCGGTGGTGTTATGGGCGGCAACCGCCTGAACAACGTTCTTAACATGGCCCGCGGGAGCCCTCTTGTCATAGGCTTGAGTCACGTAAGGATAAGTCACCAAATTGTAAGGTATATATGGCCAGAACTCTGCCCTTTTCCTGTGCTCTTCACATTCTTTAACACCTTGTTTGGATCCACATTTCCACTAACTGTTACTCGGCTTTGCTTTCTGTTAACCTCCACACTCTTAACACCTTTTATAAGATCAACAACAATAATAATTATAAAACACACGAAATGTATACATATGCATATACATATACATGAAGGTTGAACTGGTTCAGTCAACATATTATCGTGTTAGAATTATTAAAGCATTATAATGAAAAGAAAATTAGATTTTAAGTAAATTACCATTTGCATCCTTGAGGTTTGGTGATTTTGACCATTTGCATCCCTACAGTTTAAAAATCCTCATATACCCCCTAACGTTTTATTTTTATTCCCATTTGAATCCAAAACACTAACACCGTTAAATTATTCTGTTAAATATCTTGTTAAAAGACTAAACTACCCTTCATCTGACCATCCCCTTTCTGCTAGGCCGTTACCAGTTACCACCACACCTCTCCCTTCACCACGACCATCCCCTTTATTGAAAATGGCAGTATAGGAATCAGAATCAGAAGCACCACGACTGTTGGAATCCCACTCTCCGAATTTCGGAGCTCCGAAACCAAGCTTCTTCGAGTATTTGTGCTCCACCACCACCATAACCACCCCCTATCACCACCACCGCAGCATCTTAACCACCATCGCCACCACCGCAGCCCTTATCAACACCACCACCGCAGCCATCGATCACCACCACCGAAGCCCTTATCTCTCGCTCTCTTCCCTCTTTTTTCTCTCTCAAACACACAAAGTCACTGCGATTTCAAGAATAAACATTGAAAAACAGAGCGATGTCTGGATACAGAGGTGAAGATGAGTATGATTACTTGTTCAAAATGGTTCTAATCGGTGATTCTGGTGACGGTACATCCAATCTTCTCTCCAGATTCACTAGAAACGAGTTTAATTTAGAAACAAAATCCACCATTAGTGTCGAGTTCGCCACCAGAAGTCTTAATGTTGATGGGAAGGTCATCAAAGCTCAGATTTGGGACACTGCTGGTCAAGAAAGGTCAACCCCTTTTCTTTTTACCTGAAATTAATCATACCCTTTTCAATTTGCTGCAAAATCTGTCTGCTTTTTGCTAGTATGATCTCGAATTCTTAGGTTTGGGGTTTCTTCCTGGTGGATTGTTTAGATTTGGTGTTGTTAAGCTTTAAGTTTAAAGGGTTTGATTTGATTTCTGATTATATATTAAAGGGTTTGACTTGATTACAGATGCAAATAGACAAGGGGTGTTGTGTATGAACAAAGAGCAATTAGAGGGATGAAGCCGTTGTCGGCGAGATTGCTGTTGTGGGTTTCAAGATCTTGACGCCGGTGAACCCATTTCCGGTGAGACTGAGTTGCTGGAGCACCGGTAAGTACCCATTTCTGACATCACTCCACCATCAAGCTTTACCAAAACCTACACCGCCTCCATCGCAGCCCGCCACCACAACCCACACCGCCTCCACCGCCGCGCCCATCACAATCCACACCGCCTCCACCGCCGCGCCCATCACAATCCACACCGCCTCCACCTCCAACGCCGGTGAACCCATTTCCGGCGAGATCTCTGGTAGAGAGAGAGATAAAGAGAGAAAGAGTGGGGAGTGTGTGTGTGTGTGTGATGGGAGAGAAAAAGAGTTAAAAAGAGGATGTGAGTTAAGGGCAATTTTGTCATTTCTTGAAATGTTAACTGAATTATTTAACGTCGTTAGTCATTTGGATGCAAATGAGAACAAAAATAAAACGTTAGGGGGTATATGAGGATTTTTAAACTGTAGGATGCAAATGATTAAAATCACCAAACCTCAGAGATGCAAACGGTAATTTACTCTAGATTTAATACTACAAACTTTAGCTTTTTCAAGGAAATAGTCATCCAAGATATTTATGTACAAAAGGACGTTTGAGTCTAAATTTTTTTGAAAACATTTCAGGTGTCTTACCACTATATTATCTTGTGATGGTCAATACAGTCTTTTGCTGATTGACTGAAAATAATGTTTGTTGACAATTTAACCAATGACACATATAACTTGAACTTTCATTGACAAGGGTAATTAATCTACAGGCATAATCATCATAAATTTATACTTCTCACTAGCAATGATGATTATCATCGAAAATGAAGAAACATATTTTTCCTTGTAAACAAAATCAAGTGTAACTCTATGATTATGGGAGTGAGTTTACCCTCAGACTATACAAGTGAAAGTTACAGTTTTATTAATCAAAATACCGGTATCTATTATTATTCTTGAATACGTCTTTTTGCACAAAAATCCAACAGAAAAAATGATTACAGAGGATTGTGTAGATACCTTTCATGGATTTGACCGAATTCTTGACCCTTCTTTCACATCCATCACAATCCATTTTGACTTTTATTTCAACTGTCTGGAAACAAAACCACAATCCATTTTTCATTTTTGTTATACACACACACAACACACATATATATATATACACACACACACACGGTAGAGAGACGGAGGAGAGATATGAGTATACATGCCTGCATTGGTTTTCTTCTGCTTCTGCTTCTGGTGCTTGTGGCACTAAAAAAGTTAGAAAGATAGTCAAGTGCTCCCATTTTCTTAGGTAATTTGAGAGAGAAAGAGAGAAGATTTAGTCTAGATCGATGGTGTGGTATGTAATCAGTAGTTTAATATTTATATAAAAGGGCCATTGAGGACTTGGGGTACAATAAGGACACAAAGCATATAAATAAGTGGTAATTCGTTTGTTTACTTAAGGAAAAAGAAAAACAAACATTTTTCCTTACGAATAATATTTGTGAGATAAAAGTGAAACTTTAGTATTATTATTAACTAAGAGAGTTAAAACTTATAATTATTTAAATTTACATTTGTTTTTAGATAAAGTTTACTCATTTAGCTCAATTGATGTAAATATTTTTAACACAAATTTTGTAGTCTATTTATTTTGATAGAGAATTTTATTTATAAAACAGTTAATTCATCTTTTTGTGACCTTATTGATCATAAATAAAAAAATTTATTTCTAATTGGAAAAATTTTTCAATATGAAAATGAACATTATAAAATTATATAATTTGGTTGTGCGATACTATAATCTTATAGGCAATTTGTATACTTGAAGAAAAAAATTTATGATATAATTTAGCATATTAATAATTTTATAAACTTTTAATATTCAACTTTTTTTCAATGGTCATATTTGAAAATATTTTCATCGTATCATTATCTTAATTTATCTAAAAAAATTAGTCTATTATGTAGAGGTGTAAAACTTGTTAATGAAGCTAAATTTAAAATTAGGGGATACTCTTGTTCTAAAATAGTTTAATAAGTTTATAAAATTGGTGTTTAGATTAGATATATACTCTTAATCCTAAACTAGATCGACTTATAACATTTTATGTCTCTAGTTCTTTTAAAGTGTCTTCGACAATTACTAATAGGTTACCAATATATGTCTATTGAAAGTAGTAAAGTTTTTTTTGAATAACAGATTAATAGTTAATAAGTTAATAACAAGTAATATTTATTGATCATCCAGAAATTGAACACCACGACAAAAAACAAAACAGCAAAACTTTCCACTCATCCCGTTAACCATTAGACAAAAATCATTGGCTACTGAATATAATATTTGGTGGAACGAAATGAGAATTTGAAAGTAATTAATAAGGGGATTGACATGATATAAATTAATGAAACTAGATTAAATTTGGTGAGTGACGGGTGTGTTTTTTATTTGTCAAATATATTTGTGAAATACGAGATCAGAATATCCATAATATATGAACCATAGATATAAAATATCTTGAGTGTGTAGAATATCCATTATAATTTATAAATTTAATTTCAAGTTAACAAAGATTCAACTCGTTGTATTAAAAAAGAAAAGGAGAAATAAAAAGTTAAACTAATTTAACGGTTCTCTAACTATGAAGAACCTTAAATATACATATTTTACTTTAGATGACCTTTTTCAAAAGAGATTATAAAACTACTTACTATTAGGTTTAAATCTAGATTTACTTCAAAAAGCTTTTTACCTCTTACAATAAATTCACGAGTTATAATAAATCGTAGGTAAAAGATTTTGAGTTAAATGAAGGAAATCTAAATAAAGATACCGTATGAGCATTTAACAATGGATTTTCTTTACGTTTTTTGTTCAAGAAAGTATTTGTTTGTTGCTTTGATTTCCACTCATTGGATGTGGGTTTCCCTATTTCAATTCCAATTATTAAGCACCACAATAATTAGTGACCCTTTTGATTTTTAGATTCTATTCTATCCATCTTTCTTTAAAGTCACAACACCTTTTCTTTTCAAAACTTCCTTACTTCTAATTAAACTACTACCAATAATTGAACGAAGGTCAATGAGAAAGAAACAGTCAACAGTTCGATATTCCTATGCAACGTTTCAATTTCTTTTCATATTGTAATCCGCTTTTGTAGTCATATTCGATTCTAGCCGGATATAACTTCTAGCGTCGTCTTGTTATTATTCAAATAATTAATCATACCAAACATGCACGATATATGTATTTAGTTATTAACCAAAGCCACATGCAAAAGTTATAGAAGCTGCCTAACAAAGATGCCGGTATGCCATGGAGATATGATACTATTCTTTTCTTCGCATCAAAGTTCTTTGTGTGGTGCTAACTTCAGTTACTAATGACCGCAATTATACTTGTATTCTGTATAAACATATTGGTTGGTGGCTTTGAGGAGGAACTGTCGAATGTTTTGTTGCTACTAAAAGACATACTTAATGCTTGACAGTTAATTGCAGAGCTTGAAAATTATAGGGGGAAAGGGGTGAAAGTCTCGAGACTCAAATCAGAGGGGTGGACTAATACGTATAAAATTTTCTGACGAAATTTGAGGAAAGATATAGAATTCTTAAATTTTTTAGACTAAACTTTGTTCTTCGACTTCACTTTGTCTTCATTTAGTCCAATTCAAAGGTTAGTGCAGCCAGGACAAGGCATTTTCTTAGCTAAAGGTAGATAAAAAATGAAAACTTTTACCAAAGCCTGCATTTTGCGATTGTAACAAATGTTTATCCGATGCAAATCATTTATCCTATGCACGACGCCAACAAAACGAGGCATGAGAACTAAAGCGCAACTAGGAGAGCCGGGCCAACTACTACTTATAAACCTTGTTTTCAGTTGGGACTTTCTCACTTGTCAAAGACATCATTTCCCGAAAGTAACAAACTGAAGCCATGCAATTTCCTAATGGCTCTCTTCCTAAAGCCTCTCTTCTTGCCTAAAGATGTTAGTCCACGTCTTACAATTCCTTGACTCCCAACCTTAGATCATTGATGGCATCAAAGAATTAAAAAGGCTAGCATCATTTCTCCACTGTGGAGATAGTTAGATACCACTTTGAAATGAAAGATCAACTCTTCAAAGAACGTAAACTTCCAATTCTTAGCGAAAAAACAGGGTTGGGGGAGTAAACTTCGCCATGGTGCTTGATTTAGCTCTCTTTGTGTAAAAAATTGTTTATCAGGGCTTGAACTCGTAACTTTAAAGTCACAAATTAAAAACCTCTACTGCTAATGAAGTATATATGTCAAACTTATTAACTATACAAACTAGAAATGAACGTCTTAAGATTCATACCCTCTTAATAGTAATATCTTAATGATACCTAATACCATTCAGACTTAGTTTATCAACTAACCATTAGAAAAAGACTATGATTATAAAATAAAAGATAAAAAAAAACCCTACTAATAATCATTAATAAGCTACTAAACAACCCCTTAATTAAATTTTATTTTGTTAATTACTGCTTGGTGGGAGTTAGGTAATCTGATATGAAATCAACCTAAAATAATACATGAAGATTAATTTAATTATTATACAACCTTTAAGCTGCAAAAATATGATTGTGGGGGGACTAGTTAAAAGTGAAAAGCTGAGAGATTCGATTGACAGAACCTATCTTTTAAACAGGGTTTTGTTTCTTATGTGAGGCTGTAGGAAACTGCTGACAATGGAGAAAGTGTTGATGTTTATGATCATGGACACACACACCCATGAGTTATCTTGACATGTGGCTCCATAAGAGGACCACTACATCACCTAGCTTCCAGCCCCAGCCCTCTCTACCATTGCAAGTTCACAGCGGTGGCGGTGGGTGATGTTGACCAGATGAGGCCCCTTCTAAGTTAGTAAGTTTATTAGAGTAGCTCGCATAACCCGTTCTATAATTAAAATAGACACACATTACCCGTAACCTGTTCTATAATTAAAATAGACACCCATTCCCGTCGGAAACTAAAGTTACTACTGGGTCATAATTACAATAGATAAATTAGGAATAGTGAACCAGAAAAATACATATGACAATGTGGGCTACCTTTGTGTCATCTAGAAACACTCACCTGTAGCACATGACTATTGGGTAAAGAGAGATTAATTTTTTTGCAAATTATATTCAGATAACTCCCAGTATTTGCAACACTTATATATGATCCTTCATGGTTTCAAATATATAACCAAAATGGCTATCCACACTTTCTAATCCAAGAAAACCAAAAAATGGATTTTGAAACTGTTTTAAGATCTTACTCCAACTAAATCTGATGAGTTCCATATACAAACCTCCATTCAGTTCCCCACAGAATTTAGATACCCAAAAGGAACCAAAAGAAAATCCGAAGGAGGAATCCCATCAACCCGACCCGGTAAAGTCTGTGTATAAGACTTCAGTCTTAACGAGCTGTTTCCTCTTTCGGAAACTAGACAGTACAAAAAGCGTTCATTAGAAGAGCTTGGCCCGATACAAGTAACCAAACATGTGGCCTATGTTCTCAGTCCCTTTATTGAGCACAAAAAGAAGTCGTCTTCTTCTGCTGAAGTACAAGAAAAGTTTCATCCATGCCTAATGATACGGGTAATGGGCAATTATACTGAAAACGGTGTCCTGAGTCCCAGTGTTCTGTTGTGAAGTGATCAGATAAGTGCTCAAAAAGACCCGTGAAATTACAGCTTGGAAGAGGGCATGTACATTGACTTTGAGTTTGACCATGTTATTAAATCATTATGATCATTCAGATTTGAGAAATCCATCGGTTATTGTACCCGTAGCCTTCGATCTTGGATGAAAGGGCATTTTCGTCTTTGTAAGTAGAGCCTCATTCCCCTGCATCAGGACAGATTACACACTCAAGAAACAATATAAGCTCAACTCGTTCAACAAATTTATACTCTCTGAAATAAAAATAACAAAAAGTAGTGATATAACTTACCAGGTTTTCTTCATAAGGCAGAATAGTGCGATTAGCTCGAAGAGCCACCTCTCTCATGGAAGCACACCAACATTAGCCTTCTCAACCAACAGACTCAACCCAAGACCTCTTTCATTGCAAACAACCTCCAGAATGACATAAATTAATAAACTCTCAATGAATGATTCTATAATCTTAACTGATAGTAGATACGTCAAATTTCATCAATTTACCTAGATATGGTTAATTTGGATTATATTTTATACCTAACACGTCAACGGGGACACTAAAGACGTAGTTAAAGATGAAATGATTCATGTAGTTCAAATGTGGACAAAACTCCAACAATATAGTTAAATGTTAACAACTTCCTAAATGTCTTTTTTTAAATACATCAATATCTCAATAATATAGTTTTTTTATCATTTCTAATACATTAATTATATATAAAGTTTTATGAAAAAGGATGAAATAATGTTGGCGGGTCAACCCAACCGAACGAAATTACTTGTTCTAACATGAATCGGTTTCAACCTGTTAACCAACCCACTGTGCACCTCATTTAGGGGCTGTTTGACAGCCTCTTAATCAGCCTCTTAATGGTCCTCACTAATGGTTCAGACTGTTTGTTTCGCGCTCAAATGTCTGAATGGTTAAGAAATTGCATCTGAATGGTTAAGCATTATACTAATGCTGAATGGTTAAGAGGTCTAATGCTGAATGGTTAAGACCTCTTATCTGAATTGGTCGACATTTTCTTTGAATAGTTAAGCGATATACTAGCTCTTAATGGTTCAGACCTCTTAATGGTCAGCACTTAATGGTTCAGACCTCTTATGGTTCAGTACTAATCATTCAGATATTGTCAAACAGCCCCTTAGCCAGTTAATTACATTACGTACAACTTACCTCTCCAGACCCATAGCCACCCAGCTCTTTCTCTTGTTTCTCTCTTCAAAATATGTTCTTCTGTCCATGAAGATAAGCAAGGAACAACAACAGTGCAAGTTCACAAGGTCACCATAGCAACCTCTCATAGTAAAAACAGCTGTCAATGTTAATAGTAATCCAAGATGAATCTTAGATCATCATAAAAGACATAACCAATACACAGACAAAAACACCCATATCCCCTGAAGAAACAGCAGACAACCACCCCCTGCGCGTGGTTTTCCCTGGCGAAAACAGATCCTCCCTAACTAACTTTATCAAGCAAGAATTTTGCCCAGTTATACTCGTGTACGCAATCCTATCCCCCCCCCTGTCAAAAATGGAGAATGAATGACTACATCTAGCCTTGCTGTAGGGCACAAAAGAGTGCCCACATAAAGAAGAAATGCTCTTTTAAATCATCTCCTGCTCCCGGTTTCTCCCAGTTTCTCCTCCAAAAACCTCACAAATTCCCCGATTTGAGGCATTATATTTTAAACGTAGGTCTGCTACTAAATCATCAGCCCAGAATTCACCACATCTCTCCCACTAGCTGGCAATCCCATTACTTTCAACATCACGAGGAGATAAAGGAATCCTTTTACCACAAATCTCTAAACTTCGCCTAATCGTATTAAATCTTTCCAATAACCAAGACATAAACTACGGCGTAGGGTTCTACATTAAGATCAATAGGCTACCAAACCCAAGAGGCTTTTACTGCTTCCTTTTGGTCAGGAGAAAACCGTTTCATCACATTCACTAAGCCCGGGTGAGCACCTTGTGACTAGGTGACCTACATATTCAAAGCTTATAAGAAAATTGAGTTTCAGAAAGCATTAGCGACAGACATTATAGAGTTAGAAGAATGTATTATCAACAACCTGTTTTCTTGGTCTAGTTCACGGGCGGAGTGGAACTTAAGTAATCATCCCACACTTCCCGGGCACTTTATGTATTTTCTTTCTCTTGACGGTCATCACTTTCCAAGCATCTGATCAGCTTTTTGTTGCCTATAATGTGAAATCTAAACTTTTTTACAGACGTTTCTGGATATAAATCAAGTACTCATGATGAAATAGGACCAGAATGCTTACAACTTTCAGACCAGAGGATTCAGGATGAGAAGCACTGTACTCCTTAATGAACTCGCGGCTAGAATATATTTATATCAAAGTATGTCAATAACTTGGAATAGAAGAGAAATATAACTGGCAGATAATAGCTTTCTCATACCTAAAATGCACCCAAGAGCAAGAAGGACGGGGTGTACCACCTTGTTTCTTCTTCTTCTTTCTCCTACTCCCTTCAAATTCATTACTTGTTGCTTCTTTTCTCTGCTTGCCATTGAATCATCATCACTATTCACCTATATAGATTCAAATACCATCAGATTGTTAGATTACTTTACAAACAATAAGCAATATATAGACTTGGTAAATATAGAATCACAGTGTCCTACTGTGACAAAACTGCATTTAACAATTTCTGAATTTTCTTTAGAACTATACATATTCATTCCAGAATACAAATATCAGACATCTCACATGCCTCTTCTTTCCCCTAAATCCTGCTACAGCTGGTCAAGGCATTTAACAACGACAGGATGTTTTCTCCCATCATACATTTGTCAAGCAGCTAACGAGAAGTAAGTTTTCTTGAACCAAATTTAGTCTATCAGTAATTCAGACTCACTAATACCAATTCAGCCATAGATAATCACATTAATCATTAGTTATATCCATTTAAAGTTTTACCAACTATGTACCATAAGGCATTATACAGTAACTATGCATTCACTATCAGAATCAAAATGATCCATCACAAACTCCAAATAACAAACAACACACACCAAATTCAACTTAAAACAACTCCAATTACACATTATCCAACAACCAAAAGCACAAAACATATCACCATCATAATCGATCAAAAACCTTCACACTCTACAGAAACGACCAACACAAATGTATTGACCACAGGTAAACCAAAACTGCAAACAGAAAACAATACCAGTGGGGAGATGTCAGTTCTGTCGAAATCAGGAGAGCTATCAGCAGCCATGCGTGTGTAAGAGTAAAAGCTAAACGTTAGGGTTGTCAAAGGGGGCAACTTCAAATCATTATTGTGCTTCTAGGGTTAGGGATCGTGATCGAATTGTATAGCTGATGGATAGTGATTATGCCGGTGATGGTGTTGATGAGGGTAGGGGCGAAAGTAGGTGCATTTGGTTCCGACGATGGTACCGTGTGAAGAGGTTTAGCTTCCGATTGGGTTCATTTGCAACGGCCCACCGTCCTTGTAACTAGTGTAACTTTTATCTTTGTAGTTCTCATATTTCTTACCCTTCTTTTTTCTTTTCTCATTTATTTACCATGACAAAAAGAAAAGAGAGAGAGTTATAATTACGTGGTTAATAAAAATAGATTGTTACTGTGACAGCCCGTGATTTACAGGTTAACACTGTCGCCCTTTATCTAACCTTCCCGTAAATATATAGTCAATGTATTACCAATTAAGGATAAAGTTATTATTATTATTAAATAACTTTAAACTTAACATCAAGTAACAAAAATACTTATATATTATATTAAGAAACACCCTCAAAGATGAGGGACTAAAGATGTAATATTATTGAAAACTAATCCATCTAAATACCCAACCACCCCACCCATCGTCCCCCATAAAGAAGTAATATTATTGAAAAACTAATCCATCTAAATACCCAACCACCCAACCATCGTCCCCTATAAGAAACTACCATCGTCACCACCGAAACCTTAATACCATCGACTTCCTACCGTCGCTCAAGCACCCTCCGTCACCGGTAGTTCCTCGACGCCCCTTCCCCGACTAATTCAATTGACGATAATAGTCGTGGCTGTAACATCGTATTTCGGCTTTAACCTCTTATAATAATAATAATAATAAAATTAATAATAATAATAATAATAATAATAATAATAATAATAATAATAATAATATAATAATAATAATGATTAATATAACAATAATAGTAATATACTAATATAATAATAATAATAATAATAATAATAATAATAATAATAATAATGATAATATAATAATAATAATAATAATAATAACAATAATAATGATATAATAAAGTCTAGGGGGTGTTTGGTCATTTAATCAAACTTCAAAGAAGATTATGCATAAAATAAACAAAACAGAAGAAACCGCAGGGACCATTTATGTAACTTTTTCAAACCCAGCCCCCCACCCGCGTTTTCCCGGCCGCACTGTTCCGGCCATCTCGGCCGAACTCCGGCGGGTTAAAACACCCAATTTCACGCGGATTTGACTCAAAATAAAGGTCCCGACACCCTCGTGACTGAGATTCGAATCCAAATAACCTTTAAACACGCGTTAAATCATCGATTTACAGCATAACATTGGATCCAACTTTTTTTTCCCGACCGTTCAAAGTTAATTGACCATTCAAAGACCACTTTAGACAAATTGACTCAATCAAATTGAACCTTATCACAATATAATGGAATGCAACCTGCAATTCCAATCGAACACGCACAAACAATCCGAAATCATCATCGTCTTCATCGGGACCTGCAACTCTATCGAACACCATCTTCTGAATCTTCTAAAAACCAATTAACAGAGGGCTTTTGACCATTATCATCTATAGAAACTATCTGCAAAGTTAATTTGATTTCCATCGAGGTTTGATCATCATTTGGCTTCAAAACAACTGCGACCAGTTCTTCGTTCTGTTCGTCTTCAATCCACCACCAAATCGGTAGTAATTAATCATGCATAATATTCGATTAAACACGGGCAATAAAAGCCCTATGATTACAGATGCATTTGAAAACGAATGAGCCTTAATTGGGAGGGATTCGAACCTAGGGCTCGATTGGGGATTGGGGTTTGAATGGGATAGTGTTTAAAAGAAATTAAAAACAGAAACTTATTGCGGCTGGATGCCTTGGTTCACTGGAAAGCTTATGGGTGTGGGAGTTGGAGGTCCCGGTTCGAACCCGGCTACCTTCAACTATTTTTTAATACCTTTCAAGCCTCTAAAAATTACATAAAAATCCTTAAAAATTATAAAAATAAATCTTATAAATTTTTCTTATTTAAAATATTACATAGATAATCCTGTAAATTTATTTAGTTAAAAAACCTTAATAAAAATTTATAAAATATTATTTATAAATATTATAAATAATTATTTTTATAAAATGGATATTATATCACGTTTAGTTACGAAATAATCATGGAAATAGTAGGAATTATACATCTTATAATGTCACAATTATTTACAAACATAATTCATTATAAAATATACTTACGCAATTAATTTAGATTAATAAATTTTTTATCGGATAATTACGTTATTGTACGATACTTATTACAAGATATATACACAAAATAATTCAAACATATCCGTATTAAACTAATTTTATTTCTAGATTAAAACATAAAAGATATTTCTTCCGAATAAATGATAATATACAAAACTTCAAAATCGTAAAACCTTAGTTCACGTTTAATTGTTAATTTATTGTCGAACTTAATCTTGAAATAAATACGTTTTAGGTACCTTGTAAAGGAATTCGTTGAAACGACGCGCATTATTATCTCTTATTAATCATCCAATATATACTTAATCGCCAAGTGAGTATTTCTATACCCATTTTATTATTTCACACACTTTTGGGTGAAACATGTTACCGTATAAACGTTACACTTGTAAACACGTTTGATTCTTGTAAACTTATGGCAATTTGCTTGTGTGTTGTGATTAGTTGAATCTTGTAGCTACCATGTAATGTCGAATATATGTACAATCATTAACTATTGCTAGCCTGGCGACGTCATAGATCTATGGGCCTGACAAGCCTGCTTGGTTGATCCAAGTACACTTAGCTAATCGTATATACTTGTAAACGTTTGAGACTTGTAAAACTTTGTCAAGGTTTGATTGTGCATTCTGTCTTACATCCCTAGTTACCTTGTTCTCTAATTTACAACATGAATTGCCATCTTTTATATACTTATGTATGAAAAACTATAGAATGCTCACCAACAATATGTTGACCTGTTATTTTTAAACATGTTCAGGCAATAGCGTTATGTGGCTGTGAACAATCGTAACTCTCACGCCTCGACGATTCCGCCGTCAAGGTTGGGGTGTGACAGATTGGTATCAGAGCCCATAACTATAGGGATTTAGGTTATTAATGATGACCTAGACTATAGCTTATGCATGCACCTTATAGTATTTTTATCTTGTAAATATATGGTTTGCATATTACATAATGCTATGCCTTCTTATGTGCAATTTGATGCCTTAGCATAGGATTGCCTAAACTTAGTTACTTGTCTCCCTAAACTTATCTTTGACTCTCCCCGAACATAAAACCTCTCTATCTTATTCTCGACGACACGTGGAATCGTATACTTATGCTTATGACTTGGATCTTTAGACGTTATGTCTAATCTATATAAATCTCATCAAGGTTTTGATTTCATGAACCTAAGAAATATTGTGTGACATAGACACCTGTATTCTGGATTTCCTGGCAAAAAGCCTTCGGGCTAAGGCAAGCGTTTCGCATAAATCCTACGGGACCAGTTACGCTTACCTGGGGATTTCTGGGATGAGTGATAAACTATGGTCAAAATACACAAATCTCTAAGGCAAATGAGTCAACTTACCTTGACGTGTCCACGGTTCCAAATGGTAATGCGTTATCAAATGAAATCATTCCGTGTACCTTACAACCTTTAGCTTACCTTTGTCTAAACTAATATTCTTTGTTATCTCATCCGTAACTAGCTCATTTTGTATATCCAGCATGTCTCGTCATCATGGAAAGCGTGGAAGTTCCGACCGCAAGCTGGCAGCAATGATCGCCAAACAAATGGCTGCTGTGCTCCCAACCATGGTTGCTGAACTTAATAGCACCATGATGGCTAATAGCAACAACAACACCAATGGAAACAACAACGGTGCTCAAGGAGAAAATAGCAACAGCCAAAAACGGGAACGATCGTACTTGCACTTTCAAACACTTCAACTCGTGCAAACCCACCAACTTTAGTGGCAAGGAAGGAGCCACTGGTCTTCTTGAGTGGTTCGAAAGCATGGAGAACACTTTGTCAATTGTGAGTGTCCCGAGGCACTCAAAGTCCGTTATGCCACTAGTATGCTCCAACAAAGGGCACTTACCTGGTGGAATAGCGAGAAGAGAAACCGAGGAGCTGATGCTATTTCGGCACTCTCTTGGGATGAATTCAAGAACATCGCCATCGCGAAGTTTTGCCCGAGAAGTGAATTACAAAAGTTGGAAGAAGAATTCTGGAACTTGAAGCAAGATGGTGGTGATCATTTGGCCTACTCAACTAGGCATCATGAGTTGAGTCTACTATTGCCCCATATGGTTGACACTGTCCCCCGCAACATCGAGAAGTTCATAAAGGGTGTACCACCCCAAATTCAAGATGCTGTGGTGGGTAGCCGACCCACAACTTTGGAGGAGGCAATTACTATCACAGCGCAGCTCACTGAGAATCATATTAGAGCTGGCACTATGTCGGCAAGGGGTTCAAAGTCTACTGCGAAGGCGACACCCGAGGCAACAAAGGAGGTAAGGCTGAGTCGTCTTCCCAAGCAAGAAGCGTAAGTTCACACCAACACGCAACTACGCTGTGACCACTCCAAATGCTCCTCAAAAACAAATGGTGGTTGCAAATCAAGCTCCCATGGCTAAAGCTTATGCGGGTCCTCTGCCAAGGTGTAACACGTGCAAGTACCATCATGCGAACAACATTCCATGCCGAATCTGCTCGTTATGTGGAAAGTATGGCCACTTGGTGACTATGTCTTCGTGCGCCACAACGCTGCAATGCTTGCCAACCGAACCTGCTATAACTGTGGCGAGCCTGGTCATTTTCGTCCGCAATGTCCTCGCAATGCGGGCAACGTGCCACCAGCTCGTGGAAGGGCTTTCAATATCAACGCCAACCAAGCACAAGTCAGCAATGACGTTGTGAATGGTACGACGAAGAACCCGCTTTAAATCATTCTTGTATTATTGATGTTTCCATCTTGTAATCATCGTATCAATAATAAATTTTTTTTTACCGAACAGGTATGTATCTTGTAAATGATCATTATGCATCTGTATTATTTGATTCGGGTGCGGATAAGAGTTTCGTGTCGTTAGAATTCGAGCCCATACTTTCTAAATCACGTATTAATCTGGAAAGACCCTACACGGTCGAAGTCGCCGATGGAAAACCTATTGTCGTTGACGTCATAATACGTGATTGCATCATAAGCTTTAACGAGCACGAATTCTCTATTGATCTTATTCCTATGAAACTCGGAAGCTTCGACGTCATCATTGGAATGGATTGGCTAGCCAAACATCATGCCGAGATCGTTTGTTTTGAGAAGTGTATCCGAATACCGTTACCATCCGGGATACTTTGAAAGTGTTCGGCGAGAAATCATCACAAGGACTCAAACTCATGTCTTGCACTCAAGCCCGAAAGTGCTTAGCAAGAAGTATATAGCCTTCTTGGCTTACGTGGTCAACACAAAAGCCAAAGGGAAAGAACTTAAGGATGTCCCTATTGTACGAGACTTTCCTGAAGTATTTCCCGATGACCTTAGTGGTTTACCTCCCGTGCGTGAAGTTGAATTTAAAATTGATTTGATACCGGGAGCAAACCCCGTGGCTAAGTCACCATATCGGCTTGCACCATCGGAATTGCAAGAACTCTCTAGCCAACTTCAGGAATTATCCGAGAAGGGGTTTATCCGCCCTAGTTCTTCTCCTTGGGGTGCACCTGTCTTATTTGTGAAGAAGAAAGATGGGTCATTCCGTATGTGTATCGATTACCGAGAGCTCAACAAGTTGACCATCAAAAACCGGTATCCCTTCCTCGTATCGACGATCTGTTTGATCAACTTCAAGGAGCTACTATATTCTCGAAGATTGATCTACGTTCTGGATATCATCAATTACGAGTCCATGATGATGACATCCCAAAGACCGCGTTCCGTACTCGTTATGGGCACTATGAGTTTACGGTGATGCCTTTTGGCTTGACTAATGCTCCTGCTGTTTTCATGGATCTCATGAATCGAGTATGCAAGCCTTATCTAGATAAGTTTGTGATCGTCTTCATTGATGACATTCTCATCTACTCCAAAACCAACGCCGAGCATGAACTGCATTTGCGACAAGTTCTTGAACTGTTGAAGAAAGAGCAATTGTACGCGAAGTTCTCGAAGTGTGATTTCTGGCTCAAGGAGGTTCAATTTCTAGGACACGTGGTGAATAGCCAAGGAATTCACGTTGACCCTGCAAAGGTGGAAGCTGTGAAGAATTGGTGTGTTCCCACGACACCGACCGAGATTCGTTCTTTCCTTGGTCTTGCTGGTTATTATCGGCGATTCATCGCTAACTTTTCGAGGATCGCAAAAGCCGCTCACTTCCTTAACACAAAAGAATAAACCATTCGAGTGGGGGCCCGAGCAAGAGGAAGCTTTTGAAACATTAAAACACAAACTAACAATGCTCCTATCTTGACCCTACCCGATGGAAACGATGATTTCACCGTATATTGTGATGCTTCAAAACAAGGTCTTGGTTGTTTTCTTATGCAACGAGGAAAGGTGATAGCTTATGCATCAAGACAATTGAAGGTTCACGAGGTGAATTACACAACTCATGATCTTGAACTCGGTGCTGTGGTTTTCGCTTTGAAGATCTGGCGACATATCTTTATGGGACGAAATGCATAGTCTACACCGACCACAAAAGTCTCCAACATGTGTTCAACCAAAAAGATCTCAACATGAGACAAAGACGTTGGATCGAGTTAATCAGCGACTACGACTGTGACATTCGCTATCATCCTGGAAAGGCGAATGTTGTAGCCGACGCGCTGAGTCGCAAGGTCCATAACAAAACCGTCTCACTACAAGGAATCCGAGATCAAAGACAGTGGTTTCACACGTTAAGAGAATTTGATACCGAGGTTCGTGTGGATGTTAACGAGGCTACTATCATGCTCCAAAACATAAGAATTGATAGTGATCTCGAGTTATGCATTCGCAAGGCTCAACAAGCGGCAATAACCGACGAAGGAAGTAATGAGGATTTGGTGTCTAACGTTCGATCACAACTAGAGGAAAAACCAAATGGCCTATGGTACTTTCTCAATCGACTTTGGATCCCAAATCGTGATAACCTTCGACACATCATTTGAACGAAGCTCATCACACCCTATTTCTATTCATCCTGGCTCCGATAAAATGTACATGGACTTGCGTGGTCAATATTGGTGGCCTGGAATGAAGAAAGATATCGCGGTTTATGTCTCCAAATGGCTCACGTGTGCAAGAGTCA
Organism: Flaveria linearis; assembly: GCA_024085815.1. Classification (NCBI taxonomy): domain Eukaryota; kingdom Viridiplantae; phylum Streptophyta; class Magnoliopsida; order Asterales; family Asteraceae; genus Flaveria; species Flaveria linearis. Next base: position 74,870,006 of record CM044006.1, on the reverse strand, counting down.
AAGCCGAGCATCAACGACCAAGTGGTTTACTTGAACAACCTGAAATCCCTACGTGGAAATGGGAACATGTATCCATGGATTTCATAACCAAGTTACCACGTACTCCTCGTGGTCATAATAGTATATGGGTGATTGTGGATCGTTTAACCAAGACGCACATTTCATACCTATACGAGACACCTACAAGGTTTCAAGACTAGCTCGTATATACATTGACGAAATTATGAGTCGTCATGGCGTACCATTACACATCATTTCCGATCGAGATGCTCGTTTCACTTCGCACTTTTGGTCATCTATGCAAGAACTCTTGGGTACTCAATTGGATTTAAGTACGGCTTACCATCCTCAAACTGATGGTCAAATCGAACGAACAATTCAAACCCTTGAGGATTTGTTACGATTGGGTGTCCTTGACTTTGGTGGTAATTGGGATACGCATTTACCGCTCGCGGAATTTTCGTATAACAATAGTATCACTCGAGTATCAAGATGGCACCGTTCGAAGCACTTTATGGTCGTAAATGCGATCACCGATCTGTTGGACTGATATTGGTGAAAACTTTATCACTGGTCCTGAACTTATACAATAAGACGACCGATAAAGTTGCTACAATCCGTAAGAACTTGAAGTGGCAAGAAGTCGACAAAAGAGTTATGCCGATAAGCATCGTAAGCCATTGGAGTTTCAAGTTGGTGATATGGTTCTTCTTAAGTTTCACCATGGAAAGGTGTTATTCGCTTTGGAAAGAAGGGTAAACTAGCTCCAAGATTTGTAGGACCTTTCAAAATCTTGAAAAGGATTAGGAAATGGCTTATAAACTGGAACTACCATCTGACCTTAGTGGAGTTCATCCTGTGTTCCATGTCTCAAATTTAAGAAAGTGTTTGGCCGACGAGAGTCTGCATGTTCCACTGGAAGACATTCAGATCGACGAGTCATTGCACTTCATTGAAAGGACCTGTCGAGATTATGGATCGCATCATGAAGAAGACTAGGACACAACTACTCCATTGTCAAGGTCGTTGAAGAAGACTAGGACCACAACTACTCCAATTGTCAAGGTTCGTTGGGAGAACAAGTGTGGAGCTGAGTTCACGTGGGAGCGGGAGGATCATATGAAGCAGAGATACCGTATTTGTTCGTTTAGTTCATTTTTAATTCTAAACGAAATTCTTTAAAGTAGGGGAGACGGTATAGCATCTTGTAACGTTTATTTTTATCATGAGAAAGCTTATAATGTAACTATAAGCCACACACTTTAGACTCTCTTTTTACCTCTAATGGCTCTGCCATTGCACATAAAGTAAACACTAAAGTGGTCAGCTTAATCGATGATGAATTTTCTTCTTTTGATACTTTATCAAAACCTGAAAGTTCTCCAAGTGTCCTCATCTTGTCGTCACATCCTCCTCGTAAACAAATTTCGGGACGAAATTTCCTAAGTAGGGGAGACTGTAACATCTCGTATTTCGGCGTTTTAACCTCTATAATAATAATAATAATAAAATAATAATAATAAAATAATAATAATAATAATAATATGATAATAATAACAATAATAGTAATACTAATAAAATAATAATAATAATAATAATGATAATAATAATAAAATAATAATAATAATAATAATAAAAACAATAATAATGATAATAATAAAGTCTAGGGGGTGTGGTCATTAATCAAACTTCAAAAGAAGATTTATGCATAAAATAAACAAAACAGAAACCGCAGGGACCATTTATGTACTTTTTCAAAACCAGCCCCCCACCCGCATTTTCCCGGCCGCACTGTTCCGGCCATCTCCGGGCCGAACTCCGGCGGGTTAAAACACCCAATTTCACGTGGATTTGACTCAAAATAAAGGTCCCGACACCCTCGTGACTGAGATTCGAATCAAAGAACCTTTAAACACGCGTTAATCATCGATTTACAACATAACATTGGATCCAACTTTTTTTTCCCGACCGTTCAAAGTTAATTGACCCATTCAAAGACCACTTTATACAAATTGACTCAATCAAATTGAACCTTATCACAATATAAATGGAATGCAACCTGCAATTCCAATCGAACACGCACAAACAGTCCGAAATCATTCATCGTCTTCATCGACCTGCAACTCTATCGAACACCATCTTCCGAATCTTCTAAACCCAAATTAACAGAGGGCTTTTGACCATTATCATCTATAGAAACTATCTGCAAAGTTAATTTGATTTCCATCGAGGTTTGATCATCATTTGGCTTCAAAACAATGCGACCAGTTCTTCGTTCTGTTCGTCTTCAATCCACCACGAAATCGGTAATTAATCATGCATACATATTCGATTAAACACGGCAATAAAAGCCCTATGATTACAGATGCATTTGAAAACGAATGGAGCCTTAATTGGGAGGGATTCGAACCTAGGGCTCGATTGGGGATTGGGGTTTGAATGGGATAGTGTTTAAAAGAAATTAAAACAGAACCTTATTGCGGCTGGATGCCTTGGTTCACTGGAAAGCTTGTGGGTGTGGGAGTTGGAGGTCCCGGGTTCGAACCGGCTACCTTCAACTATTTTTTAATACCTTTCAAGCCTCTAAAAATTACATAAAAATCCTTAAAAATTATAAAAATAAATCTTATAAATTTTTCTTATTTAAAATGTTACATAGATAATTCCTGTAAATTTATTTTAGTTAAAAACCTTAATAAAAATTTATAAAATATTATTTATAAATATTATAAATAATTATTTTTATAAAAATGGACATTATATCACGTTTAGTTACGAAATAATCATGGAAATAGTAGGAATTATACATCTTATAATTTCACAATTATTTACAACATAATTCATTATAAAATATACTTACGCAATTAATTTAGATTAATAAATTTTATCGGATAATATGTTATTGTAACGATACTTATTACAAAGATATATACAAAATATATTCAAACATTATCCGATATTAAACCTAATTTTATTTCTAGATTAAAACATTTAAAAGATATATTTCTTCCGAATAAATATAATATACAAAACTTCAAAATCGTAAAACCTTAGTTCACGTTTAATTGTTAAATTTATTGTCGAACTTAATCTTGAAATTAAATACGTTTTAGGTACCTTGTAAAGGAATTCGTTGAAACGACGTGCGTTATTATCTCTTATTAATCATCCAATATATACTTAATCGCCAAGTGAGTATTTCTATACCCATTTTATTATTTCACACATTTTTGGGTGAAACATGTTACCGTATAAACGTTACACTTGTAAACACGTTTGATTCTTGTAAACTTATGGCAATTTGCTTGTGTGTTGTGATTAGTTGAATCTTGTAGCTACCATGTAATGTCGAATATATGTACAATCATTAACTATTGCTAGCCTGACGACGTCATAGATCTATGGGCCTGACAAGCCTGCTTGGTTGATCCAAGCACACTTAGCTAATCGTATATACTTGTAAACATTTGAGACTTGTAAAACTTTGTCAAGGTTTGATTGTGCATTCTGTCTTACATCCCTAGTTACCTTGTTCTCTAATTACAACATGAATTGCCATCTTTTATATACTTATGTATGAAAAACTATAGAATGCTCACCAACAATATGTTGACCTTTTATTTTAACATGTTCCAGGCAATAGCGTATGTGGCTGTGAACAATCGTAACTCTCACGCCTCGACGATTCCGCCGTCAAGGTTGGGGTGTGACAGTGGCAGTCCCTTCTTCGCGACCGAGCACTCCCGGCGACTCTCTTCGTTGTGACCACGATCTCTAGCCACGGTATCCTTCTGGCATCGCAATAGACAACCGAAACAACTTCATTCGGTATGAACTTTCTCATTCCTGATCTGTGTTCGTTACATACGGTTCCGAATATTCGATCGGTTACGGTTTCGGTGCGTGCACGGTTTTGTTGCGTATTTATGGTCACGTTATGTTCTGCGATTATATGGCTGTGTTTATGATTTGTGTACGTTATATGTTCCTGCTGCGTACGTATTCTGCGATATGTATGTATGTGTTCGATCTTGTGCTATATGTATGTATGTTTCTGCGTATGTTGTTTCAAGTGGACGCATGGGGGAGGGACAATGCATGTGGGTGCATGGGGTTTACTTATTTTGTATTTGATAGGTGTTGTGTGCGTGAGTTTTATGTGTGTGTGTGTGTGTTTCTGTTACTTTATGTATATATAAGTATGCATATAAATGTGAATTAAATGGTGTGCCTTGTATGTGTGCTTTATCTTACTGCATGTGTATCTATGTTTTGGATGTATATGGTATGTGTGTAGTGATATGCATGCGATGTATGTATATGTTATGGATGGTATGCTTTTGGTGGTAGTAGGCGCATGAAGGTGCCTTGTTAGGTGCATGAGGCCTAAATTCTTTTTATGTTGGAACTTCTTAGGGGAATGCATGGATGAGCGCATGTGGGCACTGTTATGTATGCGTGGAGTATTTATTGTTGTATGATACATATTGCATGTGCATGAGTTGTATGTATGTATGCTAGTTGTTAACAATGTGGGCGCATGATACGTGTTTTTGATATATTATATATATAAATGGGTTACGCCTTAATAAACGTCTAGAGTTATAAAGTCATATACTAAAATGTATGACGAATACCTTTGTACACGATCTAGTATTGTTGATAACAAGTGGGGTGGGGATAATATCGATAACCGACACCGTAACCGAAACGCGAAAGCGAAACCGTACAGTTATTATATTATAATTAATAATTAACTAGGTTGATTCCCCGACGCGTTGCGCCGGGCTTTTGTGTTACAATTTTATACTCCTATACGAGTCAGACGTTCGCGTCTCGGTCAGACCCAAACAAACAGCCCCTTAGACTAAAGAGTTACCTGTTAACACAAACTGATCTGACCCTTTTGACCCTTAGCAAAAATGACTCGTTAACCAACCCGCCTTTTTGTCAAGGAACACTGAAATATCAGTAACTTACGCAGTGCTCAGAACATCAGGATGCAGGTTGTACTCCCGAGCAAACACAAAGCAATCGCCATCACAGTGGGTCCTGCTACAAACCTTGCTACCATCCCATATGCTGCTAATCTGTTCCCACATGCTATAAGCTTTGGTTGTGAAGCCATGAACAAACCTTGAACATAGCATATAGTAGAAGTTATGTTAGAGAAGTTTTTAAAACATTGCTGGTACTCGTTTAAATGGGTGGCTTGGGCGAGCTGGGTAACGCGTCAAAAGGGTTTAGTTGCAGCCATTTGGGTTGTGATAATCTGCAACCAGTCAACTATTTTCTGTCCATTTTAATAAATGTGTTAATTTTGATTATCGAAACAATATTATTTGAAGAGTAATATAAATTCTTTTAATAAAACAATTTAAAAAGTTATGCAGGAGTAAGTGAGGTTTAACTATTAAAGACAGGGAGTGAGGTTCCTATTTTACTATTCATTCACTTGATGCGTAATATTTTAAATGCAGATTAATATTCATGGAGCAACTTGAAACCGCAACCTCCTAATTAAATATATACATAAACATATGATTCTAATCACAGTAATCACTCAAAAAAAAACATTTAAACATACCTTAAAGATTGTAGCTAATAATATTTATGTATGCTCGTCATGTCCATGTGGATATCCTTGTGTGCATGCAATAGCCTATTCCAAATAAAAGTAACACACGTAATAACTTATCACATCTCCTCATATTAGAACAAATACAGATTTACACATAATTTATATCTTGAAAATAAAGCAGACAGTCTAAAACCATCCTATAAACTTTGCAATGCCTCATCTAAAATATCAAGTTTGATGTAAAAGCTTCAACTAAAATACCACAAAAATTAACGCTTTTGATGACAACGACGATGATGATAAGAAAGCCCAAGTTCAATCTGGATTAATAAATTATTAAGTAAAAGTATCAAATAAATACACCGAATTCACTAGCATATTTTCTGACCCTGCTCTAACCCTTTTTAGCTTGATTAAAAAGGCATACAACTTCTTGGAGGCACCCTCATTCATCCTTGTGTTCTATGATTGAAAATTCAAACATATTATATCCCCTTAAAAAGGCCATATTGACCACACTCAAATCAAATTTCCAACAACTGCTAAAGTTCAACGATCTAACATCAATGCAAATATGCCGCTAAAATAAATCATAATTGAAAATAAATAAAGCACCACAACAAAATTTACCTTCCACTACTCGTTAGTGCCACTTTTCTTGTATTCAACATAGAGATACCTTGAAATTGATCAATATACCTAAACAATACAACAAAATACATCAGTTTGCACTAATTAGATTCATAACGCAATAAATAATCACAAAAAGTATGACCTTTATTGAAACATTTCGCTTTAGTTGTATCACTAACAACATACACAGAAACAGATGGGATAACAATAGCAGCCTAAACCAATGTTCTCAATTGTACCATTTTTTCTCTTCCCATAATAATCAATAAACTACAAAACACGAACATAACCTAAAAATCAACATTCACCAAACCAAAATCACCGATGCGTTACAAAATCAAACAGACCAAATCCTAAAGAAACCTGAAAATTCATACCTGAGTATTTACATAGGTTTGCTACAAAACCCATCCACAAACAAACAAAAATAACATTAATTCCCATCAAAACTTCAATCATCATAATCTAAAACTTCAATCATCATAAACTATAACTCAAACCCAAATCATAATTACTCATACATTTCAAATTTCAAACAACTAACACACAATTGAAGAGAAAAAAACGCCAATTTGCTGATATCAAATCATCATTCATCATACAAATCATCCAACCATCAAGATTTCGCAATGGCATTTACACAAACAGTTGACGTGCATACCAAAAGGGCATTATTACAGGCAAGAAAATGAAGCAGAAATCATTGAGGATGAAGAAATTAATTACCATTGACAAGAAAAATTGCAGGACCTTTGGAAGAGGAGAAGGTGGAGGTGCTTTAAAGTTGCATAATTTCATCGGCCAACAAAGAATCCCATGATTTTTTGAAAACCACCCATTAAATATTGCGAAAGATGGTGCTGTTTTTGGGGGAATTTTGCATTGGTTTGACCAGGTGTCGGTCAATTCAAATGACCATTAACCCATGTACACACAGAGTGAAGTGGATCGTGAAAGGAGAGGTAAACAACTTGTAGAAGAATCAAGAAAGGGCATCAGCAACAAAGTTTATAATGAAAAACTTCTAGCATGAGAGAACAGTAAAGCTTCAAACAATAGCCTATTGACAGTGGAATGCAGACTTGAGGTGATAGTTATAATAGCATCATATTAACATAATATTCATTCAACGTTTCAAACCAACATTCTAGATTAACAAAAGGATGTTTCTAAATGTCAAAAACAAAGCTAGGTAGGACGATTTTAGCTGACCTGAGCTTTGGCAAGAAACATCCCCGAGCTTGTTCGGACCTCACTTTCTATACTCTTACCAGACTCATTGTCAGCTACAAAACTTGCAGCAATCCAAATGGTTGCAACAGCAAATATATAAATTAAACCTAAAATCCATCTCCAAGTTTTGCTTTTCATTCCTTCAAACCCTTAATCAAGTTCAATATTCCATATCATACAACTGCCCCAAAGAACCCTAGAGATGAAATCAAGAATATCTTATCAAAATCGATGTAAAGAAGCAAATCAATCAACAAATAAGAAGTTAAGCATCAATGTGGATCATTATTCCCTATATTGACGATATTGACCCATATATGTGATCATAAGAGATGAATAGGCACTGATCTAGGCGAAGGACAACAGCGAATAATCAGATAGATTAAGATACTTGAGTGTCAGTGATCGATTAGCCTTTACATAAACACGCATTAAGTGTATAGACAAAATCAAAGTGAAGAGAGAAGAAGATTCACATTGATGTTTGAACAATCTATCGTAGTCACAGATTTCCGATCGAAAAATCGTCGGGGATTTAGGTTCACAGTTGACGATTTCTCTTTGCTTAATCAGTTTGATGAGGCTCTGTTGTTGAACCCTAGTCTGTTCATCATCCTACAAATTACACACGAAAACCCTACCTTATGCGATGATTGTTCAGCGGTGGTAGCGGGGGAGGACGGTGGCGATTTGGTGGTGGAATCGACGATGGCGGCGGCGTTCTGTCGGTGACCTCCGACGATGGCGGGTTGGGGGCGATGTGGACGAAGATGGCGATGATGATTTGAAGATGGTGATGGTGTGGAGGCCGGTTTTGAAGATGGTGATGGTGTGAGGTCGGTGGCTACAGACGAGGATGGCGGGTTGGGCGATGATGATTTGAAGATGGTGATGGTGTGGAGGCCGGTTTTGAAGATGGTGATGGTGTGAGGTCGGTGGTGGCACTGTAGCCACCGACAATTTGGATTAATATGAATAGAAATATTAATTATTATATACTGAATGAAACACAGGTTAATTAGGAGACCAGATCTTTTGTGTTTACATTTACTTGTTGCTCTACACTCGAGGTGAGTCTTCACGGCCCCTATTTTACTTTCTTTCCTTTTGGGGGAGAAAACATGCAAACATATTTTATGAATGGTTTTAGTATTATTGATATCGCCTGTTACGTTAGTGCAAACATACAAACAGTCCTGACATTCTCGAACCGTTAGTAATGTGTAGCGAGGTAATTCTGAGTAGTACTACTGGGTCTGACAAACCCCGCCCGGGCTAGTCGCGCTAGCTTGATTGGAGGTCAAACGGGTGCATTATTGACCTAACATTTGTCACTGTCTGGTGAGACGTGACGGGGAAACAACAAACATATAGGACATGCAAACAGTCAGCTTCGGTTCGAAACGCTAAGTAACATGATTATAGGCTAGCTACCTATCGATATGCTTTAATTACTATACCATTTCGAACAGTTACAAACATTCAAACAGTTACAAACATTCGAACAGTTACAAACATTTTTATCTGCGATAAAACCTATGAACTCACAAACTTTATGTTGACACACTTTAGCATGTTTTCTCAGGTCACAGGAACGTTTAAGCTCATGATGCACGATTAAGGACGCACTCAGGACATTCATGCATCAGTTTCATTTAGTTGCATTGAATATTTGTTTTGGCATAGCATTTTCAGACTTTCAGTATTGTTTACATTTCAGTTTTACGCTTCCGCACTGCTGTTTATTTCTTTTGTGTTTCTCTGATTTAAGTCAAACGTTTATTTTTAAACTCATATAGTATCGTTTGATATGACCGTGTCTGAGATCCTGGTATGTCACACGCCTAGCGGTAAAACCCGTTTATGAAAATTAAGGGTGTGACAATTACTGACCGGTGGCACACTTGTAGTTGTGCTTGAGGTATTACTGTCATAGTATGTGTTATCTTATAATTATAGGCTAGGAGTTGTTTTGCCTGTATAAACTTTGTTAAGGTAATATGAAGTTTACGAAAACCTTGAACTACGTCAAAATCGTATAGTTTTGTTTAAGTGAATGATGAGTACCATCAAAATTTTGAACTATCTAAATAATCTTTAGAGAAAAATATAATTTTCATCTCTAATGTTTTATTGAATTTGTAATTTCAATTCAAAATTTTTAATTATTTTAAATACTGCAGCTTACCAAATGTTATAAAAATATCCATTAAAATTGAGGATGCTTTAGTCTTTTCAAAATCTTATTTATTTAATTAAAATAAAATAACCAATAAATATTCAATTAAAACTATAAAATACATAAAGCGACTATTGATACTGGACGCTTCGATTAACCCCATATCCATTGGACACAGGTACCATTGGATATACTCATTTCTAAATTTGTAAAATTATTATATGTTATGCATTGAGAACTTGTGTTACTCTAACTAACAATCCAATTGATATTGATACCAATTTTTGATTTTATTATTAATAACAGTTTCAATTTAACTGCTCGTTCACGAAGTTAGTTTGTGATGACATGGCGTGTGACGTAGCTTGTGACGTAGCTTGTGACGTGGCATATGACATGACATAATATATAATAAGAAAAAATAAATATATCACTCAATTTTAACGTCTATTTGTCTCTAAGTACTCAACCAGCAACAAAAACGTTATGTTAAATAACTTCTAGAAAATGATCTTTTATAAAAATAGAATTGAGTAATATATTTATATTTCTAACAAAGTATATTTTATAAAAATAAAATTGAGTAATAAATTTATATTTTTAACTATAATTATGTTATACGTCATGTCACGAGCCGTAACATGTGATAAGTCATAAAAATAACGAACTTAGGGACTGTTTGGCAACATCTGATTGAATAAGTGCTAAACTAGTAAGAGGTCTGAACCAATAAGATGTCTGAACCAATAAGTAATCTAAACCAATAAGTGATCTGAACCAATAAATATGTTGATTGTAAAAAAGAAAAGTAATAAAATAAACCTCCCCAAATCCTTACCACTTTAAACCAGTCACATCTACCAACTCAAACCCTTCAATTCAAGGGAAAAAGACTGCTGAGGAACAGAAGGGACCAAATTGAGTTCTTTCTTCACCTCCTTAAAGGGTTCAAACGCAACCCCAGCAAGCGAGCTATGGTTGGAAGAACCACCCTTCACCGCCGCACACACGACGGTCGCCGGCGACGACAAAGGAGACGATGAAACCAGAGGCCGATTGAAACCCTCGTCGGAAATGGCTCTGTTGACGAAGGAGAGGGTGTGAGGGGCTCTCAAAAGCATCATTTTTAGGGGAACCAAAGGGAAAAGAGGTGGACGGAATCGGAGATGCAGAAAGTGATGCCAACGAGGAGGTGGTTAAGGGGTTAACGTCTAGCCACCGCCCCGCCGCCGACCACCGCCCTCTCCGTTACAGACCGCACTGACCACTGCCTCGTCGCCGACCGCCACCCTCTCCGTCACCGCAGACCGACTTCACGTCTGACTCGGGTCAGACGTTGGTTCAAGTCTGACTGAATAAGGGGTTCGGTCAGACCTTTTCTCGAGTAAGACGTACGCAACCAAACAAGCAACGTCTGACCGAGTCAGACTTGCACGTCTGACCGGGTTTGATCAGACGTAACCAAACAGGCCCTTAATGAATAGCTAGATGTGACTGTTATTAGTAAAAAAAATTAAACGTTCGGATTTATACTAGTGAAATTGTTAGTTGGGATTAATATTACCAATATCCAATAATTTGTATTATTAAAATTCATTTTTTCTTAATTTAATGAATAAATTTTCTAAGTTTTCAAGTTAACTAATAAAATAATTCCTTAATTTGTTCATAGTCAGTAGGGGTGTTCATTTTCGGATATCCGAAATTCGGCCGAAATTCGGATATCCGAATTTCGGATATCCGAAAATTTCGGATAGTGAATTTCACTATCCGAATCCGTATCCGAAATTTCGGATATCCGAATTTCGGATATCCGAAATTTCGGATTCGGATTTGGATATCCGTTCGGATATCCGAATTCAAAGAAATTTTGTATTATTTAATAAATTTTATAAAAATGTAATAATTTTTATTAAAGTTTTTATCGGATATTCGAAGTTTTTTATTAAAATGTCCTAAATATCTAAAAATATCCGAAATATATAATTAATATTTAATATTATTAAATTTTTATAAAAATATTTTGGATATTTCGGATATTTCGGATATCCGAAATATCCGAAAATTCTGAAAATCACTATCCGAATCCGAATCCGAAATTTCGGATATCCGAAGTTCGGATATCCGAATTTTCGGATATCCGAAATTTCGGATATCCGAATTTCGGATTTTCGGATATTTCGGATTCGGTTTCGGATTCGGATATTTTTGAACACCCCTAATAGTCAGGGGGCTCAAAGCTACGTTGATTAAATGTAACGATACAAGAGAATCCACTCTCATCGTCATCAACGGCAAAACAGAATGATCAAAATCATGGAGATCGTGGCAGTTGTACTGAACCAAAAACCCTTTAAATCTTTCTATTTACTTCCGGATCCAAAGGGGAAATCGATGGTATAGATGAGGGTTTTTGTGGCGTTCTTCAATCAACATCAAATCATCAATTACTGTAAATGATGAACAATCGATGTTTGTTATACAAATGCAATCGACATTGTCGTAATGACGGCACTCAATCTATTGCTTCAACCCAAAGCTGCAAATCTCAGGAAACCTTCGTAGAGGAGTAATGGAAGAATTGAAGGTTTCATCTTCCTTCTTTTGCACTAATCCATTCTTGTTCTCGTAAGCTTTCCCTTATCATGTTTATGAGTTCGATTATCATACATTGTCCATTATATCTCCATAAATTCTTTGATTTGTGTTTTATTGAGGGATTTTTCGATCTTCAGGTTCTCATTTTTACTAATTCACAGCTTATGCGTTTTAATTTTCTTGATCTCATTATTATTTTTGATTTGTGTTTCCCCTATTGTTATAAATATTCTGTTCATTTGCTTCGATTTCATGATCAATGTTCTTGATTTTTATGCTTTTGTTGTTATTTACTGATATGAAGTCTGCACTATTTCATTATGATTCAGTTTTCTTCTTATAAAAGCATTTGATTTTCAGCTGTTAATATGTTGTTCTTATTCTTCTCTATTCATTTCACCTTCAAATTTAACCTTTTTCAATGATTTGTGCTGATAATATCTTGGTGCATCATGGTGCTTATGCACCTTTAGATGTTTTGTAGTTTATGCTGCAACTACACCTCCATTATTGGATATGCATTCCAGTTTATATAAATGAAGTTGTGAGCTGAGTCTTATAATCACTTCATTTGAAATTAGTGAGCTCAATTATGTAATTAACATTAGCCATCTATTAAACTGCAGACCTATAGTGAAGGAAGCAACATTGCACAAGGGTATTTAGTCTGATAGTATTGTATGTACTCCCAAATTATTAACTTTTGCTGTTTCTTATAATCTAAAACATGGGGGATCATTCCCTTCTGCTCACTGAATCCACCATTGATGAAGTCATTCGAAAATCAAAATCAATTACATATTCATATAGCAGCTCATAAAATGAAGGCATGACTACTGATTTTTCGTCTCGTAGATGGATCTTTATTCTGTATCATCACCAATAAAATTGGTAGAATGCAGAATCTGCCATGATGAGGATCAAGATACGAGCATGGAGATACCCTGTGGATGCAGTGGCAGCCTTAAGGTACTCTGTTTCTTGATTTTAGTTCAAGATTTTCAATTCTAAAAGTCATATATTTCCACAATGTCATATATAGTTCTTATAGTTTGATGTGAAGCTTGATTTAGACTCTACATCAGAGGCTTTTCACCCGAGTAATTTCGTCCATTTTTTATTGATTTTTTCAGTATGCTCATCGTAAATGTGTTCAGCGATGGTGCAATGAGAAGGGAAACACCACCTGTGAAATTTGCCTTCAGGTTTGTCTTCAGTATTATATATGCCAGTTATCCTCTGATCATTTGACCATTAGTTTTTAGCAAAGATTCAAAACTAACAGTTTGGTGGATGTTTGTTTGTCTATGAGTTCAGCCATTCGAGCCTGATTATACATCACCACCTCCACTCTTCCACTATGGTGGTATTCCTATGAATTTCAGGTGAATGCTCATCCAATATGATATTTTCATTATTAAACGATAAATATTGTATGATATCCCATTTTATTTCAGGGGAAACTGGGAGATTTCAAGAAGGGACTTCTATAGTTTGCAGTTTTCATCGATCATTGACACTAATCACGACTCATTTGATTCTAACTTTGATGACTACATAGCTCCAAGTTCAACAAGCCTCTTATGTTGCCGCATACTTACCATAACTGTAAACACACATTTTCTCACTCTTTGATCATTCGAATCATCTGTCACTATGTTTTCCCTCCAATTTCTTCATTTGCTTTCTTGCAGCTTATCATTCTACTGGTGTTGCGTCACACGCTGCCAATCATTATTAATGGAACTGGAGCATACTCCATTACAATTTTCATGGTACCATCCATATTTGTTTTTTTGATAATTATTTATAATATTTATCGGTTTTTACTTTCTTACTGCAGTTACACTTGTTAATGGTCATTGGCATTCTGCTGCCAATATGTATCATGGCTAGAGGTCTTACTGCCGCCCAGCATCGTCATCAACGACCACAGGTAACCACTAAACAAAACTTTTCAATACACAACCATGTATGTGCTTTTAAAATTTACTTACTTGATAAGTATTCGTTGTTTATGTGTGGTAGGATCTGCCACAAACAGAGTCCCAGCCACATCTGATTCATGTTCACTAACTTTCTTGAAAGGGGTTTTGGTGGGTTGCTGTGACTGCATGATGGTGCAGACTTCTGAAAGTCGCTTTTACGATCGATCATAACTCCATTTTATTTCTCAGATTTGCATTTAATATTAAAATGTATTGAGTTACTGCTGTGCTTGTATATACTGTTTATATGACTCAAAATCTTGGAGAAAACAAGTGAACTATACTCGGCAAATATGATAAACATGATATGTTATACTGATTCGTTTCTTTGCGTTTTCAAGTTTAGAAATGCTCCGAAACCAAGTTATTGAACCATTTCAATGTTGTAACATCTAATCTGTCAAACTAACCAACGTTGTCTATCTTGTCCCGTCATGAAATACCCACCCAAACCTGACGTTTGACTGTTTATCACTTTACTAGTAAAAAAAAGGGTGTATCATGCAACTCGGGAGGGTTGAGGGTGTTAATTGTAAAGTTAAGTTGCTACACAGTATTCAACTTGTCCCCCTATGGTTTACCTTTATGTAATTTTGCATTGAATATGATCCTTGTGTGATTGTCATTTTATTTTGTTACTCTTATAGTTACAAAAAAAGATTTAAACCCCACCTATAAGTTGAAAGGTTATATATACAACTGTAGGCCTAGGGTTTAGGTTCTGATAACAGACTCTTAAAAACCTTAGAGCGGATTAAGAGATGGGAGAATTGCAACAACTAATGAACAAAAAAAACAAAGTGAGTATTCGTTAAAGTTTTAGTGTGACATTCGGTTTTGATTGAAGATATATGGCATCCCTAGTTTTGCTTTGTTTATTGTTTATGTGTAAGAATACAGGAGTATATTGTTTGGGTTTTGTAGCGTTGTTAACATGTTTTTGTTTACCAAAGAGTCGTTAAATACATGAGACTATCAGACTATGAGAGTCTTGGTTTAAAAGTGAAACAAGTATCTATTTTTTGTATGCATCAGATTTACAATAACATAACTATGTGATGTTAAGATATAATTTTGAAACCAAATCGTGAAGAGAGACATAATCCAACGGTTTGCCATGAGTTATAATTTAAAACTTATTTGCAGAAATATAATCAAATAAGAACTGTTAATGGCTTCAGGGTGTTTTCATAAACTGAAAATCAGACGAACCAAAGTCTGGTTCCTTTCGAGTTTGGACTAGTTTAGATACAATTTTTATCTGTCAATCAAGAAATTGATAAACAGGTACAAGCGGGTTTATATAAAAAAAAGTAATAACGATAACCATGCTTTGTTATGTGTCACACTCTAATTCTTTGATGAGTGACTTATGTTAGATTTCACACTACTTTTACTTGGAACACATCTTGATTAGACTCGTGAGGTAAATATAATTCACTCTAAACTTCTCATATATACTAATATTAGGTAAATTACTTAAAAAGTAAGGAAAACTTTTAAGTTTATTTTATTAAACCATTTAGTCACACTTTTATCTCAAGTTGGTTATGCTATTTTAATTAATAATTGTGATGATTATTAAGGGTACGATTGTAAACTTAAACATATGATAGAAAATCTTTTACTTAAATATGTTATTACAATTAATATCATCTGAATAAAGTTCGTCCAACCTGAGAAATGACAACTTGCTTAGTATGTTTTATGAATATGGTAATATGTGTCTCAATGATTATCTAAATTAATAACTTAGATTCTTCTACCCATCACTAAAAATCTAAAATATAATATTAGGCATGTTAACTAACTTAATGGTGGTTCTCAAAATACTCATAAAATAGGCATCCAACCAATAACCTACAGTGATTGCTCAAGGTACAAGTTCTTAGTATTTACTCAATTCGATCTGACACAACTGACGTCGGTTTTACCTATAACCCGGAACAAAGAGGTCTACGGACCATTTGACTAGACCCATGATCCCTAAAGATTATGGCATGAGCGCCACTTCACAATGACCCTTGAGGTCTGGGAAATGTGCTATGACGGAGCTTGGTCGCAAGAAGGAATCCTTCTTTGTTGTAACACGACTAATGGTGTTATGTTTTATAGAAACACATTGCTTGCTTAGGTGCTCAACCCGGTGGATTACTGAACCGGGGCCTCGTGTGACTGATTCTTTCTTCAACAACTACAAATTGCTACATATATACTAGTGTGTTAAAATATATACTAGTGTGTTAAAAGAAAGAAAATACAATTGCAAAATGTTGGTGGATATCATTTTTTATCTAGTTGGCAATCAAATTAAAAATAACAATGCAATAATTGAGGTGGTTTAATTAGCCATTACATAGACATTTGACCTATTTGTAACCTAAAGCTCATGAATCTAACATTGGCTGCTTAGATCTGGGAAAGGCCATTATTACAAAATTTTATGATTGCCATACAAATTAAAAAGAGGTTCAAACATCGTGATTTGAATGCAAAGAAAAGAGGTTCAAACAATCAAAGAAAAGTGATTGATTCACTCCAGGTGCAAATAGAAAGAACTCTTTACATACATCGTGCCGTTCCACAAATCAAGATGTTAAGATATATTGTTGGCTACAAAAACACATATCCAATCTCCTTCGGTTCATGAAAGATTAAATACACATTGCTATCCTGGACTAGTGAGTTCGTTTATCATCGGTAAAGTTGCTGCCCTGATTCTCGTACGACAAGTGACATATGCAAATGGTTGTGAAATCTGTTATAAGAAATTGTATTCATCACATGATCTAAGTCCTTGCTGAATATGATTGTACATTTAGTTTAACCGTTATATATATAAATCCCAATTAACCATAAGCTAGAAAAGAAAAACACATCCAAAGGTTAAATTATGTTTACTTCCTTTTGTATGTATTTTTACAAATTATTGTAATTTGTTTTGTAAAAAAATTGTATTGTTTCTTAATTCTTATAAATGAACTTTTCAGGAGCAAGTGCATGTGTGTTTATTCTTTATAGTCATATATTCCCGTAATGTAGAGTTTCGCTCTAGAAAATGCACTAGCAATTTATACTCGTTAAAAGAGGATAAAAGAATCCATTAAATGAGTTTTAGATGTAATATCACATTATCTAGATGAGAAACTCATCACCTTATGATTGAAATTTGACATAAGTTATGCTTCAATCTAAAACACCATTTGTTCATCAGATTTAGATAACTAACAGTGACTCAAAGGTAAAACTTAATTCTTCGATTATAGATTCTAATGACATAATTAACATACAACTTTAATATAATTAATAAACACGTTTTAAACGTATTGATTGTTGATAATCATATAACTTCAAAACTAAGCTTAAGTGGGTGGGAGAAATAGTACGATGTGTTACTTCTTGGGAAGTCATCACCTAGAATATTATTACGCCAAGACACATAGTCATGAGCTCCCGGTTACAAAGCCCCTTATAAGGCTAAGCGAACAATATCAAAAATATGATGGTTCGGTAACCTAAAATTACAAATTATATCAAATACCCTCATGTTTTGTTTAGGATGATTAGAGAAACTCGAGTACGATGTATCCCTATGAGAGATGACTATCACATTAAGCAAATCACATAACATCCATCTACATGATAAATTATGGCTTTACAAGGTACACTTGATCTTAAATTTATCATTAGTGTGCCTTCAATATCATCATCATAGATAAGAGGAGAACTTCAAATGCTAACGAATAACTAAAAGTTCTCACATCACATCTTAAATGTCAATTAAACAATTAAACATAGCCCGTTACATTAACCAAAAAGGATAATAATAATTTATCTTATTCAAAAAAGAATGCATAGTTTGTTACCTTAATTACAAATTTCCCAACCAATAATCACTTGTTTTAACAAAATCTAACCCATAAGACAAACAAACAAAAAAGGTTAAACAAAAGTAACACTCCATTGTATATTAGCAACTTGCAAAAAAATCAATTGTTACATATTAAGGAGTAACCAAGAATTGCAATTCCCTTACTGCTTTTAGCAAAAAAGAATATATAAGAATAATTTTTGTATATCTATATGTTGGTATAAATATAATTTCAAAATAAAAACAATCATCTTGAAGAAATTGGTTCTTCAGCAATGGTCTCCAACAATGGCTTCTTCGATCGACACATCGAGATCATCTTCTTAAACTCCGGCGACGACAACTCATCGATCTCCTCCAAGCTCAACCGCGGCGGCGTAGGCGGATTCTCCGGCAGGATTCTCACCGCTCCGATCTTATTTCCGCCGGATTGAGCGGCGAGAAACAGTGACGCTAAGTCAGCGGCGGTGACGACGGAGTTGAGTCTGTTCATCGGAAACATGACGTAGACGGTGGCGATCTCCAGGTCTTCGTCGGCGTTGAGGGCGGAGAAGCGAGCTCCGATCCGGAGTGATTTGGAGTTCACGATGAATGTGTTGGGAGACTCCATCATGAGCTCTGCTGCTTTCATCGGTTGCCGGAGTTTGTGGATTTCGCCGGTGGGGTAGATTACCTTTGTGGCCTTTGAGTGTTTGGTGAGAGTGCAGGAGGCGTAATTACCCATGCCGCCGGCGACGACGGTGACGGTGGTGGTCCTGACGGTGACGGTGGTGGTCGTGACGGTGACGGTGACGGTGGCGGTGGTGATCGGAAATTGTGGATTTTGGTGGGAAGATGTGAAGTGTGATTGACGATGGGGAAGAGGAGCTGATGGGTATATATGGGGATGGGGATTTGGGAATGTTTGACAAAATATATTAATAAATAAATAATGTAAATAATATAAAATGTTATGATATGAAATGAAATTAAGGATAAAATAATTGGAGGTGACAGTTGGAATGAATGTGTTGACAATGTGATTTCCGCGTCTTAGAAAGAAAGTAAAATTTAAAGGCAGCATTGATCCATACATCACCGGTTGGAAATTTTACACCACCTTGACAAACGGTCGTTTGTCAAGGTGTAAACGGTCGTTTAGGGTTTAACAAACGGTCGTATGCATGGTTTTAAACTGTAGTTTGCAGATCTGCAAACGGTCGTTTACACAATAGTAAACGGTCGTTTACTATGACCTAAACGGTCGTTTGTGTTTTTTTAATATTATTATTTTAAATTTATGAATAAATATAAGTATTAAGTTTTTCTATTAATTATGTTAAATTTTTATTAATTATATTAAATTTTATATTATATGATTTTTTTAAAACGGTCGTTTGTGTTTTTTTAATATTATTATTTTAAATTTATGAATAAATATAAGTATTAAGTTTTTCTATTAATTATGTTAAATTTTTATTAATATATAAATTTTATATTATATGATTTTTTTACTAAACGAATAATTTATATATAAGTTTAAAATATTTGAACCTTATAAGAGAACAGTTACAAGTGATACTAATCTAATCTATATTGAAACGAGTAACAGTTTTATTTCGAAGTATATATTGACTATATCTTTGAAGTCTCTCCTCGTACTTTTTTTCCCACGCAGCCGCATTATTACTTTTGTGAAAATTCCATAACGGCGTTATGAAAGGCAATGGATATTCACCCTCCAAACGCACAGAGACGTAGTGGCAACCATACACATGTGCAATAGTAATGAATTGGTGGTACATGAGTTCATCCGGACCTGTCCATAGCGGAAAATAAGTTGCACTTTCAGTGGGAGATAAGCATTGAAGAATCACATTAAATCTGTTGGCGATCAATAATCCTGTGTATGGCATTATCATCCAATGTTGATGAGGAGCTGGACCCGGTTGTAGCCATGATAAACTACGTTCTGTCTCATCATATGAGCTGGAGAAAAGATTTCTGTACAAATTAGAATTGTTATGTAACTCGTTTAAAAGCTCATACCTCATGTTCAGCCAATATTCTTCACCGTATCCTAAGGAGAAGGAAACTGCACGAAACCCACAGTTACCATCACTGCTTACGTTCTCTATATGTGTTATATACGGATGGAAAAGTGTTGGAATCTGTATTAGTAAAGGATGATGATATAGAGAAGATTGAGTTGTGTTATCTACGTTTGAAGTATGTTTTGGGGGGCTCAACCCCATAAAATCATAACTAACAAAATCATCTGTCGTGTAGGTATGATCTCGAGCAGGTTCAGCAGGTGAAGGGTTTGGTTTGTTTTGTTTTTGAGATTTGAGTGTTGGCCTTCCACGAGTATTTTTTTGCACCGTAGGCTCGTTAAGATTTATGCTGATAGGATTCGTTATGCTTTTTATCCTTTCTAACCAATTCCTTTTCACTGTTGGATTTTTTTGTTTCTTGTAAGCTTCTTTGATCACCCCACCGTATAAGATGTTCACGATCAACAAATCCGGACATAAGTACCGGCCCGTTTAAACTTGCCACGTTGTCAGGGGTGAGAATATGTAAAGACTCGGCAAGTCGAGTAACATATGTACCACCACAAATATGTCCGGTTTTCTTTGTACCCGTGCAAGAAGTAAAATAATCAGCAAGCATATATGCCAGATTACAAGGCCTCCTTTTAATCAAACAAAATAAAAAGAACAAATCCTTTTTAGTCACCCCACCACTAGTCATCCTACGTCCAGCTATAGTATGACCAATAACGCGATGAAGATATCTATACAACGGATCGTTCATTCTTGTAGCTTTTGTTTTATTGTTAGGTATATATTGGCCATCACCAATTTCTTCCCAAAATATTTCATCATTATAATCTTCTGGAAATTGTGTAAGACCTTCCAAAAAATCAGATTGATGGGTCTCTTGAACTGTATATAAACCCATCAAAACACCAAAATCGGCCACTGAATAATTACGTGGCACCCCCCGAGAACAAAACTGATAGCATCGGTATCACTGTTAAAAAAATATAACTTCAATTAAATGTAAACATGGAATTATATATAATCCAATTAAATTTGTATACATGTAGTTATGATTGTTCGAATCGAAATTAAAAGTGGAGAAAAACTCCAAACAAAGCTCCTTATATTGTGGACCACTAATTGCAAAAAATCTTCTCCACGGCTCGTTCATCATGTCACGAGCACGAGTAAATTCCCCCACGTCCCGTAACAAACTCCAAGATATCGAACGTGAAGGCTCAAATTCTTTATCTAAAAGTTTCTGAAGTCTTTTATATTCATCTGACCCTCGTCGAAACTGGAGCCAAGGATGATTAGAAACACGAACCGACGCTGTGTCTTGACGTGAACTTGAAGCCATTACCTACAATAATTAAAATTAGTAACACAATAAAATATATATTAAACTAGTTTATTAGAATAATAACAAGAAAAGTAAGAAAACCAACCTTAATAAACTAACCTTTGTTCAAATAAAAAAAAGGAAGATGATTGTGAAGAAGATGAAGGTGATGAATGAAAATTAAGGTGAAAAATGAAGATGATGTTGAAGAAGAATGATGGTGGTGAAAAATGAAGATGAATGTGAAAAATGGTTGAATTTATTGAGTGGAGTGGTTGGGGTTCGTATGGTAGTATGCATGTGACCGTTTGTGGAATTGAATGAAAAAGTAAACGACCGTTTCTTTTAAAACAAACGACCGTTTACATTTCTGTAAACGGCAGTATGCATGGGAATAAACGACCGTTTGCAGGTGGAGGAAACGACCGTTTGCAATCGAGGAAACGACCGTTTGCAGATAAGAAAACGACCGTTTACAGCATAGTAAACGACCGTTTACTATGAAATGTCTAATCAATGGTGTGCGAAACATAACACCCAATTTAAAAATGTCGATCTGGCTAAACATATTGATATTTTTTGATTGATATGTTTGAGTTAATTGATAATCATAGTGGCGTGTTCTTTTGATAAAATATTAGTTTTTTAAAATCATAATGTTATTTTACACTATAGTTTTTATTCTATGGTCGGTGGTATTTAAAATTTGTTTCTGTCAAGCTTCAAATGGTGAACGTTTTTACTAAAAGCGTTCGACGTTGGTTTGGTATTGGTTCACTAGTTACTAAAAGTTTAAAAATGTTGGTTGCTCTCGTTAAAAGGAAGGTTGGACTCCTTTCACGGTTTGCTCCCGTTGTGATTCTCATCTTGAAACAGTAGACCACTTGTTAATTCATTGCTCTCAAGCCACGATCATTTGAAACATGATGCAAAGTTTCGTTTTAATGCCGACTATATTTGTTATCTCATTGATTTGCATGCTAATCTCCATGGTGATAGGAATTTAAATCTTGCATTGATGTTATTACTCAGGTTATACTTTTAGGTCTGAAAATGTAGGAATTATATATAGGTGTCTCAACAATGTAGTAATCAAGTCGGCTTTTGTTTTTGATGAGGTTGTGGCAAACTCCTATATGTGGATCAGGAATAGAGGTGTCTAACTCTTTGTTATGTTGGAATAGTTAGTGTGTTTTTAATGTTGCTTTATTTTATGTTTAGATTTTTTTATCTTAGTCCCTTGCTAGTTTTCTTATTAATAAAGTTTTGAGTTAATTTCTATTTTGGTCCCTGAGGTTTTACAACAATAATTATTTTCCTTCAAAAAATTAAAAACATAAATTTACCTCCAAAAGTTTTATAAATTGTTTCGATTTCAATCTAAAAGCTTCATAATTTTGGATTTAAATTAAAACAACTAATGAAACTTTTGGATTAAAATTGAAACAAGTTATGAAACTTTTGGATGTAAATTGATGTTTATAATCATTTGGATGAAAATGATTATTCTTGTCAAATCTCAGGGAGTAAAACCGAAGTTAGCTTTAAAGTTTTCTTTTTTTTGCTAGTAAAAGATTAAAGTTAAAGAGATAAACCTAAAGTTAGATAAAGGTGAGATTTCAAATTAACAATATGAACTTTCATTTATGTTAAGTATCTTTAGATCGGTTTGTTATTGCATATCATATCTATTTAATAAGTTAAATGTATAAAGCTCAAACACCATCAATAAAACATCATGAATTTATCAAACCTTACACTTAGAAATATTTGATACGGCATGTATCATATGAATTTTTAATTTCGTCCTAGTACATGAAATATAAATTATACAAATTAGGATGTGTTAGCCTACATGTTATTTGGAATGTATCATATGAATTTCATAAATATACTGATGTCACATAGTTCTCAAATTTAGCTCTAAAACAAAAGGATTATAGATAATTAGTTATCTAAGCTCGGGAACGATGTTATATATTTCAAGTAAAATGCTTTCACAAGTTCTAAGCATTTTTATAAAACTTTTCTACGTAAACTGATAAAAGATATGCTTGTAAAAAGTTAGTTTATATCATTATAATTAATAGTTTACAATATAAGGGGTGTAACTATAAAGTGATAAAAGTTATATAAATTTATTAAAAGTAACGTAAACTTTCACTATATTTCTAATTTAGGTTCATTACAAACGCAATGGTATTCATTACACGTCATAAGGAGGATAATGGAGAAATATAGAGAAAAGAAAAGAGACCTACATATGGTATTTATTGACCTAGAAAAAGCCTATGACAGTGTGCCGTGAAAACTAATCTGGGAAAGTCTACGACTTAGAAGGGTACCAGAGAGGTATATCAAAATAATACAAGATATGTATGACGGGGCAAAAACGTGTGTACGAGTACCTGTCGGAGACACAGACTTCTTCCCGGTGGAAGTGGGACTCCACCAAGGATCGGCATTGAGCCCATTCCTCTTCACAGTAGTGTTGGAGGAGATGACCAAGTCTATACAAGAGCCAGTCCCATGGTGTATGCTGTTTGCGGATGATATTGTCTTAATATCAGAATCTAAGACGGTGCTTAACGAGAGATTAGAACAGTGGAGAGCAGCACTAGAACGCAGGGTCCTAACGATAAGTCGCTCTAAGACAGAATACATGCATTGTAACTTTAGTGGTGAGGCCGAAGAGGACACCCAAATCAGTATACAGGGTATGGCGGTCCCCCGGACGTGTAGGTTCAATTACCTTGGCTCGTATATACAGGAAGACGGAGAGATACACAGCGATGTAGCCCATCGTGTGCAATCAGGATGGTGCAAGTGGAGAGCAGCATCAGGGATTCTGTGTGATAAGAGGTTCCCACCAAAACTAAAGGGAAAACTATACAGAATGGCAGTACGCCCAGCTATGCTGTACGGCACAGACTGTTGGGCTATAAAGAAATCACAAGAAAGACAAATAGAGGTCGCAGAAATGCGAATGATGAGGTGGATGTGTGGACACACAAGATTAGATAGGATCAGAAACGACGTCTTTCGCCAGAGGCTAGAGGTGGCATGTATCACAGATAAAATACGAGAGGGAAGACTAAGATGGTTTGGGCACGTGAAGAGGCGAACGATGGCAGCACCTGTTAGAGCAGTAGAGAACATCAGCGTAGAGGGTAGGAGGAGTAGAGGTAGACCTAGGTTGACTTGGGATGAGATTATTAGGCGAGATATGATAGACTTGCACCTCTCTGAGCACATGATCGAGGATAGGAGTGAGTGGAGGCGTAGAATAAAAATTAAGGACTTTTAGTGGGATTTGTGGGTGGGACGGGCTACGGTTACATGTGGCGGGACCTCCCACGTCAGGCGTAGTTTTTTTTTTTTTCGTCATTTCCCCTGTTTGGGTGTTACATGTCGCTTTTTATGATACGCGCACTATCTAACTCTGCATGTGATGCGATATTTGCCTATGTGTTGCATGATATGTATTATGATTATTATGATTATGATTATTATGATTGTTATGGTTACCGCCTTTGTTAACGAGTCGGGGGTCTCTTCGGAAGCGGTCTCTCTTTCTCTCATGATAGAGGAAAGACTTGCCACCACATACCCCTCCCAGACCTGCTCTTCAGCGGGATACACTGGGTATGTTTGTTTGTTTACAAACGCAATGGTGAAATCTCTTCAATAACGCAAGTTTTAGCATGTATTACTATCAAACTTATAACAAATTAAGTACGTGAAAAGTAAGTTATAAAAATAAAAAGGTTTCAATTATCACATATAGTAATATTATCCAAAGAGACATCCTAATAGTATGATGCATCGTAAAAAAATATATATGTGATTAATAATATTAATAGAAAAAACATATGTTAATACTTAAAAAACCGAAAGGTAGATTGTTGAGTATAAAAACATATATATTTGTTATCTACTTACCAATAATAATTATCAAGGAGAATGAACAAGAATATGATATTATCATAGCCTAAGTATCTAACATGCTACACTCATTAATCGTTATCCTTTTTTGGTGCTCTTCGGTAAATATTTAAGTTACACCAAGTAACACACGTATTTTTTTATATGGCTAGTTGGCATTTTCAATTTTGTAAGTGTTTTCTAGCCTCTAGCTAGACATAAAAAAAAATATAATAGCCTAAACTATTCATGATGAGTATATGACAATGATAGAAAAATATTATCATACATTGGTTGTGTCACTGATTTAATACAAATAAATGTTTAATGGGTTAGAAATAGAGCTTGTACTAATTAGGTTATCATTAATCATTAATTGATTATATATTACTCTTGATTCTTTTTAGAAATTCAATATTTCAATAAATAAATTATAAAATACATATATTGACTTTTTAAAAACATCACAAAATAATTAAAAAGGTAAAATTGTAAGCACTAAAAGAGTAAAGAAAAAAAACAAAAACAAAAATGACATACTACATTTCATATTTTTCGCGAATCTTTTGCTTCATCTTCTCCATGTTCGTCCAAAATAGACGTTGGTTTCAATTAGCAAACGTTAATATAGGTTGTGTTGCTGTTGTTGGTTGGGGCCGGTAAACTTTCATTATGTTTATCAATTTTGAGATAAAAATTGATAAATGTTAAATGTGTCCTATATAAAAAAAATTAGAGTAAATTATTATTCGCAACCATAACGTTTATCCATTTTAACCGTTTGCATTCCTATAGGTTCAAAGCCTCGATTTGCATACCTAATGTTTAAATTTTTAACCATTTGCATCACTAATATTTTTATTATATGACCATTTAAATTTAAATGACTAACGATGTTATCAGGTCTGTTAACAAGCCGCACATCATTGTCTTTTCTAAGGGTATTTTTGTTATTCTTTTTAATCCTATTTTTTATATTTCCATCAATTTCTATTACCATCATTCACCATCATCATGTGAACCACGCCACCATCGCCAACTACACCCACCAGCCCGACCATCCCCACCAGCCACCAAACCTTACCCCACTCTTAATCACAACCCACCCAACCACTATCATCGTACCACCACAATCACAACCCACCACACATTCGACACCACCAACCACCATCTCCAACCACCATCTCCAACCACCACCTCTAACCACCACTGCCATCTCAACCCCTTTTTCCAAAAATCTAAGAGAGAGAGAGGAGAGGAGAGGAGAGGAGAGAGAGAACGACGGTGGTAGGCGGTTTCATGTGTTTCTTCAAACACCACCATCATCTCAACCCCCGTTCTCCAAATTTACAGGACGGAGGGGATGGTGGTAGTTGTGGTCTGGCGATGGTGGCGGCAGTGGAGGAGGAATACCGTGAAAGAGATAGAGAGCGAGTGAGATGGTAGTGGTTAGTGGTTACATGGCAGGTGACGGTGGTGTGGTTGTGATCTGGCGGTGGCGGTGGCGATAGTGGTGGTTATGGACTACCGGGGAAAGAGAGAGATGGTGAATGGAGGTAAGGTTGATGATGATGATAATTTTAGTCACATGAGATGTGGGGGTGAGTTTTAATAAAGTGGGAATTAAGGATATTTTTGTCAATTTATAGAAAACTAGTGGTTAAATCTTACGGCGTTAGGGTTAGGACTCAAATGGAGACAAAAATAAAACATTTGGGAGCAAATCGAGGGTTTTAAACTATAGGGATGCAAAATGAAAAAACGTCAGGGATGCATTTGATAATTTACTCAAAAATTTATAAATCCTAACTACCATATAATGTTTAATTTTTAACAACTTTTATGTTTCCTATATATCCATAAGCACACACATACTAGGTAATTGTCATGTGTGCTTGGCAATCTAAATATAACTTTTATTTATGTCATAGCTTTTCAAAAATTAAGTAGTTAAGCACATAAAAGTTATTTACATGTAAGAAAAATGATATATCCATATAAAAAAAAGCAACAATTGCCAAAAAAATCATGTTAGTAATTATAACTAACCCCATGTTTATTACAAAATTACCAACACCTCTGTCATTGATTTACCTTGAGAAAGAGTCTAAATTCACTTCCCACACTTTTCACTAAAACTTGATTTAAGATCTCACCATATACATGAATCATGACATGATATTTTTTCTAAAAAAATCCCCAATTTATGGTTGTTGGGTTTGGTCCTAACCAGTTGTGCATGATGATGAGTGTGTTCCAAGTTTGTCATTTTTGTTAGGCCATCATTCTGCTGGATATCTTTTATGTTTGATTTTTATATTTTCTAAATAAATAGTTTAGTTCAGATATTTGTTATTAGTTTAAATTTTAAAGCAATGACATGTAGATATTAAATTCAATACACAATTTACATGCATGCATCTTTAACCGATTTGTCACCTAATATTGCAAGACTCGTTACACAACAATTAGCAAGTCAGTAATGGAAAATGAAAGTCATTCCACTTATAGGCATACAATACTGGTTTCATGAACCTAAAGTCAATGGTGTTGGGCAAAATGGAAATTTGTTAATTATAATTTATATGTTACTTGTGAAACAAAATAAAAAAAGGGGTGGTTGTTATCCACTTTGGCAAGTGGAGTAAGTTTTGAGGGTCAAAAACTCAAAATTCAAAATCTCCAACTTTGCGTCTCTCAAAAGCATAGAAATTTTATTACCAATAATTATATTTACCAATGTCGTTTAGGGCAAGGATACCAACGTATCATGGGTCATTTGGTTCAAGTCTTATTTTAAAGAAGTAATATAGATTTAGATTTAAAACTAGATTAATAGATGCATAAGTTGGTTGTTCAAAACACACACATTTCGAAAGAAAAAAATGAAACCCAATATGGTAGGAAAATTACTCAAATTATGATAGTTATCACATTATTTTTAAAGTAGTTAATTTCGCTTATGTTTGTTGGAGTACGTGTGAAATATATAATATATTTGGGTAGTAAGAAAAAAATCAACAAATTTGTGTACTAATTTTAATTTTTGTGATGTATTAAGATTTATTTTCATCAACTTTTATGTTGAATTAGAATGAAGTATAAGTAGCCACATATAATCATTAACTTTTCTAGTTAAATTAAGGTAAAGAGTTATTCTTAATACTATAATTTGTTAAAAAATTAAAATTAGTATTCAACATTTTTTGTTTTTATTTACTTAGGCCCGTTTGGTTAGTAAAATTTACTAGAATTGAACTTGAAAATTTTCAATCCAATATCATGTTTATTTGTTTATCAGATTGAATTGGAATTGAAAATTTTCTTATATTTATTAGAATTTATTTTTCTTTCACTTTCCCATGAAATGTTCAACAATCTAATGAAATATTTAAAATTAACATTAAATTCCACTCAAATTCTATCAATCAAACACCTTATCAATTTTAACAATATTCTAATTTCAATTTTTACGCAAAACATTTTGCGAACCAAACGACCTGGAGCATCAATACATTCTAGTCCAATGGCATCTTTTAGGTCTCAGGAAGGCTCACTTAGATATTAAAAGTAATTTCAAACATTATTAAAAAAAATGACCGCTTAACGCTCAAATATGTTACAATGTAATTAACTCTTTTAGAAATGATGGCCGGACAACATTGTATTAGGCACCATAACCTACATGTCATCTATGTTAGAACGGACTCTAGAATGTCTAAGCATCATAATGTTTTTAAAACAACTTTTAATCTACTCATATCAATTTATTAACGATCGATATCTACATCTTGTACATTTGAACTCTTCATTTAAATAGTGGGAAGTGACGATACCACCTCTAAGTATCATATATATACCCATTTTCGGTTCTTCTATTTACAAGAGAGGATACTCGGTAATTCATTGTTGTATTTTTAGTCTCAGTCTACTTTACATTTATGTACGCTCTCTCTCATTATTACAACATCTCAATGCTAACTCTGACATTGAAGTTCTACTTATATGGCATTAATAGTAAAACGTTTTCGGGTGTGCAGAAAAACATAGGAAGACATCCGAACCTAGCGATCAACGGTCACGAAGCTTGAACGATGGTATATGGAGGCTGAAAGTCTAGAGACCCAAATTGGGTGGGTGGGTGGGGGGGGGGGGGGCTAAAGTCTCGAAACCCAAATTAAGGTGGGGGGACTCAGTATGTGTAATACTTTTAGCCGAAATCATATAAATTTATATTAATGAGCAAAAAAACAGCCCTCGGGCCTCAACAATACTTGCCCCTACGCTCAACCTCTAGTACTGACGCTTATCTTCATTACCCGTCATGTAGATGTTTTATATACAATGATAGTAAACCGTAGACGCTACGTAGATTTGTCTATAACTCATGAAACAGAAGCACATGAGTAGATATCTGATTCGTCAAAAATTTTATATAATATTTGGTTATCTATGTAATAAAGATGTGTGAGTGTTTAATAAAATTCAAAGATCGAATTTATAATTTATACATTTAAAAAGAAAAGAAACAAAAGAGAAAATGTACGTCGGTTGCGAAATGTACGTCGGTTGCGGTGGTCATTTGCACGACTTATGATTATCATTGATTAAATATTATTTAGTTAAGAATAAGATTAATGCAACAAGTATGATCGCAGCCGCGTCACCTGGTACTTCTCAATGTGTTGGAGGAAGTTGCCACAACATTTACTCCACGTTACCTTCGACTTTATTATTTAACTTTTATATTATTTTCATTTCATACGAGTTTTATGATATGAATCGTCAGTCACATGTATCGGAAGAAACCAGGTTTCTTCCAAGTCAATATTTTATTTGTGTTTTCAACGAGAGTTTAAAAATAATATCTCAAAGGTCAAACTTTCATCTTTCTTAATTAGTTTAAAAGAAGAACAAAAAAGAAACACAGGAAGAAACCAACAAAATGACATTGTACGTTTGCTGATAACCTTTTTTACTAATGTCATTCTTTGAAGATGTGAGATGAATCGGTATTTTACTTAAAGAGACAAGTATATGTATTTCACGTGAAAATTGAGTGTTGGATAATATATAATACATTAAAGAATCATCTGATATCATGTGATATCTGGCCTTTAGATGTGTTAATTTATTGGTGTTTGGACACATTCCACACACTTCAGATGACACTATCACGTCAAAAATCATTTATGTTGGACTCAGAATTGTTAGTATCGATTTGTGGATAGAAAAATGTTATGATTCCTTTTGTAAACTTACAACACTGAACAAAAGATAAGTCATGTGTCAATCATTTATAAGTCGTTTACTAGTCGGATACAACTTCAAATTAGCAAACATCTACTTAGGGTTGGAAATTTCCAACATGACACAAATATATTTATGTTTTGATGTCTATCAGATATAACTCGTATAACAAACAAGTTGTGTTCGGATCGACTTGTTTCACCTCAATCAAGTATAAAAAACAACTCTAACTTCTTTTTGTACTTTCTATGGCCGACTTGGTGAGAGATTATATTTTATTAAAAGAAGCATTAGAAGGGAAAAATGGTCACAAATATATGCATTATGAAGACGCAATACAACATATTTGTACAAAGTGTTAGTTGGTAACAAAAGTGTTACGTTTCAATGATGGTCATTGAGTAACAAAATTAATTAAATAGTCAATAGGTTGTTATGAGTCCTCTATAAGTTCATTACAATGTTTATCGAAGTTTTATTTATACGAGTTGGTTTTTTATCGTTACCAAACCATTTTAGTTAGATATATAAAGACCAAAGTGAAAGCTCATATGAATTAGGAGATATAGAGTGTGCACCTGTTCAAGACTATTTTTTTATGATACCTGGTAACCTTGGGGTTGTCTAAAACGCAAAGCCTCGAGACCATGGTCAAAGGGTTGGCCCCAACAGGGTCCGAGATGTCGATCGAAAATTCAGTCATCATGTTAAAGAGCTTTTAAAAATTATTTCTAACTAGGTCACCTTTTATGCACGGTAATTTGTTACCATTTAAAGAGTGCATGCTAACAAAGTTATAGCTGAACGAGTGTACGTGATAATATAGTTATTATTATATATAATATATTAAAGACCTATGTCGGTGTAATGCTACAGTGATTTCGTACAGTGATTTCGTACAGTGATTTGGTATTTTCTTTTCCACAGCCTTCTCCTTCATCATCAGTTTTTCACAGCCTTCTCCTTCATCACCACCATTAACACACAATTGCTCTTCCACCTAAACCCACACGAAAAAAAAACTAACAATCTGCTTCACCACAGTAGATTCCGGCCACCGCGCGGCGGTTGTCATCTCCGACCTCTTCCGGTACGTTGTCGCCATTGTTGTTGTCTTCCTATGTTTTCTCTTTTGCTCTCTCTCTTTGCAACTTTTCTTCCGATTTTCCATGGAGTTGAGCTTTCAGATATGAATATTGCAAGAAGTTGTGCGTGGTAAATTAATTTATGCATAAAAATTGAAACCCTCGAAATCTCTGCAGCTAATCTTTTTCATATAGATATATATATAGAGAGAAACGACCGGTAGCACCACCGCCGTACCACCGTCAACCACCACCTGCTTCCTCCGCTGCTTCGGCTGCTCCGGCGAGAAGACCCCAGTAAAAGATGAAGTCAACTCACGCCGTCGCCACCGTCGTTGGACACCAAAGTTGACCTTCAGCTTCAAGAAACCCAAAACGAAAACAGTCCCCGTTGACCCCAACTCCGACCACCGGAACCCCGAATCGGAAAACGATGCTTCGGCGAAAACTCCGGTGAAGAAACATGCGAAAACGGTGAAATCCGTGAACAAAACGGCGGGAAAGGGGGAAAATCAGCCACGGTCGCGGCGGCGCATCGCCGGAGCAAAAGACTGTAGCAATCGCACACTCTTGTGTTTCCACCCCTTTGAAACCATTGACTCATGCAAAATCTCCACCGCCACCGTGTGCTCCGCCGGCAGGCGGCGGAGGTGGTAAAGAAGTTCGCCGGAGAACTCCGCCGGCGGGAGGTGAGTTTGATGCTATCATCGGGATGTCGATTGTTTTAGTGATATTGTGATAATGGTTTTATGGGGTAAGTTGTGTGCGATTCTTTGTACTTCTGCATGGTTCTTTGTGGTTCGTTGTGTGGTGGCCGCCGGCCGAAGCTCCGCCGTAGCGACGGCGAAGGAGGCACAACCGGAGTTGTACAATAATAATAAGAAGAATTGAGAAAGAACAGAAGAAATTGGAAGATGATGGAGGATTCTAGAGAAGGCTTGTGATTTGGACGTTGGTTGATTATTGAAGCATGGACCATTCTAGGGTTCATCCATATGGACAAAATAGGGGTTTGATTTGGATAAATAAGCAATAAACCAATATAAAAATAATCCCTATGAAAAGATGATATATGTTTGTTTATCTGATTAACGAATATTTATAACTAAAATGTTTATATATTTTTTTAAATTAGTTAGACTATAAAGATAGCTATTTCTTTAGTTTTTTATGTTTTGCCTAATTAAAGAAACATGTTCATTTTTGTGGTATGTGTTTTGTGTTGTTATTGGCAGATCATTACCGCCTTAGTGGTATCCTTCTGTTGCCTTTCAGGTATGTTACATGTTATATTTATATTTAACGTTTATTTTGAAGAAGATTTAATTTTAAGATAGATTTGACAAATGTGTGGTGGTTAGTATGTATGTATGCTTTGGTTATAGTAGGTACCTTAGTTTTGTTGCATGTTGCTTAGATAGAATGTTGTGCTGTGACGTTGGTTTTTGTACTTTTATTTTTATTCATAGTCTATGGCTTTGATGTTGCTGTTAGTGTTGTGTTTATCTTTATCGATAGCGTAGTGATAGTGTAGCATATGCTTAGTTATCTGGGGTATTGTATATGGCTTTTGCTCATAGTCTGAAGAGAAGGAAGGAGTTGCCTTCCTCCTCTAACATACCTTTAAATGCTATATGCGGCAGTGTAGACGTACCTCATGCTATTGTTGATAAGCGTCATAGTGAATCCTTTAGGTTACCTTCGTCGTCTGATGAAATTGTAGATGCCTCAACTTCGTCTCTCGCTTATACGTCTGAACCTTACGTGTATGTCGATTCTGGTGATTGCGACTTTCTGTGTGAGTTTTGTGGAGCTAATTTCTGGTCTGCTGAGCGTGTTAGTAACGTCGCACGGAGTCGTGCTCCTCGATATAATCAATGTTGTAGGGCTGGTCGTGTGCGTGTTCGCCTACCTCAAGATCCACCGGCGATTGTTAAAGAACTTTATCAATGCTCTGATTTTCTTGACAGTATTCGCGCTTATAATTCGATGTTTTCTATGACGTCTTTTGGAGCTACTGTGGATAACTCGATTAATAGAGGTACTGGTCCTTACGTGTTTAAGGTTGAGGGCCAGATCTACCATTGGATTGGCACGTTATGTCCTCCGCCAAATGAGAGGCCACGTTTCTTGCAGATGTATGTATACGACACTGATCGTGAGCTTTCCAATAGGATGCATTTATTCGGGGGTGACGACGGTTTGCGCATTCGTGTTGAAACCGTAGAACTTCTAATGTCTCTGTTGGAAAATCTTAATTCTTTAGTAAAGCTTTTTCGTTCCGCTAGAGATCTTTGCGTTCAAGAAACAGTTCCTAACTTTTCTATTAAACTTTTTGGTTCAGTCAATGAGCGCTCTTATGATAGTCCAGCAACTGGTACGATTGGGGTGATTGTGCTTGATAATCCTCCGACTGCAGATGATTTTGACATTGTTATTCATTCAAAGAGTGGTAATCCTCAACGTGTCAATAAACTACATCCTCTTTACATGTCATTACAATACCCGTTGTTATTCTTGCATGGAGAAAGTGGATGGTCACCTCATCTTACGCTTACTCATGACGAAGCAGCAGGAAGTTATCCATGAACATGTACTACAGCTATCTGCTTCATGATCGACGTGGAGTGTACTCTTTGCTACTTAATGGAGGTCGCCTTTTTCAACAATTTTTGGTCGATGCTTACATTTGTATTGAACAAAGCCGTTTGGACTACATAAAATTCTCATCAGAATTTATTTAGAACTGAATTTCTTTCATGATGCTTTATTAAGGGGTGACACTGAGGGCCGTTCCATTGGAAAGCGTGTTGTGTTGCCGGCTTCGTTTACCGGTGGTCCACGTTATATGTATAAACATTACCAGGATGCGCTCGCGATATGTCGAGTGCATGGGAACCCACAGTATTTTATTACGTTCACATGTAACGTGAAATGGCCTGAGATAACGAGGTATTTTGCTTCCCGCTCTCCATTGAAACCTCAAGATAGGCCTGATATTGTTGCTAGGATTTTTCGAATCAAAGTCAAAGATATGCTTGATTTTTTGAGACTAGAACGACCTTTTGGTAAGGTTACTGCCGACTTATACACAATTGAGTTTCAAAAAGAGGCCTTCCTCATTGCCATATGCTTTTATGGGTTACAGAGGCATTTCGAATTCGTGATAGCAGTCATGTTGATAAATACATATCTGCTGAAATACCGGATGCTATATCGTCACCTGCGCTTCATAAAATCGTCACTGATTTGATGATGCATGGACCATGTGGTCTAGCCAAGCCTAACGCTCCATGTATGGCTAATGGAAAGTGCACAAAAAATTTCCAAAGCCCTATCGAGATAACACGACATTTGACAAAAATGGCTATGTGCATTATAAAAGGCGCCTGGATTCTAGGACTACAAGTAAGGGAGGAATCTTGCTAGATAATTCTTATGTAGTTCCATACAATAAAGATCTTTGCTTGCGCTTTCAAGCTCACATCAATGTTGAATACTATGGTTGGAACATGGTTATCAAGTATCTATTCAAGTACATATCCAAAGGCGCCGATCGAATTAGATTTTCTATCGCCCAGTCTGATGAGCAACAGCATGAAGTCACCACCAGCAAACACGCGCCTATAGATGAGGTGAGGAATTACGTTGACGGTCGTTTTATTATGTCCACATGAAGCAGCTTGGAGAATTTTAGATTTCCCCATTCACCACAGAAATCCTGCTGTTCAAGTTTTAGCTGTGCATTTGGAGAATATGCAAAATGTTAATTTCAAGGACAATCACTATTTGCAAGAGATTGTAGACAATTCTGCTGGCAAAAGGACTACATTGACGGAGTGGTTAGCAAATAATAAAGCCGACCCAACAGGTAGGCATCTTAGATATATAGATTATCTTTCACAATACAGATGGATACCCATAGGAAGCGATGGCTTTGTAGAGTTAGAGACAACAACCCTACTGTCGGAAGGCTTATTTATGTTCATCCTACGTGTGGAGAGTTATTCTATCTGCGTATGTTGCTAGGTTGCCAGTCGGGATGCACAAGTTTTGAGGACATCAGGACTGTGGCTGGTGCTATCTTTCCTAATTATCGATCTGCATGTCAAAGATTAGGATTGCTGGAAGATGACAATGAGTGGTCTCAAGCATTTGACGAGGCCGCTGCATGGGCCAGTGCTTCTGAGTTAAGGTCTCTTTTTACTCATATGTTGCTTTATTGTGAGATTTCGAATCCAAACAACTTGTGGAATCGAATATGGCATCGTATGATCGACGATGTTACACGTCGATTAGATGTTTTCCAAAATTGCTCCGAAGCTCATATTGCAGATGACGATGTTCAGCAATACGTATTATATGAGATTGAACTCATGTTAAACTCAAGCGCTACTGCTTCGTCACTTGCAGATTATGGGTTACCTATGCCAGGAGCAGATTTGCTTGAAACACTTAGGAATAGGCTTCTAATGGAAGAAAAAAATTACGATAGACAAAAAATAGCTGTCGAACATGCGCGCCAAAAAAGTAGTCTTCATGGAAAACAATTACATGTGTACGAAAATGTTATCAATTCAATTGAAGATAACAGGCAAATTCTGCTGTTTGTCTACGGTCATGGTGGAACGGGGAAAACTTTCTTGTGGACGACTATCATCAATGCACTACGATCTGAAGGAAAGATAGTTCTCGCAGTTGCAGCGTCCGGTATTGCGTCTCTACTCATGCCTTCCGGTAGAACAGCACATTCACGCTTTAAAATACCTTTAGAGATAACAGAGGAAAGCATTGCCATGTTAAGAAAAACACCCAACTTGCAAAACTTTTGATTGAAACTTCACTTATAGTTTGGGATGAGGCTCCGATGAATGATAGAAGATGTTTTGAAGCATTAGATAGAACTCTTAGGGATCTACTAGATAATGCTGACAACCTTTTTGGTGGAAAAATCTGTGCTCCTAGGAGGTGACTTTAGACAACGTTACCTGTAAAACGTAAGGCAAGTAAGCAAGATATCCTAGCATCTTCATTGCCCAGATCATACATGTGGGACAAGTTTAAATTGTTAAACTAACAGAAAACTTGCGTTTACGTCATGCTGAACTTAACAGATCTGATGTTAGCGAAATTGCATCTTTTGCATCTTGGCTGCTAGATGTAGGAAACGGCTCAAATGGCACACTAGATAAAGATTGCCCTAGCGATTCAAAGCTTATTGAAATCCCTGAAAAGTTTTTAATACCTCATGGCGATGATGGTTTACATAACCTCATACACTTCATATATGATAAGCAGACACTTGAAAGTCCCACAGCAACAAATCTTTCTCAAAAAGCAATCGTTTGCCCAAAAATGAAACTGCTGACCTGGTTAATGCCATTGTCTTGGGCATGTCTTCTGATGATTGTAGCGTCTACTTAAGCACGGACTCCATTGTACCTAATGCCAAAAATCGAGGTGATTTAGAGCTACTATACCCAGTTGAATACCTGAATGATTTGGACTTTAATGGATTACCACCACATAGACTTAATCTTAAAGTGAAAGCACCTATCATCTTGCTGCGTAACATAAATCAAAGCGCTGGTTTATGCAATGGAACACGTTAATTATAACGCAGCTACTTCCGAGGGTTTTAGAGGCACAGGTTATTACTGGTATCGCAGCTGGTCATAGAGTCTACATACCTAGAATAATTTTGAGTCACACTGATCCCCAACTTCCTTTTGTGTTCAAAAGAAAACAGTTCCCTGTTAAATTATGTTATGCAATGACTATCAATAAAAGTCAGGGACAGTCTTTAAATAAGATAGGAGTTTACTTGCCTCAGCCTATTTTTGGTCATGGACAACTGTATGTAGCGTTCTCTAGATCAACTTCACCCGATGCCTTAAAAGTTTATATAGAGCCCTCTGAAAATACACCTCCAAATGTAACAAAAAATATAGTGTATTCAGACTTTTTGGCTGAAATTGATCACAGACAATAAAGCAAAAATGCCGGTTCAACGAATATCATCTCTCAGTCCTAGATGTAGCACAGAATCAATTGAAGTTAGAATCATAAAGAAATGGAAGATGTATCTACGTCCTGAACTCCACTTATTGTTTGTTGATGAACATGTAAGCAAATATTTCAGATTTCATTGGGCGTTATAAATGCGAAAGAGATAGCGGGACACAGCAGAAAAGGTCCACTACGTATTCGTCTCCAACATGAGAGGTACAACCCTTACTTTCAAGTATATAATTACAGTAACCATCAGAACACTAATTGCATTTATATACCCATACAGTGGTAAACTCATTGACGTCGCACTGTGGGAAGAGATAGCGAAAATGTTCAACCAGTCTACTGTTGAAACAGACCCAGAACCAGCAATCATTGCAGCTACATCTTTGAAAGTCTCAACGTTTGGAGGTATCACATCGAAATCATAGATTTACATTACTTTAGCTGCTTTGTTTCTACCCGATTTCAGTTAATAAATATTTCTTGACATGGATTATCATTTCTTGCCTTTGATTCAATGACTGAAAATCTTAACCCATATATCGCTTGAAATCTACATCACTTATGTTCTTTGTTTTCTTCTTCCTCTTATGGTTTGCAATATTTGTTGATATATAAATGAACATAGTACAAATTAAAAAAAAATTACATTCCAATAGCATATGATCTACAACCACATATTTCTGAACTCTCAACATTCTGCAACCATTCTATGCAGGTGCTTTGCAGCTAGCTTCCACTTCTGCAACCGAAGTTTACATCAATCCATGCATAGCTCAGCTACCAACCCTGATTCAAAGGTATAACAAAGATTACAACTTTTATCACTTGTACTAGAGGGTATACTAAACATACCTATGTAAAATAAAAAACAGGTTCAAGCACCTGCCAACATCTGAAGTAGCTTTTCCTCCAAAAAGAAACACATTTGCTGAATCAAACCTTACATTACTTTCTGAAGTTCTGGATCAACTGCAACAGACAAAAAAAGTAAAGTCTATCTGCAATAAACTACAATTACCTAACATTACTGTTTAGGCATGCTCTAACTATATATAATACAACAGGAAACATCTTACACATGTCTAGCAAGAATAGCAAAGATTGAAGGTAGTTGGTGCTATGAATCATGTGCAAAGTGCACACACAAAGCGTACCAAAGCGGTCACAAATACTACTGCCCTGCTCATGGTTTTCAAGATGAACACTCATACCGGTATCGTAAACTTCAGAATAAAAGAATTTAAACAACAACATTTTAATCAAATTACTTCTGCATTTGCAGTTATCGATTTAGTGCAACAATTGATGATGACAGCTGCACGGCAGATGCAGTCTTTTTGATGGCGTTGTAACAACACTGGTGGGCAAATGTTGCTACGATACGGTAACCTCTCAAACCGACAAAGACCCAAGCAATTACCAGAGGAGATAGAAAATTTGGTTAACAAGCCATATATCTTCGAAATCCAAGTCAAGAAAGATAGACAAACTGAGGCAATTGCAGTCAATAATGCCTACGAGGCACCACCATCCACATCAGAGCCACCCACCTCATCTTCAACTGCACCAGCAACCCCATCCGTTAAAATCCCAAAACGAGCCCACCAAGAAGGTAAAAAAACCAACTTTACAAAACAAAACTAAATGCTTCAACTCAAAAACAACAACATAACATCCTTTGCAGATGCACATGCTAGGCAAAAGCAAAAACCAAAGAACAATAGCAGCATATCGGGAACTATTTTTGTGGCAGAAGGCTTAACATATGCATAGGCAACTAGCAGCAGTAGTAACCTACTTCGAAAGACAATAGCCTTCTCCCTCTTTTTGAAGAAACAAACCTTAAGGTATAATTACTCTAAAGTATAATCTTTTATTAGTAAATATGAATGATCAGGTCCAGCTTTTGCAAGGCTAACCCCAACAACAGGAAAGCTCGCAGCTATCAGCTTTATCTTTTGCAATACAGACACAACAAAAAGATAGCTCCCACCAGCCAATTAACACTCTATTGTACATAACTAACAAACACATGATGTCCTCTGTTTAGTGAAGACTTACTCCTATGCTAAATGGCTTTGTTGTGTATGCATATATAACTACTATAATCTCTCTTGCGGTCCAAAAACAAGCAAAACTTTGGTTTATTATCTGCTATGTCGCTTACTAAAACAAAATACTCAAACACAAACAGCCGCAGCAAAGCGCGGCCTATAATCCTAGTTGTTATTATTGATAATCAAATAACTATATTCTAACTGTTAACTAACATTGTCTCAAAGAGTTGTGTTGCGTTAACTAAATGTTGTAATGGTTCTTCAATACAAAATAGAAGTGTTTTGGTTTAGTCCGGTACACATTTTACAATATAATTAAAATCCATATTCGTTAACATTGTCGCAAAGAGTTGTGTTTTGTGTTTTTATTAATAATTTATCATATTACAAGTATTTATTATTATAATGTGACGGTTTTTGTGTTTAATTTGTTTACGAGTTTATAAAAATCGGTTGTCATTATACAGACATATTTTAATATTTTCTAAATTTGAGTAATCATACTAGTTTGTTTTTATTTTTATTTTATCACACGTTAACCTAATCGTAACATCCGAGTTTGTGTTTTGTGTTTATTATTAATTTATCATATTACAAGTAATTTTATGTTTAATTATTTATTAAACAAGTTGGTTGTGTTGTTTTATCACATGGTTAACCTAATCGTAAAAATAAGTTGTTATCAAACATATCCAATTAACATTATCAACATTACAAATATAAACAAACACACAAAGAAACAAACCAACACACACAACCAAATACAAGTCATCATAACTGAAACTGCATATATATATACAACGAGTTTTTACATACAAAAAGAAATGAAATACAAACAAAAATACCTATCTAATCCGTCATCTCTGGATCACCGCCCTGACCAGACCCGCCCGCGCCAGACGGGCCAGCACCGTCATGGCCTAACCGCCTCGGTGGCTGTGACAACAACGGCGTACCGGAGGCGGCATAGTCGGCGACCATGTGCTGATGACCCAGTCCAGCATATCCTCCAGCCTCGTGACCCTGGCTCGCGTGTCCTGAAGCATATCTATAACGTGTGCAGGCAGTCGCGCGCAGGCATGGTGCACGCGCTGAGGATGTTGGGTGGGTTCCTGGTCGTGCGCGGAGGATGGGCTGATCCTCCCCTCCACCAAGCGGCTTCGTGGGCAGCCTAAACGTGGACCTCAGCCCCCGCCAACTCGGGTGGTCCACCAACGGCTCGGGCACCCATGCCAATAGCTCATGGTATCTACTGAGCAGGTGCCACGTGCCGTCGGGGAACCTCCGAACGATCCTCATCCCAGTGGCGGTGGTCCGGCCGGCCACGCGCACAGGTCGGAGGTAGCGGGAGCTGGGACATGGCATGCGCGTCACCCACGGCCCCGAGCGATCCGGGAACGTTCCCGAGTGTCGCCACCACCAAGGCCCTCTCGCGACTGCCTGTGATAATAACTAGCAAATAATCAGCAAGGGGCATGCGCGAGGGGCCAGTGTCGGTGTATGAGTACACACCGAAGAAAGAAAAGTCGGCGACGTTGACCCTGTCGGTCCCCGCCCCACGACCAGCGACGGACGTGGCGATCAGTCGGTGAATGTATCTATACAGAGGGTCTCGTATATGAGAGGACCTCGTATCACCACCGTACGGTCCGTCGCCGATCGCAGGCCACAGACCTGATCCGAGTCGCGGCCCCGCGAATCAAGGCCGTGGTGTTATCGGCTGTCGGACCTCCACCTCTATAAAGAGGTCGCTGACGACAGCGAACCATCTAAGTGACATGCGGTGGAGGACCGAACAACCGGAAAGCAACCTCCGCGGGCGCACGACCATCCTATGTCGTCCTCGTCCAGCTCCGCAAGTCCCTGCTCACGGGGACGGAATGTGAAGGTGCAGTAGAACTCCACGGTGAGCTCTCGATGGCAGGGTCGCCCCCTCCTGACACTGCTCCCACGGGCCTCCCCTCGAGCCGATGATCTCAAAAAATCGGTCGCGCTCCTCCAACGAGCTGTAAGAACTCCTCTGACAAGACGGTTCCCGCTACTGGCGCTCGTCATCCTCAGGGTCCTGAACCGCTCGTACGGTTAGTCCCCTGCTCGAACTGCAGCGTCAGGCAGTCATCAATCCCGGGATAAAGCATCGTCGGCATCCCTCTCTGCGAAAAAATACGTATTATCATTATTTACAATGTTTATAAAATAATGGTTGATGGTTAATTATTATTATTATATTATTGGTATTATTATTATTATTCTATTATTACTATTATTATTATATTATTATTATTATTATTATTATTATTATTATTATTATTACTATTACTATTACTATTATTTTTATATATATTTTATCTATCATTACTATTACTATTATTATTATGTATACTAGTATTATTATTGGTATTATTATTACTATTACTATTATGTTATAACTATTATTATTATTATTATTTCTAGTACAGTATTATATTACTATTATTATATATTACTATTATTATTACTATTATTTTATTATTATTGTAATATTATCTATTACTATTATTATGTATTTTATTATTATTATTATTATATTATTATTACTATTATTATTATTATTATATTATTTCTATATTACTATTACTATTATTATTATTATGTATACTATTATTATTACTGGTATTATTATTACTATTACTATATTATTATTATTACTATTATTATTATTATTATACTATTATTATTATTATTATTATTATTATTATTTTATTATTATTATTATTATTACTACTATTATTATTATTTCTATTATTATTATTTCTATTGTTACTATTACTTATTATTATTATTGTTTACTATTATTATTATTTTGTTCTTCTTATAATTATTATTATTATTTATTATTATTTCTAATAATAATAACCGTCGACAATACTACGCTACACATACGGTAAAATCTATCAAATCTATAAGGGAAAACCTATCAAATCTATTGGGAAAACCTATCAAATCTATGTTCACCTCTATGTTTAATTTGTAAATTACGTACCGAAAACGATAATGTAGCGGCGGTGGTGGTGCAGTGGCGGTTGTTGCAGCGGCGGTGGTGCAGCGGCGGTGGTGGTGCGCAGATGGTGGGCAACGGCGGTGGTGGTGCGCAGATGGTGGTGCAAGCGGCGGTGGTGGTGCGCAGATGGTGGTGAGCGGCGATGGTGGTGAGCGTTGTGGTTGTGGTGGTGAAATGGTGAGCGGCGGTGGTGGTGAGCGGCAGTGGTGGTGGTGGGAGACGGTGGATGAATGTGTCACGGGGAGGGCTCGCGGACGGTTTGGCGGCGGTGGTGGTGAAACGGTTGTGGTGAAAGTGGTGGTGAAACGATTGTCGTGAATGGTTGTGGTAAAATGGTGTGGTGAAATGGGGTGTGCAAACGGTTGAAGGAGAAACCAGTAACCACGAGGTCACGGTTTGGCCTCCACGTGACCTCTTAGACACACGGTAGGTGCGGTAATCGAGGGGCAGATGCACTAATCGAGGGGAAAATCAGATTCAAAAAATATCAAGAGGTAATGGTTTGGCCTCCACGTGACCGTTTGCCTTTTTTTTTGTATTATTATTATTATGATTATTATATTATTATTATTATTATTATTATTATTATTATTATTTTTATTATTGTTATTATTATTATTATTACTACTATTATTATTATTATTATTATTATTATTATTTCTATTATTATTATTAATATTTCTTTATATTAGAGTATATTATTATTATTACTATTATTATTATTATTATTATTACTATTGTTAATATTATTATTATTATTAATTATTATGATATTATTTCTGGATACACAAAATAATACTATATTATTATTATTATTAACTTTAAAATTATTACTATTAAATTTTTATTTATATTAGAGTATATTATTATTATTATATTGTTCTTATTATTATTTATCATTATTGTTATTATTATTAGAGTTTATTTTATAGTTTCCGGATACACAAAATATACTATTATTATTTATATTATCAACTTTAAAATTATTACTATTAAATTTTTTATTTATATTAGAGTATATTATTATTGTTATTATTATTATTATTATTATTATTATTATATTATTATTATTATTATTATTATTATTATTATTATTTATCATTATTGTTAGGAAAATTGGATTTTATTAATCTTAACTATTAACTATTGGTCAATATTAATCCCACTAATAATTTGACCGTTGACAATCTCAACTTTCAACTTTGTGACCAATAACAATCCCACCATAACAGAGAGTTAACACCGTTTATTTTTCATGACGTGGCGTGTATGTGGCGTGTGACG
Organism: Flaveria linearis; assembly: GCA_024085815.1. Classification (NCBI taxonomy): domain Eukaryota; kingdom Viridiplantae; phylum Streptophyta; class Magnoliopsida; order Asterales; family Asteraceae; genus Flaveria; species Flaveria linearis. Next base: position 74,825,899 of record CM044006.1, on the reverse strand, counting down.
TGGCAATGAGTTGGACTTTTTTTAATTTATTTATAGATATACTCTTTTTAAGGGTTTAAACCCTCATACTGTCATACGTATCTCTCCTTGGAATTCAACCGACGACAAACTTCTTGACAAGCATATTCATTCTGATCAATTTCTAAGGTATGTTTTCAATCGATTTAGTTTTTAAAATGTTGTTCGTTTCTTGTTCGGTCATGAAGAAACCACAACGCTTTCATATGATTTTGCTTTTGTTCCCTATTCGATTCAAACTACTGACTTTTCATACATCTTTTCTGATAAAAGAGTGTTGTTCGTTTATGATCAATGGAGAAACCACAAGGCGATGTTGTCTTAATGAATGATTCAATGTCTGGTTCTGAAAAAGAAATCGATGAAGGTTATGTAGAGGGTTTTGATGATTATTTGCATGATGAAAGAATTGGTTCTGAATCAGATACAGATGATGAAGAATGGTTAAAATCTATTGCTGAAATAGAAATGGTTAATATAGAAGACAAAAATTCCCAGAGAGAGTTGATTGAATGTTATTTAAAAAAAACGGATGAACATGTTAATGATCTAGGTTATAGTAGTTATGAGGAGTCTGAAGGTGATGTAATACACCAGGAGAAAGTGAAGAAGATGACATTAGAGGAAACAAATAAAGTAGATATTCCTGTTGTAAATGAGCAAACAGATTGGAATAAGTGGATTTGGGTGGTCGGGACAAGATTTCCTTCGAGGGATGCATTCAAGGAGGCGGTGAGAAAATATGCTGTAACAAAAGGAAGGAACCTGTTCATCTCTGTTAGTGATAAGAACAGGCAAGGGAGAGTAGGTGTGAAATGTGAGAAGGGGTGTCCATTCAAGCTTTACCTTTCTTTAAATGAGAGCAAGAGGTGTTATATGATTAAAACTGCAAATAACAAGCACACATTCAGAGAAACATGACAAAAAATAGACAATTAACTGCTCAGTTTTTAGCAAGTGAGTTTTTGCCCTTATTCAAAGCCAAGCCACACTGGCCTGCAAAAAGATATCCAGTTAGCTGTTAAGGATAGGTTTAAAGTTTTGATAGGGACATGGATGGCATATAAAGCTAAGAGATGTGCCCATATGAAGCTTCATGGTTCAATGAAGGAACATTACAGCAAGATGGGTTCTTACTTAGAAGCTCTAAGGACTGCAAATCCAAACTCTACATTTAAACTTGTAACTATCCCACCCAACATAGAGACAGGTTGTAATGTAGATGTTTTTCAGAGAATTTTTGTTTGTTTTGATGGAGTTAAGAAAGGATTTATGGCTGGTTGTAGGAAGGTATTGTGTCTTGATGGTTGCTTTCTTAAAACATTTCTTGGAGGTATGTTGTTAGCTGCTGTAGGAAGAGATGGGAATGATCAAATGTATCCTCTGGCCTGGGCAGTAGTTGAAGGAGAGACAAATGACAGTTGGACATGGTTTTTGATGGAGTTAAAGAATTGTTTAGCTTTAAATGATGATGGGAAGGGTTGGACACTCATATCTGATCAACAAAAGGTATGAATCCTTTTTCTACAAATTAAAGTGTGTACTCATGTGCACATATGGAGTTTAGTTTTTATTTTTAGTAAACTCACTTTAAAAGCATGATTACTGAATCCACTTTAAAAGCATGATTTCTAAATCCATGTTGTAGAGACTTTAAAAGCATCTTGCAATGGACTTGAAAAGCATATTGCTTTTTAGTCTCATTTTTCACGAGAAAACATCTTTTTAAATACATTGCAGAAGACTTCAAAAGCATATTGCTTTTTAGTCTCACTTTTCAAAAAATCCTAAAATATTGCATCTACTTAAAAAGCATATTGCTTTAGTAGTCTCACTTTTCTAAAAATCCTAAAATAGTGCATCTACTTAAAAAGCATATTGCTTTAGTCAACTCACTTTTCCATAATTCAAAAAACTATTTTTCATTTCAGGGATTAACTAATGCAGTTGCAATGGTGTGGTTTAATGCTGAACATAGAAATTGTGCTAGACATATCTATGCAAATTGGCACAAAAAATTCAAAGGTGACAATTTAAAGGGACTTTTCTGGAAAGCTGTGAGAGCTTATTGTGAGCCTGATTTTAGAAATACAATTGAAGAGATGAGAGTGATTTCACCTGATGCAACTGAAGCTTTCATCAACCAAAATCCAAGATGCTTCTGCAGGTGTTTTCTTAATACTGAAACTAAATGTGACGTCGTCGTTAATAACATGGCAGAGACTTTTAATGGATATATCATTAAGTCTAGATCAAAACATATTATTAACATGTTGGAGGATATAAGGGTTGCAATATGACAAGATTAGCAAAAAAGCAAAAAGCAGTAGATGACAAGGATGTCATTATTTGTCCTAGGATCCAGATGAAACTTGATAAAGAGAAAGAAAAGCTTATAAATTTGATGTATACCCATCATCATTTAATGTGTTTCAAGTTAGGGACTTAGATGATGTTTCTGTTGATTTGGTTAATAAAAGATGCACATGTAGAAAATGGGATTTAACCGGTATACCATGTTACCATGCATGTGCAGTAGCTGGGTTCATGCACAAGAATGTTGAAGAGTTTGTTCATGATTATTATAGGAAGGAAATCTACATGAAGTCTTATGCATTTATGGTCCCTCCTTTGCCTAGTGATAGATATTGGCCTCCTGTTGATTTTCCTTTAGACCCTCCTCCAATCAAAATTGGTCCTGGCAGACCGAAGAAGAATCGAAAAAAGGACCCATATGAGGATTCTAAAAGACCAGGAAATTAACAAAGCATGGTGTGTTAATGAGGTGTAGCATTTGTAAGTCTAAAGGTCATAACAAGAGGAAATGTCCTAATAAGGGTCAAACTTTAAATGCATCAAAGACAAAGGGATGCAGAAACAAGGCAAAAAGTTTCTCAAGAACTGAACCTAATCCCAATGAAGTATTTATTTTGAATCAATGTACAGGTACATCAACAAGAGATGATGGTTGGATCATATCTCAATCTTCAGAAGCAACTCACCAGCCAACCGGATCAAGTTTTATCCCACAACCATGATTTCATGTTGTGTTTGAAGCAATGATTTTGTAAAATTTGAATGTTTAAACAAGTTACTATTTTGGCTTTCGGGATGTTAGTTTCGGTCTTTAATGTTTCAATTATTATGTTTATCGTATGAACTTATTAAATGCTTTTGCAATATTTAGATGTTTGAACCATTTATTGTTTTGATTTTAGAATGTTGGATTTAATCATCATATTTTACCGAGTATTTATAAACTAGCGTTAATGACATAATAACTTAAAATGAAGTTGAACCGGGATTGTTATTGGTTACAAAAATGAAAGTTGGGACTATTAATAGTCAGATTGTTAAGTTGGATTAATATAAGCCAATAGATCATAGTTTGGGTTAATAAAAGCCATGTCATTTGCCATGTCAAATGCCACGTCACATGCCACGTCATAAAAAAACAGTGTTAACAGTTAGGGAGGGATGTGTTAGGGAGGGAAAATGTTATTGGTCACAACTAGTCTGAAATTATTAGTTATTAATATTAGTCCAATAGTTAATAGTTGAGATTAATAGAATCCAATTTCCTTATTGTTATTATTATTAGAATTTATTACGTATGTTTGAACATTGGTTTATAAAATATAAGGTGTATATATGTTGATATGTTCCCAATAAGATTGTTTAGGTTATCATTAAAACGTCACGGTTTGTACACGTACGCATGTTTGTATGTACGTCTACGAAGTGTATTTGTTCGTATTGTATATATATGTTGATGTGTGTGCATGTCATAAAAAATATCTGATTCGTTATACGTAAATGATCATAAACGGTTAATGTGTGGGTTTAGGGGACCCCAAAGGTCACGGTTAGACCGAACCGTGACCTCTTTTATCAACAAAGTATGACATTTAAGTCACCACGTGACACTTTGTGTCATCAAACTGTCACAGATTCATTCCACAACGCCACATGTGAACAAAGGGTCACGGTTTGCCCAAACCGTGACCTTTTGATCCAGTTTAGTTTAAAAGAATTTGTTTTTAATACCTTTCAGCGAACCACTCCCGTCCCGACCGGTT